>LZPO01007985.1:30238-42840 GCA_001675575.1 Neotoma lepida | reverse complement strand
CATTTCAGTCTCCAATTCACGATCCTTCTGCCTCAGCTTTCCAAGTGCTAGGATTACGGGCATGAACTGCCATATGCTTTTTGTTTTGATTTATTTTGTTTTTGAGACAGGGTTTCTCTACATAGCCCTGGCTGTCCTGGAATTCACTATGTAGCCCAGGCTAGACTTGAACTCACAGAGATCTTCCTGCCTCTGCCTCCTAAGTTCTGTGAATAAAGGTGTGCACCACCACACCTGACTTTACCACGTGGTCTTAAAGGCAATGTAGCTGAGGTTGGCCTCAACCATCACCTTCTGGTCCTCCAGACACTTCTGAGTCTTGGATTATAGGAGTGCATCACTACTCCAAGGTTTATGTAATGCCCAGAACAAACCCCAGGGCTTCATGCACACAAACTGCATCCCCCAGGTTTCTAGACCTGATTTTGTGATAGCCTCAGATATCCAGCACTATCCTCAAGGAAGCTTTAAATCCTCAGGAAATTTTCTAACACAAGTAAAGGGGGATTGTTTTTTTTACTGGACACTGTAGTGTAGCTCTAAGACAGGAAGATGGAAGTTCCTGGTAATGGCAAGTGGCAGCCTGGCCTCAGGAGAGACTGAGGACCCAGGAGCCCAATGCCTCTCTGTTCAGCAGCTCCAGCTGCCATGGAGAACTAGAATGCTTGTGCTAAATAGCCACAGCTCTGCAGCTTCCTAGACTCTTATCAATGCCAAGTCCTGATGTGATTTTTAGAAGGGGCCAGGCAGGGGCAGCAGCGAGGGGGAGAAGGACACAAAGGACAGTAAGCTTACGANAACACCAGCATGCATTTGTCTCATATGTGAATCTATCATGATCTGTAAAGAATGCCTCCCCCACAGAGCACATAGCCTGAGAAACCCCAGGGTTTGGCCAGACACTCTGGCAGTAGTGTGAGGGGCCAGGCCCGCCTGCCTTAGGTCAGGGAGGCTGTTCCAGGGATGCTCAAAGAGAAGGATGCTGACGTGGGCTGGGGCTGTGCTTCCCAATTCCTCTGTGGCCCCAAGACTCTTCCTACAGGACAGACAGCTGACTGCCACAGGCTACAGACAAAAGTCTGGTAACTCCTCTATCCCAGCCCTCAGCTCACAGGGAATTTGGCTGTCTCCTAACACAGGCCCTTCAAATGAGTCTATAAAGTAAAATTGTTCCTTTAGATGTATACAGCCCAAGTCTGAGGCTGTCAAGGAGGTTGAGTCCTCTTGTACTTCAAGCTACACCCCTCGGGGCCAGGCCCTGAGGATCCAGACTGAGTGAGGCCTGGTCATTCCCTCAACAGGGCTGACCAAGGGAGGAGGCCAGCAGCCAGGGTGACAAACACCCTATCCAAAAGCAGTCCATGGATTGCAGGTTCCCAGGACAGAGACAAACTCACAACAGAGGACAGTAAGAGCCAGGCTTGTCAGAGGAGGGAAAGGCAGCCTGGGTGTCCCAGCACAGACTGGCCTAGGATAAATTGTTACATGTCCGTATTAGTTAACTTTCTGTTGCTGTGATAAGACACCATGACCAAAAGCCACATAAGGAAGAGAGAGTGCATTTGGATTACCGTTCCAGAGAGCGAGTGTCCATAATGACTGGGAAGACATGGCAGAAGGAGCAGGGAGCTGGCTGGTCACATTTTCTCCCCATACACGGGAAGCAGAGAGACTTAGCAGAAAGTGAGGCAATTCTCAAAGCCTGCTGCCAGTGACATACTTCTTCCAGAAAATCTGAACCTCCTAAAGGTTCCATAACTTCCCCGAACAATACATGTGCCTCTGGGGATACTTTTCACTCAAATCACCACATCTTAAGAATTTCAAAATGGCAGCTTCAGGACATCAACATGGAACAAACCCTCTGAGCAAGGGCACTGTGCTACTACACAGGCCAAAGGTTCATCAGACCATCCCTGGGTATGATCCCTATGAGGCTACCTGGCACAGGCAGCTAGACATGGGTGAGAAGCCTCGGGGTGTCAATCTTAGGGCTGAGTTCACTCTGAGGTGTGTTTTCGTATGTGTGTTCTTATGTTTGAATGTCTTTGGGTCAGCTGCTGTTCAGTTCCCCAGTCTCTGTGGCAGATTGGCACAGAGATTGTCACATACTCAGCCTGGTGGGCTCATTTTAGTGTCTGCTTGCCTCCTAGAAGCAGTTGAGTCAAGACTTCTGAATAGAGAGAGATGTTAGAGAAGTAAGAATGACTCCTTGGGATGGTGGCTCATGCCTTTAATCCCAGCACTTGGGAGGCAGAGNCACATGGATCTCTGTGAGTTCAAGGCCAGCCTGGTCTACAGAGCAAGTTCCAGGACAGCCAGGGCTATACAGAGAAACCCTGTCTTGGGGATGGGGGGGAGGAGAAAGTAAGAATGGCGATGCTGGAAGGCTGAGATGCTAGGATGGGAACTTGGGGCTTTCTATGGTAGTTAGAGAAGGCCAGTTACCAAGGGCTTCAGCAGATGTTGTGGGAAAGCAGCTCTTGGAGTCCTGGGTAGGCAGGCTCGAAGAAGGCAGAGGTAGATCAGCAAGAGAACTGGTGTCACTTGCATGAGCCAGGCCAGAGGCTGTGAAATCTAAACTAAGTTTGTGGTAGAGGAGAAGGGGAGGGGTGAGGAGGAGAGAGAATGGATGCAGCTCACAGACCAACTGAGGAAGCACGTGAGGTGAAGATGTCAGGATTACCCAAGCTTCTGGCTCGGTTAGTGGTTATCATGCTGTGTCAGGAAATACCGGTGGAGTCGGATGTGAATGGGAGCAAGTGAGTACGCTTGTTGATAACCAGGTGTGAGGAAGCAGAAGGACACCCAGGGACAAATGTCAAGTAGGCTATTGGATGCACCATGTTGGAGAACCAGACTGGGTTGTCAGTCTTCAGTAAGAGCCGGTAGCAAATGAAGCATCCGTGAGGGGAGTGAGGTCTGAGAAGTTACATATGGGGATGCGGTGGGAACTGTGAGACAGTGGCCTGTACCACTTCCTGAGATGGGTGGGGATGCTGCAGATGGCCCTCAGGGTCTGACCCAAAGAGAGGCTTGGCTGGAATAGGAGGATGACAATATCCCTGAGAGGCAGTGGAAAAAATATAAGGCAGCAGGTAGTGAGAGATCAAAAGCATGTAGGCACAGTAAAGGGAACACCCTGTGGGGTGAAGGAGTACCTCACAGAAGGGCCAGTTATCGAGCTGACAGTGAGGCAGGGGACGTAAGATTACTGCTATGATTATCTAAGATGTGTCATGCAAGCAGGTGTATATACTGAAGGGAGAAGGATCCATCCCTTCAGACCCTGGTCTGCTCTGTCTTGGGCTGTCTGCCTTGAAGGACTGTGGATGAGCAGGTGGTTTAGAACAGAAAGTGCTCACTGAATGTTAGTGTCTGCCACTGTCATCCATGGTAGCCCTGCTCCGGGAAGACCAAGGGCAGCACAGATANAGCTCTCCTCCTCGAGGGTCTGTGAACCACCTGCTGTCTCTTGCCTTCTTGCTAAGGCTGATGGTCTGTGCCCATGGGTGGGAGCTTTGAAACTATGTTAGTGACTTGAGTCATTGCTGCCACAAAATACCTGACGAGAAGCAAACTTAAGAAGCATTTATTTTGGCTCACATTTGANGGTGCAGTCCATCATGGGGAGGTGGGGAGTAAGGATGGCCGGATCTTGAGGCAGCTGGTCACATTGCATCAGAAAGCAGAGGGTGATGGATACTGGTGTTCAGCTCAATTCCTCCTTTTTATTTGGCCCAGGACCCCAGCCCATGGAATGATATCTGCTCACAGTTAAGGTGATCATCCCATAATCCTTCACATATTTGCCCAAGGCTTGTCTCCTCCATGATTCTAGATCTCTTCAAATTGACCATATTAACCATCACAAGAACCATCCCCGACTCTGAGCACGGTGATATATCTGGGCTTCATGGTCTCCTAACTCCCCTGGATCCTGTCTTCAAATGTTCTGAAGCCACACATGTCAGTCCTGCTTTCCTGCAAGGACTCATCCATTCTGTAGGGGTTTCTGCACCTCATTGACATATGGAAATTTGTCACGAGGAGCCAGGTATCAGCGCTGCACAGCTGCAGGCTGGGACTCCCCTCTTCCTGTAGAAGCAGAGACACCTCCCCTTGCTCCAGAAACTCACCTCATCTGTATCCATTCCCACTCTGCCAAACTGCCATAAGGCTACTGGCTAAAAACAATAGACATTTATTCTCCAGCAGTTCTGTAGGCTAGAAGTCTCAAGTTAGTTTTATGGGACTAAATCCTTGGTGTCAGAAGTCTAGTTCCTTCCAGGGACTCCAGGGGAGAACTCATGCCTTGTTTTTCCAGAGTCCACTGGCTGCCAGCATGCCGTGGCCTGTGGCCACATTGGTCCGGTCTTTGCCTCCATCATCACAGTGACTCCTCCTCCTCTCTAGCCCATTTCCCTGCTTTACTGGTATGTGGACAGCTGTGATGAAATTTAGAACCCACTTAGCTAATCCCTGATAATCTCAAGATTGACTCAGTCACACAACGCCCTTTTTGNCATAGAAGGTCACTTTCATGAGTCTGAAGGGGTAGAGCCTGGATATCTCTGAGGGCCTGTCTTGGTTTATTTTTTTTTTTCTGTTGCTGTGATAAATTACTCTAACAAAAGCAACTTAATGGAAAGGTGATTTACTTCAGTTTACAGTTCAAGGTACCTTTTATGGAGGGGAAATCAAGGCAGCAAGAGCTCAAAGCAGCTAACCATAACACATCCACAACCAGGAAGCAGAGAGTAATGTCTGTATGGTGCTGCACTACTCACTGAGGCAAGTCATCCCACTTCAACACAATCATGATAATTTCACATCGGCATGCCCAGAGGCTCATCTCCCAAAAGATTCCATACTCTGCCAAGCTGACAGTTAACATTCATGGTNACAGGGCAGTCACTTAGCCTACCCTCTCTTGTCAGGGTGGATTCTCCAGGTGCTTTTGCTGGGCACTGTGAAGAAGTTAAGGCTTTGTGCCATTGTGGAGGCAACACAGGCATTGGAGTTAGTGGCAGGGCCAAAATGGAGGCTAGGCTATTAACTCCAAACCCAGGCATATTGATAGTCCTACATTAAGGCCCTGCTACTGAGCACCTCAGGGCTGAGATGGGACCCTATAGGCGTTATAGGGTCTCATAGGGAGTTAGGAGGATAACAAAGCTTATAAGCATTTTGTTATCCCTGGAAATAAAGAATCCATCATGACTTCCAGAGCCATTGGCAACTTAATGTGTAGTGAGAGATAGGAATGGCTGGGGCAACCGTGACAGAAACATCTTCCCTCATACGGCATTTGTGGAGCTTCAGGGCATGGCTGGTAGAGAATTAATGTCCTTGTGGGACTTTGTCAAGGAAAGAGGTACATGAAAGGCTGCCTGGGGATGGCACGAGAGGGCTCACCTCAGTGCGGGGGAGTGTGGCTTCTCCACTGGCACTCACAGTCCCGCTTAGCGCCAGGAAATGAGATATTTTCCATGCGACTGCTGCCAGGCTCGGCTGGAGACTTCTGTTTTATTGTCTTGAACAAATGAGCTCAGACCTGAGGGAATGAAGCTGGTGGGTGGTTTCTGTTGTTTGTCAAATTGAGACAGCATCTCTCCCCACTCTGTCAGAGTCAAACTCGATAAACCCCACTCAGAGCTTCCTAAAGCCAGCCATCTACACCTAACTGTGAGGCCTGCCTGGAAAACACTGCTCAACCTAGTTCTACCCAATGTTTGCCCCAGAGCCAGGGCCAAGGCACGACTGCCCTTTTCCGCCCTGCTAGTTAGAGGCCTTGCGCTCCTCCTGCCTCAGGTCACTGGAACACAGATTTCATGCAACAGACTGGAACAATTTGGACATAGGGTCATCCTGAATCCAAACTATAGGCCTATCTTATTTTTGTCCCAAGTGTCAAGAACCAATCATTCTCATCATTATTGTTCACCAGGGCCTCTGGTCTCCATGGCAGGTAGGACAGTGTCTGCTGATGCCCANGGTTAGGGGGCCTGAGGAATCTGATTCTCTGGCTATNCTCTTTCACCAGGGCCCACTAATCCAGGGGTAGAAGAGTGCCTGTTCTGGTAGTTGCATGTGACTTCAGTATCATTCAAGCCCATGCTCAGTAATGTCACATATCAAGCATTTCACGTTTTCAATGTAATCTAGCCTAGAGTCCTAAATAGTTCTAGTGGCCCGTGAAGGCCTTTCCTGGGTACCAGGCCATTTCAAAGAGCCACTTGGAGGAATATTGCTGGATTCTTGCTCNACAAGGAAGACTAGAACTTTAAAGGAGGGCCCCACAANTAAAGCTGATGGGTGCCCTGCCCCTCCAACTCCCCAGCAGGAATNNCAGCTGGTGGGGACATAGGCCATGGACTTGAGAACAGCTTCCTAGGGACATGAATACCCACCATCCAGTCAGAGCTGCCCCAGGCTGGTGGGGTACAGCTGTGTGCTCCTGGCCATGCCTGTCAGAGTTCCTTCTGCTCACACTTCTCTCTGTTCCCAATCCCCACGCCCAAGTATCAAACAAACCATCTGCTGGTGCCTGTGGTGTGCCAGATACTTGGTGTTTTGAGTTCTGAGAACACAGAAAAGCCACAGCCCTTGCTCCCTTGGTGCTTATACTCTTGTTGGGGTGACAGCCCTTGCTCCCTTGGTGCTTATACTCTTGTTGGGGTGGATGTGGAGAGAGGAGAGACAGAGACATATGGGCATGGTAGAGAAGGTACTTCCTGGCCTGGTGACTAGCTCAGTGGTAGAGTGCTTGCCTAGCATGTAGGAAGCCCTGCATTCAGTCCCCACTAACTAAAACACACACTCACACAGGCATGTCTTGTAATAGAGGTATGTTTGTGGTACTGTGGTAGCAGGGATCAACGGAACAGGACAGAATGGCTTTCTGGGAGATGGTATGGTACCCCAAAATGACTTTGTATCTTTGCCTGTTAAAGAATAGGATTAAAGAGTTGGAGGCAGGGTGGCATCACAGTGGCGCACCTTTANGACTGTGGGTAGCTTTGTGGGGATAGAATGTGGACTACACAGTGGGAGTAGCATCAGATGATGCTGGGATGCCNGGTTACCTGGGACTGNTAAAGGTTCAGCCGGAGGGGCCAGCAGAAACTTAAGGAGTAGGGCATCATTAGATCACTCCAACCTTTCCATGCATCTTGTCTCCATCAGGAAGGTGCAAGGACACCCTCTCCACAATCACGGGGCCTACCACCCAGAACACATATGGACGGAATGAAGGGGCCTGGATGAAGGACCCCCTAGCCAAGGATGACCGGATTTATGTAACCAACTATTACTACGGCAACACACTGGTAGAGTTCCGAAATCTGGAGAACTTCAAACAAGGTTTGTGGCTCAGCTCTGATGTGGGTGTACCTTCCCAGGCTCATTGCCCCTCTTCTGATTATGGCATGGTGAGGGTACATGAGAGGTAGGACATTGTCTATAGACTGCAAAGGGGCATTTCCTGGAAGGGTGGTCACCTCTTTGATTCTCTCTGCCCTCTTGGCTCTGACTCCCCTACGCAGCTCCTGGGATATGGAAGACCTTGAGCTAGGCTAGAAAACACCCTCTCTTCTCCTTGGCCTCTAACAGTTTACAAATCTCAGTCAGATTTCACAAGTCTCAGTCAGACAGATGAGTGTGGGATCCTTGGAACACTCAGCAAGGCAAGTGGGATTGCTGTTGCTATCAGGAGGATGCTGGGTAAGAACAGTAAGCTATATACTGTTTGGCACTAGAACGTGGTAGCACCAAGACACATACCCAGGTGTGCAGACCCTAGTCCATAGCTGGTTCCATCACAGGCAGTGCTGCCCTGAAGCTTCCCACCTTTTTGCCACCACAGGTCGCTGGAGCAATTCCTACAAGCTTCCGTACAGCTGGATCGGCACGGGTCACGTGGTGTACAATGGTGCCTTCTACTACAACCGGGCCTTCACCCGAAACATCATCAAGTATGACCTCAAGCAGCGCTACGTAGCTGCNTGGGCCATGCTCCATGATGTGGCCTATGAGGAGGCCACACCCTGGCGGTGGCAGGGCCACTCAGATGTGGACTTTGCTGTGGATGAGAATGGCCTGTGGCTCATCTACCCAGCTCTGGATGATGAGGGCTTCAGTCAGGAGGTCATTGTCCTGAGCAAGCTCAATGCTGTGGACCTAAGCACACAAAAGGAGACCACATGGCGCACTGGGCTCAGGAGGAATTTCTATGGCAACTGCTTTGTCATCTGCGGGGTGCTATATGCTGTGGACAGCTATAACCAGCGGAACGCCAACATCTCCTATGCCTTCGACACCCACACCAACACGCAGATTGTCCCCAGGCTGCTGTTCGAGAATGAGTATTCCTACACCACCCAGATAGACTACAACCCAAAGGACCGCCTCCTCTATGCCTGGGACAATGGCCACCAGGTCACCTACCACGTCATCTTCGCCTACTGACATGCTTGACCCCACAAAGAGAAGTGCAGAGGGGCCGCTAGCACCTTGTGTGTGTTTGTGTGCATGTCTGTGTGTGAGAGTGTGCAGGTGGGTGTGTGTTGTTTTAAAATATATATTATTTTGTATAATATTACAAATGTAAAATGATAGTTTGGTTCTTATTTTTTTTATATGGATTGTAGATCAATCCATACGTGTATGTGCTGGTCTCATCTTCCACAAGTCATATTTTTGTGCAAATGAACTTCTCCTTTTGACCAGTAACCTACTTTCCTTCCTTCATGCCCTACCCTCCAGCTCCTGAGCGCAAGGCGGAAGGGTTTCTTCCTCTGGGTCTCGCAGCCAGACTGTGCCAGGAGCAGGAGGGAAGGGCTCAAGAAAGAAGTGCTAAAGTGGCGGGAATTTTTTTTTTTTTATGTATTAGAGAAGTTCTTAAAACTCAGAAAAAAAAATGCCTTTTTTTTAAATAAAGGAGAAGTTTTAAAATCCTTTCCCAGGTCATTTTTGTTTAGCAGGGATGCATTTAACTAGGTGTCAGCTTCCCGCTCCGGCGTTCCGGGGAAGCGTTCTTTCAGCCTGGCCTGAAATCCCAAGAAGACTGCAAGTTNGAGACCATGTGGGCTATAGCAGAGTGAATTCCAGACCAGCTTAGGCAACTTACCAAGGCTCTGTCTGAAAACAAAAAAAAGAATATTCTGTTGCCAAACTGGCCTGTATGGAAGTTGAAGTGTAAGACACTCCTTCTCTCTTCCTTGGCATGGTGGTGGTGTGAGTTCATTCCTCTGCTCTCCTCTCTTCTCCCATGCCCTGTCCTTTTCCTTCCCTCTTGCCCCCTTGCTACCATCTGATAGCCTCATACTCACAATCCTCCTGTCTCATCCTCCCAGCTACTCTGATCACAAGCACAAACCCCCTCCCCACAACAGTTCCAGCCTCTGGCCTGATGTTACTGTTGAAAATACAATGCTGAGTGTGACTGTCTGCAGCCTTCCTTAAGAAGTCTTCTCCTAGTTAGTCAGTCCCCCGGACAGTCCCGTTTTCTCTACTCCCCATAATCCTGTCCACTGTTTCCTTCCAAACGTGCCC
Organism: Neotoma lepida; assembly: GCA_001675575.1. Lineage (NCBI taxonomy): Eukaryota > Metazoa > Chordata > Mammalia > Rodentia > Cricetidae > Neotoma > Neotoma lepida. Next base: position 33,285 of record LZPO01007985.1, on the reverse strand, counting down.
CCAGATGGGACTTTTCTTTCAGAAACAAGGTTCCCTAAGGGACAAGGAGAATTGCAGCACCCCCCAGTTCAGGCTGAGCCCCACACAGGACCTGCAGTCCACAGTGTAATTCTCCTCTCAATGCAGAAGCCAGAACACGGGAGAAACATAGGGAATGGTGTGGGAGGAGGCGGAGGTGACAAGGTGGGGAGAGAATGGTATCGTGTCACCACGCAAGGCCCACTGTCCATCCCACTCTCTCTGGAGAGCCACAACTGCCCGTATGTCCTGGTGGGCCTCCGTCTCCTTCCTATCCATGGCCACCCATCACTGCTGCTCAAGTCTTCCTGTGTGGCTTCCTAGCCCACCCCTCCACTCCACCCACCAGCTTCCTGTACTTAACACATTTTCAAATAACAGACAGTCAGGGCTTCCAGAGCAGACACAAGCANCCATCTGGCTCGGTAATCCAGAGAGGCTTGAAGGAGGGCTCTCCCTGCTCCTCCTCCTGTCAGGTAATTTATTAGGGAGTGCCCACTGCATGCAGACCAAGGGAAGGCCTCGAGGAACAGTCCCCTGGGAAAGCCAGCCCAGTGCACCTGGGTGAACGAATTGCCTTAGGACCAAAGACTACTCAGGCCTTCTGGTGCCTTCCACCAGCTAGAAAGAGGAAGCAGAGCAAGTTGGTACCCATGGAGGGCATGACAGCAGCAAGGTGGGATGGTGGGAAATGCCCTCCCTGAGTACATGCAGGACACCTCTAACTTTTAGATGACTTAACAGTTCTAGTTACAGTCAGTCATTTCAGGGACATCAGTTTCTCAGTTGGGATGAAACTTTGGAAACATCAAGACTGAGAGATGAGTGTCTGAGAAGGCAGAAGTGCCTTTGCTTGTTGCTGCTGTGAGCCAACAGGCCCAAGACAGACTCCTTCTCCCTGGGCCTCACCTGTGAGATGAGAGGTATGTTCAGCTTCCTGAACCTAATGACTGAACCTTCTTTCTCTTTATCACCCTGTACATACCCTAGGGCACTTGAATTGTTTAATACCGATGAGAAATACATACTTGCTATTTCCCTATTAAAACATTCCCTACAGTATCATTTCAAAAAATAGAGGAAACATAGCAACTCACCCCCCCCCCATTCTTCTCTGTATTCACTCACTCATTTAGAAAGCATTCCTGGGGTGGGGGTGTGGAGAGGTGGCTCAGCTGTTAAGAGCACTGGCCACTCTTCCAGAGGACCTGGGTTCAATTAATTCCTAGCATCCACATGGCAGCTCACAACCGTCTGTAACTCTAGATCCGGGGCATCTGACTCCACCACACAGACATACATACAGGCAAAACATAAATGCATGTAAAATAAAAATAAATCATTTTAAAAAAATTAAAAAAGAAGAGAAAGTATTCCTGGAACCCCTGCTAAGAATCTTGAGTAAATACGGCAAAGCCACTCAGGAGCTTGTGTCCGAGGGCCCAGCCTCTTAGATTATGGGGTTGTGTAACTGAATGTGAGAGTTGTAAACAATTTGGCAGCACACCGTTCTGAACACAGAGTTACCAACGATTAATTCAGAATCAAACACACTAGGACTCTAAGGTGTTCCTGGCCACCACTCGCCCTGTTGCTCTCGNGACTTCACAGCAGCCTTGCTACCAAACATGCAACATGCACATGTGCTATTGGACCATGCAGTATACCTGAAGCATCTTAGCTCNGATTTGAGACCTGTATGTTATGGGCTGCATTCTTTTTACATATACAAAGTTTTGTGCTCTTATAGAAACATGGNGTTTATAGGGAAAAAAAACTTTTGGTATTTTCCTACCATTATTCCCCAGTATATAAGTATCAAATTAGTATTTTTTTGGATAATTAGATTGTATTAGAATGTTTGATTTCAAATTTCCTGCTTGAGTTACTGACTTGAGTTGCATTAAAAAAAAATAACTAAATGAATTTTGGCTTGGGATTAGGTTAGAATTTCCAACTATTTCTAAAATGACCCTAAAATATTTTTCTGCCATTTTGGACTATATATTTCTACTAAACAGCATTCTCAGCAAATAATGATTATAAAATCACATGTGAATCAACTTTGATTCATCTTTTGATTCATCTACATCTAAAGTATCAGCCGTTCAGTCAAGATGGGAGTCAACTAGCAACCCATCTCATTAGTAGGAAAACTGCATTCATCTTTAATAAATGTTTCATTTCCTGTTGCTGTGATGAAGTATCCTGAAAAAAAGCAACTTAGGAAGGAAGGGTTTATTACAGTTCATAGTTGATGTCACAGTCAGTCATAGCAGCAGGAGTCTAAGATAGCTGGTCACCTTGCATTCATAGTCAAGGAGCAGGGAAGGAATTAATGCATGCAGGCTGGTACTTGATTTCCTCCACTCTGAAACAATCCAGGATCCCCTACCTAAGGAATGGCGCCACCCACAATGGACAAGTTTTCCCATCCTTTAACATTATCCCTGTCGGGCTCATAGTCCTATTTCTCAGATAATTCTAGATTTTGTCAGGTGGACAATTAACACTCACCACCTTAAGTGGTAAATTATAAATAAGTACACCAAAAGTTGTTTTAAGACACNCGTATGACTTATTATCAGTGCTTTTTATTTGTATAGTTATTTTACACACCTGTGTACCCAGGGATGTGTACAAGTTTCTCAGATGGGGAGGGGTTTCAAGTGGAGAAAGTATAAGAAACCCTGCTGTGATGAGTGCAAATGAGTAAAGCAGAGAAGAGACAGGGAGGAAGAGGGAAGGGAGGAGCTGCTGTCACAGGTCACTTCAAGCCTGGGTAAGGTGGGCATTTGGGAAGGAGAGAGGACACGTATGAGGGTCTGAGCATGCAGATGCAGAGGCCAGCAGCAGGCAGAGCAACAAGGAGCAGAGGCACAGACTGACTACCCAGGGCCTGGGTAATCCAGAGATTCTGAGGTCACTTGGTGAGGCTGCTGGCACTCTGCTGCCACTGATGGCCAATGCATGGGAACACCATCAGGTGTGCATATGCCTCCTTCCCATCTGCTCCTAACTTGTGAGGA
>LZPO01007984.1:492516-503426 GCA_001675575.1 Neotoma lepida | reverse complement strand
GGAACTCTTGCCTTGGCTTCTGACATTACAAAGAAAATTAAAAACATCTCTGAAAAATCCTCTAAAGTATATCTGGGGTTTAAANAAGAGGCAAAAAGAACTTGCCTCTTTGGTCCCTTCTGGCGAGCAGGCTTCCTTTAGGAAGGGAGTGGATCACAAAGGATAGACTTAATCCCAAGACTATGAATGGACTCAGACTAACATAACCTCTTCCATCAGTTCATTTTCTAAGCCCATTTTTAGCTTAACCCTGCCTAACCCATTTCTACTTAGGAGGAAAACATCAGATGTCTATCATTCCATGATGGAGTAAAACCATCTCCAACACTCATTTAGGAGAAAACCCAGTAAATGTACCAAGCAGCAACCTAGAGGTGAGATCCAGGAGCCAGCATGGCTGCTCTATCCTAGGAAAGCACAGTGCTGTCCCGCCTCTCCCTGACACTTCATCAGGCCAGGGCAATGTCACCATTGGTGCACCTCCAAAGCATAGCTTTGGTTCCTCCTTCCTTCTTTGCGGTCGCCAATCACTGCTCACCAGCCACCTTCCTTTGTCATCAGCCTGTTTTTTCCATCCCGTTCCTTCCACCACCTCCCCAGGTCCAGAGTCTACTTGCCTTGGACACTGACCCAGCTTCCTTGCCAACATTCCTTCTTTACGCCAAGGCTCCTCAAAGTGATGACAGGTGACAATTTCCCCAAACACCAATTTCTTTAATGCCATTCCCCCGCTGGAAGAACTGCAGCTGGAGGGTGAAGTCCAAATGTCTGGTTTGGCAGACAGGAACTTCTATATTTCCACTGTAACTTACTTTTCTAGATATTAAAAATAATAAAAGACTTTCAAGCTACCGTTTACAGGCAGCTTGCTCCATACCAGGTTGTCGTGGCTGGGGAAGGCGGGTGTTGCTTCTCCCAGAGTCCTGAGAAGTTGGGCTAATTGTACTTCCCAGGTAGGACAGTGACGATAGAAGACTATAGGCAGAGAGGAAGTGACGACAGAAGGCTACACAGTGAGTGAGTCGATAGACAGTGGAAAGCTGAGGTCTCACACTATCAGAAGCAGCGCTACCCACTAGCCTTCCTCCCTGCTCTTCCTGTTCAGCCTGGGCTGCTAGGAGTAGCCCCCTCCATAAGCCACCTTGTTGGCCAGTGCAAAAGATGATTCCCTAGGAAACCTCAAAATATATCAGACAGTAGGTGGCTCAGTCTTTGCTGCCAACTTGACACAACCCAGAGCACCCGAGACGGGAATCTCAATTGAGGATTGTNCAGCTCAGGTTGGCCTGTGGAGGCTGACGCTGATTGTCAATTGAGGTGGAAAATCTCACCCTGAATGTGGCAGTACCAATTCCCAGGGTGAGCCCTGAGCTGTAGAAGATGAAGAAAGGAAGCTGAGCACAGGAGCGGGCAGGCAGCATGGGCGCATTTATTTCTCTCTGCGCTTGACTGTGGATGTGATGTAATGTCCTAAGCGCCTGCCTTGATTTCCCCACACCAATGGACTGGAACCTGGAATTGTAAGCCCAGTAAGCCTTCCTTCACCTCAGCTGCTTTATGTCCGGACATTAACCACAGTGACAGAAAGCAAACTAGGACAGGTGACAATCTGACCCCTCCTCCAAGCCCTCCAGCTAGAAACAGAGTGACTAAAGGAGACACAGCTGGAGCTCTTCTCCAGGACCTCAGGGACCGTGGGCCTGCTGCACTTGCTGGGTGACAGTGGAAGGAAGAACTGAGTTGGCTGCTCAGATGAGATGTAGGTCCCTGACCACTTCCTGCAACAGCTCCAGCTCTGTGTACCCCTTCATCTAACTGCACCCCACATGAAACTCCATCCCTAGGTTGAGGTCCCCAAATGTCCAACTCTAAGAACAACTCAACCCAGAGCTGGGTTCTGACTCCTTCTGCTCCTTGTGTTTAAGTTGTAAGGAGGCAAGGAAAGGCCCATGCTCATTGGACCCTCAGTGATTTTTCTTTCTTGCTTGCTTAAAGCACATAAAAAAAAAAATCCCAGTACTCTCATGTTAAGGTCAGATGTTTAGTCTCATTCACTCCTGGTGTACATGCATGAAAGGCAAGGAAGATGCAGATGAAGTAGCAGGGATGTTAGGAATCATCACATCAGGATCCGTCATCCATCCCTCATCCTATATAAGGAAATGAGAGACTGGAAAGAAATATGTGTCCACAAATGAGATGGCTAGAGTCTGTTGAGATCACAAGTTCTATATCCTCAAACAGAGAACTATTTTCCCTACCCATAGTCTTGCAGCTCCAGCCATTCCAACACACGTTCATAGTCAAGGGCCTATCAGTTTCTCAAGGGATCCAAGAGGGACCCTGTCACCCTGCCATGTTTTTCTCTTCTTTCTTTTTTTATTGTTTTTTCCTTTCCTTTCCTTTCCTTTCCCTCCCCTCCCCTCCCCTCCCCTCCCCTCCCCGTGGTGGGTAGTGTCAAGGATATATTTAAGATTAACACCAAGGTTGGGGAACTGGCAGGGTTGAATGATGTGTGACGGGACAGACAAAGCTGAGTCACAATCAGCGAACAGTGAGCAAGCTGACCAAAGCCCTTCCCCTCAAGGTCTCCTCTGGATAGTCTGGGGTCTCTGGTGAGCTCACTGGATTAAATCTTAAAGCACACACCAAGTGCTAAATACCTCAGGAAAATACACAAATTCCCTTGTCAAAGCTGGTGAGCTTTGTGCAGCCTGACCCTGAGCCAGCCATGCTGCCCAGGACACAAACAGTTCACATAGTCTCACCTTCATAAGCTTCTTTTTTCTTTCCTTTGCTGGGAACATTTTCTCCGTTTTTTAAGTGGCAAGCTTGTTCTTGACTTTGAAGATGGGGTTGAAATGCCTCTTCCTTTTTACAGTGTCTCTTCTATTCCCCTTCATCTGTCTTCCCACATAACCCAGCTCCTGGGATCTCCTTGGCCTGTCCTGAATTAGACTCCAGATATTTGTCATCTCCTTCTCTCTCTCTCTCTCTCTATCTCTGTGTGTGTGTGTATGTGTGTGTGTGTATGTATGTGTGTGTGTGTGTATATGTGTGTATATGTGTATGTGTGTCTATGTGTGTCTATGTGTGTGTATGACTATATCGAGAGTCTCTCNAGGACAGTTGCTCAGTTGTTGTCACCTTTGTACTCTGAGTGGTTAGTTCCTGGAGAGGGAACAAAGGAATTGCCAGNTTCAAAACTCAGAAAAAATATATAAGTCAGGCAAACTTTGCTTCAAATTCCCAAGAGAAAAGGTTAGGTAAGCTTCACTCTTTAAGCACAACAGCAATAAGCCCCCGACTGACCAGTTTCCATTATACATTAATGACTAAGGTGCCTTTAGGTGAACGGCTGCTCTGAGCAAGCCCCCACACATGCCCAGTGCCCACATTTGCCTGGCCATGCACACACAGAAGCTAGAAGGAGCCTGGAGTGTCATGGAGAGGAGCAGCCCAGAAGATAAGATCACCATGTTGCAGAAAGAAGTGAACCACGTGACACTGTGGGTAACCCCAGGCACAGATGACACCCTCAGCAAGGCCCCACTCCAATCTAACCACATCATCTTTTCATGAAGCAAAAATGAAAAAAAAAAAAAGAAAAAGCACAACTCTAACAATTACCAAGAGGGTGGTTTCATGCTTACCAGCTTTGATGGTATCAACACTACCGACTCCAGGGTTACACTGGGGAAGCAATTCTCTGAGATAAGGAGCTGAGCTATCTGCTCAAGAGAATGTGCAGGAAGTGAAGGTAGCCAGGCAGCACATAACGAAACAGTTTGTGGCCGATGAGCAACCTAAATAAAAGTGTCCCCAGGTAGCAGCAATTGTGTAAGCAGAGGAAACCGAGACACCCTATCTCAAAGGGAAGACGCTCTGGGTGCCAGTGTGTGGATATCCACTAAGCAGCATGGCTAAAGTGAAATTCACAGCTCCTCTAGCTGTGGCTGACACCTGCATAGACAAAAAAGGTTGCAAAGGTGAGGTGGCTTCCCATGCAGCAGCCTTCAAGTCCCTTTCTGGGTGGCTCTGCCTGCTGTGTGAAGCCACTGGCTGAGTGGCTTTCACAATCTACCCTGAGAGAATGGGTAGTGATGGCTCAGGGCAACTGGGAGAGAGGCTGAACCTAGCATCTTAGTACCTTGACATAGCTGGGTGCTCAGCTTTCTGAACCCCCAACGATGGCATTTTTCTTTCAGAAGCTTTGCGCATGCCTTTTCCATGTTTTCTGTAATGTGATGTCTCCCATCATTTCTACCCCCCTTTTTTACTCAAGCAATCTTTTTTGTTTAAGCAGCTTTGGGGGGCTTTTACCATCATCATTATTATATCGATTTATTTAGTGTNTGTGTATGCATGCCAGAGTGTGCATGTGACACTCAGAGGATAATTTGTGGGAGTCAGTGGTTCTTTCCTTCCACCATGAGGGTCCCAGGGACTGAGCTCAAGTCATCTGGCTTGGTAGTAGGTGTCTTTGCCCACTAAGNTATCTTGCCAGGCCCCTNAAGCAATCTTTACAAGGTTCTTCAAGGTCCTTAGAACTATACAATATGGCAGCTGAGGCATAGGTCCTAGAATGCACTGGTACAAAGATGGGCTTGAATTCTGTCAATGCTCTTTGAGTTTGGTTAAGTCGCTTACCCTAAGTTTCAAGCCATCTCCACATTCAGTTTGCTGTAGAAATAGGAGTTCATTCATGGCAAGTCCTTAGCATGGTCCACACAAAATCAGTGTGTGAAGAGGAGTGTCATGGAGAGGCGCTCGCTACATGGAGCTACTGTGCTGCACAATGGCTCTAAGAGAATCCCAAGGTCCAGAGAGTTTAAGTACTTTGTCCTAAGCAAAGGAGTCTTGGGTGGTCAGTAGCTATCAAATCTGCTAGACAATGACTGAATTAGAGATGCCAGTACTCATAACTGGTTGAGGTCATGGTAGAACTGAAGTTCATTCTGTCCAGGAACAGAGCTTGACCCATATATATATATATACATATATACATATATACACATACATATGGTCTACTCTACCCAACTCTCCTAAAAAAAAGTGTAGCACCCCAAAGACTGGAACATTCTGTTTAATCTGCTCTTTTCCAATGCTGCAGGCTTCTGTACCACAGCTGCCATGCCACCATGGCCTCTACTACTCTGGAAAACTCACCCAGGAAGGGGTCAGCCGATGTGTTCCCTGAGGGAAACATTCCTTTCATTTTAGAATGCAGATAGATATTGTTCCAGAATGTTGGGATGTTAATTAGAGTCACTGGTAATTTGACTGACTGCAAAGCCCCAAGGCATTCACACAAGGTCCGTCTGTCCCTATATACTAGAGCTTCACACTGTCTCTTGTTCTTTGGTGTGTGTGTGTGTGTATACATGTTGAAATATATGTACATATTTGTACTATGGGTGCATGTCTGTATAGAGGTCAGAGGTCAACACTGGCTATCTTCCTTGATCACTCTCCACCTTAGTTTTTGAGGCAGGGTCTCTCATTGATCCTGGAGCTCACTATTAGCTATGTTTGTTGGTCAATACACTTTTAGGGATCTGCTCATCTCTACCCTTCCCAACAAAGTGTTTGGGTTACAGGCATTCACTGCTGTGCCTGGCTTTTTCTGTGGGTTCTGGGGATCCAAACTCANGTCCCCATGCTTGCACAACAAACATTTTACCAACTGGAGGGAGCCATCTCCTCATTTCCCTTGCTCTTGTTTGTGTGTGCACATATACCCAGAAGCCAGAAGACAATTTTGGGAATCGTTTCTCAGGAGCCAATCACATTTTAAATTTTAAGATAAGGTCTCTATTAGACTAGAATTTCCCAAATTGGCTTCTTGTTCTTTTTATGTGGGTCTGGGGCTCTGTGTTTGCAAGACAAGCAGATTACGGAGTGGAGCCATCTATATAGTCCAAGCTGCCTTTTGACAGTACTGTCTTGATGTCAGGGCTGAGACACCAGCCCCTCTAATCCATTATCTGAAGGAATCTCAGTGCCAGACTTTCTTCCGGAAGGCACATGTGTTGCCAAGATCAGTCTGCCTCTATATAGGATATTCTAATAAACCTGATGTTGTTTTTACTGCCTTGTGCAGTACTGAATATACTTCTCATAAAATAGCCTTTATGTAAACCACCATGACCTAAATTCAGATCTTTATTTTCTATTTCATAAGCTCTTCTAATATCACTGTGAAATCAGAATGGACGCACATGATGTTCTCTTGGTGCTGAGCTTCTGGGACTAAACTCTGTGCTTAATATTAGGGTCACAGCAAGAGCATAAGAAAGTGAGGGTACAAGAATATATATATATATTATGAAATCCATATATATATACATATATATATGGAGCCGCCAGGATATACTTCTTACTTTGCAACTGGTACCCTCTCATTGTTTCACGGTTTTTAGTTATATTAGCATAATGACCTGAATAAATTGTCTTGACTACAAAATTTGGGAAAAGTCAGGCTGTGGCCAGCACTCCCTTAGGAGAATTAAACTGTAAAAGACAGAGGTGAACATAAAGATCCATTAAAAGGACAAAGATAGTGTTTTGCTTGTTTGTTTGTTTTGATATTCCAAACCAAGGGTCTGTCTGGCCAGGGTCGGAAATGAAGCCCTGTTTACCTTGGCAGGAGATATCCTTTTCTTCAATCTGCCTGTCCATTTTCTACATCCTGTGACCTAAGTCAGAGTGCCTGAGGAGAGTGACAAAGGATGGGNACAGGTGGCCCATATTCCCTGGGATACTCCACTGCCAATAGCTTCTTCAAACACTTCTTGAATAGAATTTTTTTACAGGATGTAGAGAACAGGGTCTAGATTTGTGGTGTTCAAAAAAGTAGCTACCATGCACATATGGCTACTGAGCACGTGAGGGCTAGTTCAAACTAAAGTGTACTTTAGATGGTGTTAAAGTGTGCTGATGGTGTTAAAAAAATAAGGTAAAATATCTTTTTAAAAGTTGTTCCATATTGAACATATGTATAAATGAATACAATTTAGATACATTGGTTTAAGGAAAACAGTTCATTGAGACTTATACCACCTTTTTAGCTTCTTACAATGTAGTTACCAAAACATCTATACATTTATTAATTGATTGATCTATTATCTATCTATCTATCTATCTATCTATCTATCTATCTATCTATCTACTACCTACCTATAATTTATCTATCTCTCAATCAACCATCTATCTTTCTATTTATTGTTTTGTTGAGACAGGGTCTCATGTAGCCCAGGCTCCCCTTAAACTTGTTTTGTATATAAGGATGACCTTAAATTTCTGATCTTTCTGCTGCAACACCCCCAAATGATGGGATTATAGACATGTGTCGTTATGTCTGGTTTATGAACAAATGGCTTTGTGCATGCCAGGCAGGCATTCTACCAATTGAATTATGCCTCCAGTCACCTAGAACATTTAGATACACTGGGCTAAGGGAAACAGTTCTTTGAGACTTATACCGCCTGTTTAGTTTCTTAAAATGTAGTTGCCAGAACATCTATACATCTATTAATCAAATTATCTGTCTATCATTTATCTATCTACCTATCTACCTATCTATCTAATCTATCTATCATCTATCTCACAAGTAGCTTACATTATGCTTTGACTAGACAGTACTGACTGCACAGTTATCAGAAAATTACCAGAAAAAAAGTCACTTCTATCCCAGTATGGATAATTCAGGGAAAACACAACTCTTAATGCCTCTGAGCATTGCAGCACACTGAGCATGAGATCTATAGTCCTCTTTTGACTCCTGAACTCTCTGGGTCCTTCCTCATCTTAGCCCCCTCTGCTCACTCACCTTAGTCATGGTCCCTCTCTCCAGAACCTCTAGGCTTTTCCAGGCCCAGCATTTGTAGACCATTCTCCTCATTTAGGTTTCATTTCCAATGTCATCTTTTCCAAGAAGCCTCCCATTAGCTTCCATGACAGGCAGAACAATGCCACCCCAAAGAGAACTACTTCCCAGTCCTTGGAAGCTGTGACTGTGTGATCTTACATGGAGGAAGAGACTTTCCAAGAATGAGTCAGTATTTTGAGATGTGAAGACTATCCCTGATCATATAAGTGAACCCATAATGACCACAGGGAAAAGAAGCAGTCAGGAGAATCAGAACCAGGGACAGAGATGCCANAACAGAGCAGAGGTTGAAGAAATGCAGAGCCACAAAACCAAGACATTCAGGTAACCTCCAGGATAGAAAAGTCAAGGGCATAAAAATCTTCCCTGGAGCCTGAGAAGTCNTGTCAATCTGCTTTAGACTCTCAATCTGCAGAACTGGAAGAGAATACACGAGGCATGCTTCTAGGCCAGACATTTGAGGTAATTTCTGATAGTAAAAGAGGAAGATAATACAGCCCCTAATCTGAAGGTGAACCATGCATCACCAAGCACTCTATCACACTCTTCAGTTGCTCCTTTTGCAGGCTGTTTCTGTACCATACAGCATCTAATCGGTTTGTTGGTGTAATGATTATTTTGTGTGTCCCCCGATTAGAATGTAAGCTTCCCGACGCAGAAGTCTCCTCAGTTGTGTGTCTCTCTGCACTCTGTTTTATTACCTGACACAGCCAGTGCATAGTTGTCTGAATGAGTGGCTGTATGGATGGACAGATGGGATTGGCTATTTCAAAGATTCATTTTGCTCTCATTGGAAATCATCTGAAAACTACTGGCAGAAACCAGAATANTTATTGTATCTGGTATGTCTTGAGGGTGCTNCTGAGATCAAAAGAAACTGAGAGNTGGGAAGAGGGCTCAGTGGGTTTAGACCTGAGTTTAGATCTTCAGCACCCATGTCAAAAACCANGCATGGTGGTGGACACCTTAATCCTAGTGTGAGAGGGGCAGGGATAGGTAGATTCCCCAGGGCCAATAGCCAGCTGGATTCACCAAAATTGTGAGCTTCAGGTCTAGTGAGAGATTCTGTCTCAAAAAATAAGGGAGAGAAAAATAGAGGAATATACATGACGTGGGTCTCTGGCTTCCACAAATGCACACACAGGTGATGCACCTCACATACAATCATATATACATGCACACATACACAGGCACACATAAAGAATATGGTTATCCTCCTACAGTCAACACAGACAGACAAGCATGAGTATATGATACAATGGAGGCCAGTGTGAGGTCAAATGAGTGGTGGGATTGAGTCTTTAGCAGCAAGATGGTGATAACTCAGCTCTCAGGACAGCAAAGGCCTATCTGTAGGCTTTGCACATTTCTGTGGGGTAGATACTCCTGTGATGACGGATTCCAAGCTACCATCANGACAACTTCAGTGAAGGTGGAGTTAGAAAAAGATATGCATAGCAAGTGTGAGGGTTTGTGTTCGTCATCAACTTACAGGATTAGAATCACTATGAAAACACATACTTGGGTATGTTTATGAGGGTCCTTCCAGAAAAGCTTAACAGAGAAAGAAAGACTCACCATGAATGAGGAGGGTGCCATTCTGAGGGAAAAAGTTCTTGACTGAATAAAAGGGAGAAAGTGAGCTACATGACAGTATTCATCTCTCTCTGCCTCTGATTGCACGTGNNGTGTGANCAGCTGCCTCATGCTCCTGCTGCCATNCCTTCCCAGCTATGATGGACGATCCCCTCAGACCAGCTATGAAGGACGATCCCCTCAGACCGTGAGCCACAATAAACTCTCCCTGCCTTAGGTTGTTTTACTGGGGATTTTGCCACAGCAACGAGGACAGTTACTCACACAGCAGAGCCTTGCTGATGCTGTGGGTTTTAGATGGAGCTGGAAGAGTTCAATGAAGGCTGTAGATGGCCCAAGGAGAGTGGGTGAAAANGAAAGACATCAGTTTCTTCAGGGCTGGGGAGATGAGGTCTCAATTGTCCTTGTCATTTGGGTTTTCTGTCATTGAGTTGGGCAGAAATAAGCCACCTGCCAGGAGTCAGCCTGAGGGGATGCCTTGAGAAATGCAGAGGCAGAGGGTCTGATGGCCAGGAGGATGTTGAGGGTTTCCAATACACTGCTCATCTTAGAGAGTCTGGATTACGGCTAAGAGCTGAGGCCATGAGAGCACAGAGGAGCTGTGACCAGCCTGCCTTCTTTGATCACAGGTCCAGGCTGCTGTCTTCGCTCATTCTGCCTCTCATACATCTGATTGGGTACCACATGCAAATTTCCATCAACCCACAGCAAAGATGAGCCATAAGTGAACTTGGTATGAACTTCAGAGTGTACCTCCCTCCTCATCCAGGAGCTATTCCACTAACACGTAAGATTTAATTCTGGGAGGTTTAATTCTGAGATTCTAAGAGTAGCCATCAAGACTTCATTATGCTCCTCAGGAGCTGGGGAAGGCCAGGTGGGCCCTTTATTAAAGTTCCCAATGCTTCCACCATTTCCTAGGTAAGTGACATGGAGTGGGGGGGAAGTATCTGTCCTCTCTAGGGTTTATGTCCCTTATCTCTAAAATGGGAACAATAATGCTAGCCTCAGAGGGGTTGAGACCATTACCTGATGCATATAAGATGCTCAGACACATGTCTGCCTCACAGTACACACTCAATCCACGTGAGCAGGTATGGTGACGATAGTGTTAAGTTTTGTTTTTTTTTTTTTTCCTTCCTTGGGGTTTTGCCAGGCAGAAGGAAGGCTAATTTCCCGGCAAGTCACTTCCTGTCACCTACAGTCACCTGTCCATTGTCTTGTTCTGAGCATGGAGGCCATCCAGATACCTGGTTCAATATCCTCTCAGGCCCACGCTACCCCTGTTGATCACTTCAAGAGCGCACATTCATTTGTGTGTGCAGTGAGATGTTTTCCTCACACTGGGTGTGTTTCAATGAAGGACAAGGCTGAGCCATTATGTGGACACAGCCACAACAATGGAAACAAGAGTGCTTTCTGA
>LZPO01007984.1:460539-473692 GCA_001675575.1 Neotoma lepida | reverse complement strand
AACTAGGTAAATGTATGCTTCCTTCTGACCCCCAAAGTCATGATACTTTGGTTTCTTACCCATTATAGTTGGGATATGTCTCTCTTAAAAATAGGAGCTTGGGACTTAATTCTTAGTGCAATGGTGTTGATAATGGGAACTTAAAGAGGGGATTGGAGGAGGCTCTTCCCTCAATAAACAGTGCTGTTAACCCAGGAGTTGGCTAGCTGCCATGGGGGTGAGCTTCCGACAGAGAGAGAAGTTAAATCCCTCCCTCCTCCCCCATGCTTTCACTTTCCTGCCTATCTTTTTCTGCCATGAGAGGAAGCAACACAGCCTTCCTTTTCTTGGGCTTCCCAACTTCCAGAGCCANGAGAAATGCATTTTTTATCACTATACAGCACACAGTTGCAGGTATTTTATTACAGCAACACAAAACAGACCAAGACAAGATCGCTCGAGTTGGAGGTAGCCTAAGTGCATTGGGGGTGCAAAGAACGAAACCAAGGAATCTCATATCATTTTATTAGGCCCTTTCTCTTCTTTCACATGTAAATTTCACTTGGAACCTTAACAACTGAATAGTAAAGGATTTTCCAGGGAGCTACACATCAGAAGAAGATAATATAGAAAGTGTCTAAGCACACTTCATGCCTTCATCCTATAGATGACTAAAGAGCTACTGTCACTGTGGCTTGCCAAATGCAGACTGGCCACCTGATTGTTCCCATTAAGGTGCAGTTGGCAGACTTCAAACAAGGAGATCACCAGTGCACAGACAGAACACTTGAGTTTTCTCACTGTCAACCTCAGACACAATCACTCCAGGATGCCTACTATGGTAGTGCCCTTCAGAAAATATGATGTCTGAAAATGAGAACACAGCAGCTCCCTATATTTTGGCTAGATAACTAAAGCACTGTAAGTTTCTGTTCTAGTATCATTTCTGTTCATGTAATAAAACACCCAGACAAAAAACAAGGGGAGAAAAGACAAGGTTTATCTGACTTAAATTTAAATCTGACTTAAAATTCCAGTGTACAGTCTGTCATTTCAGGGAAGTCAAGGCAGGAACTCAAGCAGCTAGTCACATCAAATCCCAGTCAAGAGCAAAGAGGATAAATGCATCCATGCTACATGCTTGCTTCCTTGCTAGCTTTCTTCCCTCTTACATAACTCAGTGACCAGCCTAGGAAATGCTGTTGCCCACAGTGGCCTGGGTACTATCAATTTAAAATCAAGATATTCCTCCACAGACATGCTTACATGCCAACCTGATCTAGATAATTTGCCATGAAGACTATCTTCCCAGGTGACTCTAGGTTGTGTCAAGGGGACAGTTGAAACTAAACAGTACAGTTCCCATCGTAACTATGGCAATACCATTTCTAACGCCTTTAGTCTAAAAAATGGTCAGATACCAGAATACAGCTGAATGAAAATGTGGGAAATGTCAGAGCTTTGGTGATTTGTGAGGGTAAGCTTTTATTACCATGAAAATTCCAGGAGTGTCACTCACATGACCAATAATATGAAGTATCCTGGGGTATTTCATCAGAGAAGAAATGATCGTCTCAATAAAATGCTTTCAACTTACACTCTGGGCTCAGTCCCTACTTGCTAGAGTCATGACTGACAACCTCTTGTTTACAGAGTCTCTCGAAAGGTAGTTGAGCAGCTCAGGTGTCATGCAGTGTCTGGCATGTGGCTGGCCACATACTAAGTACTATAAATATTTGTTCAAAGTTTCAAATTACCCCAGCTGTTCCTGGGCCGTGGCTTTCTCAAAGCCTTTAAGGAAGAGGCTTCCCTGACTTCCAGGAAATCAAAAAGGACTAGTGGCAACTGTAGGTGGCTTTCCCCTTGGACAAGACATTATGTAAATGATGCCAGCTCTGAAGAAGATAATTCTGCCCTGAAAACTGTTTCCCCCTGGTCTTGGTCCCTTCTGAATTTTTAAGATGTTACTTTTCATCTGTCCCCCCCACTTGGATCCCAGAGAGAGAGGAGACAAGCTGACCAGGAGCCTAGGCCAGGCAATAAGTTCACAGCAATGTCAAGCGAATGAGTTTTGGGATTCTCTGCCTTTCGGGGTTGCCTGCCTGACTTCCCTCCCTCACTGTTGAAGGCTAATCAGGGTTGATTAGGTCAAAGAAAAGATCTCCATAAAGTGGTCTTGGCGATGACAGTATTAGGATTCAATCAGACTTCCCACCAGGGCTCTCTAATATTCATGAAGTGATAATAAGCAAGGCTAGGCTTATTCTTTCATGGGCTACAATTGGCTACAGATACCAGGTGCTATTTATTGAACCATCTACTAACCACTGTTATGTCCCAAGTACGAGGCAAAGTACTATGGGGGCTTTTGAATGGTAAAGTAAACATATGCTCAAGGCACAAACACTATATGATGTGGAGATTGGGTATTTAATTATATAATGAAGTGGCAAGTGCATCTGTGAGTGACAGATGGAGATTTTCAAGAGGGCAATAATATCCTGCTCTTTGGGCTTCTGCTGAAGGGGTAGTTCATACGACAGCTCTTGATGGACGTGATTGGTAGATCTTGATTCTCAACTTGATTGCACTGAAACACTCCTATGAGATTAACAAAGCATGCTTGTGGGTAGGTGTGAGATGATATTTCCACAGACAACTCACTTAGAGCCTTTCCTGAACGGAGGTGGCACTATCCAAAGGGCTGATGGCCTAGCTGNAACCAAAGGATAAGGAGGAGGAAGCCTACTTTTGTAGTCATTCTCATCTCCACCTGCCACNAGGATGGCAATCCTGTTCTGCCACGGTCATTTCCCATGATGCTCTGCCTCCCCACAGGCCCAGAGGACTGCAGCCAGATGATCATGAGCTAAACTGTGTAAGAAAGTATTTCCTCTGTTTAAGTTGTTCTTTCAGATGTTTGTCCCAGGGACACAAGTAAACTAAAACAATGGCCTCAGAAGATGGTGGCAGCTATGTGGCAGTGTAGCAACAATGGCAGAGCAGTACAGGGGAGGGGTGTGTGTGTGTGTGTGTGTGTGTGTGTGTGTGTGTGTGTGTGTGTGTGTGTGTGTGTGTGTGTGTGTGTGTGTGTGTGTGCGTGTTTAGACCAGAGAACAATCTCAGATGTTACTCCTGAGGCACCCTCTACTTATTGTTTGAGACAGGCCCTCTCATTGGTTAGAACCCCACCAAGGTGGCTAGGATCATTGCTGGCAAACATTCATGGATCTGTCTGTCTCTACCTCCCATCTCACCGTCACTGAGATTACAAGCATGCACCACTGCCCCTGGCTTTTTATGTGGGTGTACTTGAGTTTGGGCACCCAAATTCGAGTCTTTTACCCACTGGNCCATCTCCATAGCCCAGGATAGGGTCTCTACTCAGCAAATATCCATGCACCAGAAACTAATGAGACCCTTCGCCATAGTTAGCAAGTCATTACAACCAAATGTGTATGATGAGGCTCAAGACCCTTTCACAGGAATCCACTTAGTGTCACAAAAGCATCAAGACCAATGACCCGAGCTTTCTGCTTTCCCAGCAGGTGTCCTGCTTCTTAAAGGCACTCATGGTATTTCATGCTCTTTCCACAGCCACACTTACTAATCAGGGCAAATGGTTCTCCTGATGTCAGAACATGCTGGTATTGGGTCCTAGTCTGAGCCAAACCCTCCCTAAGCACTGTGTTCTTTCCCAAGACGGTAATCTCCTGTCAAGATGTTTCTCTTTATCTCTCTCCCTGTTTCCTTCCCTTTCTCCCTCTCCNCTCCTTTATCTNCCCTCCTTCCCTTCCTTCCTCCCTCTCTTCTTCCCTCTCTCTTTCCCTCCCTCCGTCATTCCTTCCTTCTTTCACTGTTTTTCTTAGAAGGTGTCTCTTATAGCCAGATTAGCTTTGAACTCCTAATTCTCCTGCCTCTGCCTCCCAAGTACTACAATTACTTGTACACCTAGCTAAGAAAAAGATCTAGAACAACACTGTTAATGGTCCGTTGCTCTATGCTCAACACCACAGNTGACTGCTTGCCAGAAATTTCAACTGTGTGCAAACTCAGACACGATCCTCCTCTCTCCACAGCAAGGACACCATTTGGGAATGGCTTCAGAGCACATCANAACAGGCATGGGAACNGTAATTACATTGGACTTCAGAGCACAATAGGTCAGGTCTACAAAGGGAATCAGGGTAAGGAGATTCAGGCATCAGAAATTTTTCATACTTCCCCAAATTACATTCCTGCTGCAGATCAAAGTTGCGTTTTGGTATTTTTTTTCCTTTTTTTTTTTCTTCAAACCACACCAAAGCTCACACTTATAGGCCAAACTCTTGAAAGGAACTTAGAAAGTATTTGGTAATTTTCCTGTTAAATTAAAGTTTGGCTCACAAAGCCTAAGGTACACCAGATAATGACCTTCCTTGAGCCTCTGTCCCAGCAAACAAAGGCTTGCTAGGGGACCAAAGAGCTGCATGTGCACGAGGTTTGAAGTCCTTGACCTGCGTCATTCTTCGCAAGAGCTGTGGGCAGCCAGACCAATAATGCTGCCCATCAAACAAGCCTCACCTAGNCAGACTCTGGCCTTGTCATTCCTCATGGAAANCANTCATCTTGGGAGAGGATGAAGGAAAAGTCCTGACATCCCAGTGGCTACGAAGATCTACTTGAGCAGGAAGATCTGGGGCTGAGGAGATAGATGGCTCAGTGGGTAAAAGTGAGGACCCGATCTTGAATACCAGAACCCAGACAAATGTGTACCGAAAGTGCCTGTAATCATGTGTAATCATTGGTGAGACAGAGCCAGGAGAGTCTCCCAGAAGCTCAAGGGCCAGCTAGCCTAGGGTACAGAGTGAAAGAAAACACAATGACCTTGTCTTAAACAAGGTAGAAGGAATGGACCCACAGCAGAGCTTGTCCTCTGACCTTCACACACATGTCATGGATAGTCCATACTCACACATAAACACACACACACACACACACACACACACACACACACACACACACACATTTTTTAAAAGGGAAGACTATTTTTTAGAGCAATAGTTCTTTCTCCTCCCATCTCTCCAGGCTTAAAGTGTCTTACNTGGCATATTGAGTTTTTATATGTAGTTGCCTGGGATCAAAAGAACTAAATGCAGTGGAGTGTCCTGGATTGGACACTGGGGCAGGGAAGGGACGATTAATGTAAATAACCGAACAACTGGTAAAGTCTACATAAAGCCTAGACCTTTGTTAACAGTGACCTGCCACAGCTTATTTCTGAGATTTTTCTGAGTGACCTGTGGCTATGTTGCTGACATTAGGGGAAGTGCCATGAGTGCCATGGGGACTCTAGCTTGGCAATGGTAAGCAAATGGGAAATGACTGCAAAGCAAGAATTGACTACAGCTTTCCCCTCTTATGGGTTCCTTGCTAGTACTATGGCCTACACTATACTCACTCCATGTAAATACACATACAGAACAATTAGAAGCTATGGGCTGCCTGCGAGAGAGTATATGTAACATTTGTTTTTTTGAGTCTGGGTTGTCTCACTTCACATATTCTAGTTTCATCCATCTTTCCTAGTTTCCTCTCAGTTTTCAGGTTTTATATCAATAGTAAAGTCTTCACAGATTCTTGTCTGACCTCCCACCAACCCCGATACTCACCACTGAACTTCGAATCTGCCATCATCCCTGACTGTCTTCCTAAAATCCTGCACAGCAGACTGTGAACTTGTACATGCAAAGGTTCTGTGTGTGTGCATGCATGTGGTGTGTGCCTCTCTGTGTATGTGTGTTCATGAACATGCATGTGTGTTGGATTGTATGTGCACATGTGTCTATGACTCTGTTGTGCATTGTGTGTGTGTGTGCACATATGCTCTGTATCTTGATTTCTGAGTCAAAGTAGGCTTGAGGACTACATGGATGAATGAATGAATGAATGGATGGATGAATGGATGGGCACACCACTGAGCTCTGTTCCCTGAGTATGCACATGCCTCTGACAGGGTTGGGGAACCTGCTATTGAACAATGCTATTTCTAGCAGACTAACTTCCAAGTGTGTGCATATGAACTGTAGTGAGCTCACACTGCTCAGCAGTATCAGGAACACATACAGAGCACTTCGAAGGATGATGTAATGAGAGTGAAAGCACTCTATGACTAAGTACCAGATAATGAATAAAAACTAATTAATCCACCTCCAAGACAAATAACTAGAAGAACTTGAGGGGGACAGTTGCCATAGTGAGGATATGCCTAAGTTTATTCTTCAATACAAGCTACTCTTCACTGAGCCATTCCCACCTCCACTTAGCGATATTAGCTCCATTAAGTTGTGGTAACGAGAGACATCCAACTGCTGTTTTAAATTTCCCCCACATAATACATGGTGGAACAAAAGGTGAATTTTGTAGGTAATGGGTGTAAGATATCAGGGGCTTTATCCTTCACAAAACAATTCACAAACGGCATAAAGAGAATGCCAAACAGCTTGTGCCTGTTTTGTGGCATTCGTGCCCATCAGCTCTACCAAACCCACTGAAACAGTCTAGTTTTCAAGGATGACATCAATTTTACCAAACAGGAAAAAGGTAAAAATGAAAAAATAAAAAACNTCAAACAACTGTTTATCTTACATCTGATATTACCCAGCCTGTGGTCAATGCTCAATAAAGCTGACGAAAAGCTCATTTTATGCCCCGATTCTTCATAAAATTGATATACTTGAACATCACAGTTTATAGTTATTTTTTTCTTCTAAATTGAAGCTGAGTCCACAAANGCATAGATGAACCCTTATAAAGGGAGGTTTTCTTTTATTCANTAAAATATGTTTTTAATATTTATTTTGTATTTGTTTGTGGGGGTGCATATGCCAAGGCTCACAAGTGGAGGTCAGAAGAGTGTTCGAGGGAGCTGGTTTTCTCCTGCTACCATGAGGGGCCTGGGGACTGAACTCGGGTCATCAGGCTTATGGCAAGCACCTTGATCCATTGAGTCATTCCATCAGCCCAAATTACCATGTTTATAAACACTATGTAGCAAAAAAAATAATAAGCAGAAAATAAGTCTTACACTCCAGCTTAGAGACGGCACACAAACCACGAGGAAAGTAAACGAGGAAAGTTCTGGGCCTAGACTGTCCTGACCAATCAGCCATCCACCCCCACTGTGATATAATCACCGTATGGAACACACGAAGTAGTGTGCATGGCTTTCCAATAAGACTTTATTAATATGAACACTTATGGGCCAGACTTTTCTTATAGGCCATGATTTACACTCGTGTTGAGATAATTTAAATGAACACCTACCAGAGCATGTTGCTCACAATAAACTCTTAAAAAAATCCCATTTGGTGACCAGAAGAATGGCAGCAAGAACCTGACTTGCAGAGGGTCTCATGGATAAAGTGTCAAAACCACTCACCAGCCACACTTTTCAGGGAAACGTGTCTTCCCTAACCTGTCTGCAAAGATGTGTCCACCACTGTCCTGCCAATATGTCAGATGGCGATGCTGCAGTGGGAATTAGCCATGCTGAGAGCAGACACTGGAGTCTGTGATGGAGACCTATGGTGGCTGGAAGGAGCCAGTCCTTAGACGCATGAATGCAGCCAAGTTCTCAGTACATTTACTGGGAACAAGAAGCTCTGAGGAAGTTGAATGTTTTGGCTTCTTCTACCTGGTGGCAGGCTACAGCAGGCCACCCAGTGAGCTCTGTAGGATATTATTTTTCATGGTAATTATTTTCAACCTTTTTGCTTGTTTTACTTAGGGATCGAGTTCTCCTAAAATTCCTTTGAAGACCACAGTTGTTCATTGGATTTAATGTAAGTTTTCCTTAGGGAAAGAGAAAAACCAGAGCTGGGAGAGCCAAGGGCTTTTAGTGTCCACACCCTTTGGGAAGCCCACATATTTCTACTGTTTCAAATATACCAGGCTGCAGCAGCCGCAACGCTCTCACAAGGAACTTGGAGCTAATTAGTTGTGAATGTGACAGCTAGAGTATGGAGAATTAATTTCCTGAGCTGAGTCTCCNCCCCGTAAGATGGGCTTTTTCCGAGCTTGGTACTTTCTGGGCTCTATCATTTGTGGGTTTCTATGGGAAGAGGGAAGGCTGGAAGACCACCACCCTCCTGGAGTGGGCTGAATTCTTCT
Organism: Neotoma lepida; assembly: GCA_001675575.1. Classification (NCBI taxonomy): domain Eukaryota; kingdom Metazoa; phylum Chordata; class Mammalia; order Rodentia; family Cricetidae; genus Neotoma; species Neotoma lepida. The sequence continues at coordinate 465,562 of LZPO01007984.1, read as the reverse complement.
GACAAATGATTTTGCTGACTTGAAACATCTGGGTCATATTGGGCTCCAATCTGATTTTAAGATCTTTCTTCCTAGGCCAAAGACAATGTTCGCCTTGGAAGTCCTAGGCACCACTGTGCTAGAGCCCACACACGCCATCTTTTCCTTGCTTTAAGCCACTGTTATCAGATTGAGGCAATGCGAGCTGATTTGTGACCTCAGTCTACCTATAAAAGGATGTGTCCTGCTTGTTGATGCTTTCTTTGGTTGGTTTTTCTTTCCTAAAGTCCTTTGGATGATTTTAAAATGATCATTTCAAGGAAGTTTTGAAAAGAAATTCCATCTCATTATCATTCTTTTTAAAGTGTGTCTGTGGGTCTCTGTGAATATGTGTATGTGAGTGCACATGCCTGGGGAGGCCAGAAGAGGGCATTAGATCCTCTGGAGTTGGCCTTAAGGGAGGTTGTGAGCTGTCCAACATGCGTGAGGGGGAACTAAACTCCAGCCCTCTGCAAGAGCACTGGTGCGTCCTCCATTAGACATTTGTTTACTGACTTCACAGGGATGGATGTCTCCTGGACCTGGCCGTTGTCTAGTCACATCAACACTTGAGGGTTAGTGAGAAAGAAATTTGGTTACAATTCAACATGATAAATGCTGTTTTAGATGTATTTACAATAGTGAGAGGGACACTTTTTAGAAGACAGAAAATCTCAATCAAGGATGAGAACTAATTCGCCAAGGGAAGTAAACACGGAGCATGTACCACACTGACCATATGGTGCTGGAATTTCTTAGGGCCTTCTATAGTAGTCATAAAAATAAAAGTTCATGTTTCTCTCAACTGCTTTCAGTTGATATGTTGTTATTCTTCTTGCATATCTTAGTTTCCACAAGATATAGCATAGTTTCTGATATTTTATAAGAATATAACAATAAGATTAATCAATAGTTATCAATATGATTTTCTTTTTAAATTTATTTTTAATTATGGTGTGTGTATGTGTATGTATATACATGTGAGTGCAGGTACCCATGAAAGTCAGAAGAGGGCATTAGATCCCCTGGCACTGGAGTTAAAGGTAGTGGTGAGTTGCCCAACATGGACATTGGGAACTGAACTCAGGTCCTCTGCAAGAGCAGTAAACACTCTGAAACTCTGAGCCATCTCTCAGCCCTCATTATGATTTTTCTTAATGTGTTTTATTCTCAGGAGGAAACAAGTTCTCTAAATATAGGAACCATAATAACTTTGATATGATCCTCAGATATTTAGTTGGTGAATAAAATATCATAAGGGCTTAGATGGTGGTTCCAAGACACTTCAGGAAGGAAAAAACTGGTCTTTTCAAACAATGGTTTGAGGCCAGTTAGTATATATTAAACTAGAGTCTTTTATTATATTAAATGTAAAAAATGACTCAAAATTCAAAATTAATTAGATTTGAATTTAGGATCAAAACTATAAATAAAAAACCATAAATAAAACATTGAAGTAAGTTTTTATGATTTTAGAATGGCCAAGGTTGTCTTAGATTTGCTATCAATAGCAAAGTGACAAAAGGAAAAAAAATTGTACTTTCATCAAAACGAGAAGAATAAATAAAATTTTTAAAAATTCATAGCTTTGTTAGGGGCTAGAGAGGTAGCTCAGCAATTAAGGGTACTGGCTCACTTTGCAAACAACCTGAGTTCAGTTCCCAGCACACAAATGAGAGCTTAATATTGTCTGTGATTCTAGTTCAGGGGATCTGATGTCTTCTTTTGACATTCATGAGAAATGCACAACATGGTGCACAGACATACAAACAGGCAAAATGCCCAGACATGTAAAATTTAAAAGGAAAAGAGGAAGAAGAGGAGGAGGAGGAGAGGAGGAAGAGGAGGAGGAGATGGAAAAGGAGAGGAAGAAGTTGTTTTGTGTTCTAGAGGTGCGATGGTTTGAATGAGAATGTTCCCCTTGGGCTCAGGTAATTGGATACGTGGTCCTCAGTTGGCTGCAGTGTTTGGGGAGGTTATGGAGCAGGTATGGAGTAGTGCAGGAAGTACTTCATTGTGGGCAGGCCTTGAAAGTGTAAAGCCTCACCCCACTGCCAATTCACCCTCTCTGTTTTGTGTTTGAAGATGTGATCTCTCAGCTTCCAGCTTCAGCTGTTTCAGCTGTCTGCTGCCATGGCTCCCTCACCATCTAGAATGGTAATCCAAAATGCACTCTTTTTTCCTTAAGTTGCCTTTGGTCATGGTGTTTTGTCACAGCAACAGAAAAGTAATGCATACAGAGGACATAAAGGATAGGGTGCTGAAATGACCTTATTAAAGTGTTACAAAAAAAAGTCTCAAGAACTGGCATAGCTCTACCCCAGACAAACCAATTCAAAAAAGGGCAAAGGTTTTAAATAGATGTTTCTCCAGGAGGACACATAAAAGGACACAATCTTCAGCATCAATATCAATTATTTAAATAATAATTACAGTGAGCCTTAGTGGTTAAGAGTACTTGCTGCTCTTGCAGAGAACCAGAGTCTGGCTCCCAGCACCAACAGAGTNGCTCTTAAGTGCCTGCTATTCCAGTTCCAGGGTGTCAGATGCCCCCTTCTGGCCTCCATGGTCACTACACTCACAGGTGCACATACTAAAAAGATATACACATACATACATAATTAAAGATAAATCTTTTTTTAAAAAAGAGATAAAACTAAACATAGGTAAATTTGAATGAAAACACCAAAGGCTACTGTAAAACTCATGAATTCATTCCACTGCAAAAACTCCACCAACCACTGGAGACAACATTCCCTGAGTTCCTGGTACTTGCTACTTCAGAAGTGTAAGTAAAATAAATAAAGAAAACCCAACAGCCAGAACAGTGAAAGCAGCTTTTACTTTTATACTACGGAATTATGTCTGAATGTATCCATGATTTCTTCTCTTTGCAGATAATGGTAAAATTGCCTAAATCATACACCAGCAGTGCTCTAATGAGACACAATTTCTATTCATTTCTATTCAAGAAAAACGAAACGTGCCAAACACCCCACTTCAAACATCTTTCCATAGTACAAACACGTTAAAAACACACACACTGTGCTGAAGTGAGTTTGGGCTGGGGAAGAATCAAGTAGGTAGAAGGCTACAGTAAGTGACTAGACTTTCCTAACATTAGNGGGATGGAGTTAATTTCCCCTCACTGGCTTGCATGCTTAGGGTACAGTGACATCTGTGGACTCCGTGTCACCTTGTGGGTGGCTGGTATGACTCAGAAGGAAAGAAAGTCAGAGCTCAGAGCCCAGACACATGTTCCAACCCCTTTTGTGCTTCAGGGGTCTGCTGGTCAACTTCTGGACACCATGTCAAGACCCTCCCTGAAGCCAGACCCTTTCCTGAGCTAACTCTTGCATTACCCTTCTCAACTAGGTTGCAGCTTTCTGCTGCTGCTCAGTCTCTGTCTGCAAACTTAAACCTCAAAGACAGGGCCCCAACAGAAGTCATGTTACCATGGTGACCTACTATGCTCACTTTTCCCTATGGAGTAACTTGTATCCAGAGTTCATGTCCTTTCCCTAGGTCACTGCAGCAGCTTGGCTCAAAGAAATTTCCATGGCACAGCCCTCCCACCAGGTACCCACAATTTGTATTTGTTTCTACAATCTTTATTTCTCAGTGTGTTAATTTAAATTCCAGATCCATAGTGTATATCTGCTTGCAAGCACAATCCTGCCCTTTGTATGATGCCTTATACAGGTTTGAAGATAAGACTTAAAGACCATCAAGGGCCCAGCAGCTCTCGGAGTCATCTCCCTGGCCTTTGCCGTCTTGGATTGNCAGTGCTTCTACTGCCCAATTTAANGTGACAGGCTCAAGCTGTGTCCCTGTGTTAGAAGTATGCCCCTCATCTTCACAAAATCACAGCCCCCATCAATTGCATACGTCTCTGCAGGGAGGCAGGTAAGTTCCCTGGTCAAGAGCAAGGGTACTGGGGCCCACACTGCTCAGGTGAATGTTGGCTTCCTTGTCATCAGTCAGGTGGCCTTGGGAAATTTTTGTCCTTTTTTTCCCCTTTTCTTTCTGATCCTCAGTTTGTTCCTCAGTAGAATAGGAATAATTATAGTATGCACATTATTATGGGGTAGTCAGGTTGAGTGTGTGAGTTTTAGGACACAGCCAGGGGCACAGGAAATGCTCAGAAATGTTAGCTGCCACTGCAGTTTGGAGAAGGAAGGGAGCAAACAGCCATAAAAGACAATGAAAGGCTAACACAACAAATGTATGTGCCATTTAGTATACCGCTGTGTTACTTACGTGACTGAAACATTTTNCCTACCTTCCCCAAACACCCTAAAACAGTTTTTGTGATAATTTTGATTACATAAATGAGTGGTGAAAACTCCCCTTGAAAAGGACATGAGGTGACACTGGTGATCATCAGACATGATCCTATCAGTAGAATCTGTCTTGACTACACCGGCAGAATGGAGGTTTGGGTTAGTGATCTAGAAACTCTCTCTGTTAAAAGGAACTTTTTGTTGTCACTGTTTATAGAAGAACGCAAGCCTTAGCCTTCCCTCTCTATGCGCTCCTTTAGAATACTGATTCTTAAAGCAAGCATCCAGGCTGTGTCCCCTCTGTCGGCGGGGCATCTGGGTGGCAAGCAGGTGATCTCTGAGTGTGTTTTGAAGACACAATCTCCCCTTCTCCCCTGTCCCATAAGGGGGCTGCACCCAGAGTCACTTTAAGAAGAAGGTATAGAGAAGATGTAATCTCTCTGGGATGAAGATACTTTCTTTGGATAATCACACATCAGTTTACCCTCTGGTTCCCTAGATGTTTTTGAGGCTTTACTAAGCTCCAACCCCTGCTTACAGGTCAAGTCCATGAATGCCCGGCTTCCACTCAGCTTCCCCTTGGCACTCGTTAGCCTGTCCTTCACTGGGTTACCCTCTGTCCTGATTTCTAAGCAGTGATTTCGGTTGTTTGTGTAGGTTAAAAAAAAATCATTGAATTTTAGCAGCTTCATTTGACTCAATCCAATGTTATGGTTGTTAGT
>LZPO01007984.1:418834-445300 GCA_001675575.1 Neotoma lepida | reverse complement strand
GTGTGTGTGTGTGTGTGTGTGTGTGTGTGTGTGTGTGTGTGTGTGTGAAGCCCTGCAAGAAAGAGGCTCCTAAGAGAAGAGGAGACACGAAGGAAAAGGACATGGATGACAGAGTCTTAGGGGACCTGTTCCATTGTTCTTGTGCATAAGAACATGGGAGAAGGGATCTTAGAATCACAAATTCTAAAGCTGAAAACATACCTGAGGTCACCTGGCCTAACCTCCTCCATCTTATAAATGAGGAAACTAAAAGTCAAAACTGCTAATGGGTGTGCCAAGGTCATGCAACTCGGGAAGAGAAAGTCAGGGCCTGCCTGCATCTCTGCTGCTTCCCCGCATTCCCTGTATCCCCTGGTGCCTGCTATCCTCACTGCCACAAAGCCACCTGGAACTAGAACAGGTAGCATCCCACGTCATCCCCAGGAACATCTCACTATATTCCTCTCCTCTGAATAATGAATGCCACGGCTACCTGCTTTTTCTAAAGTTATCACCACTGGCCACATGGGCGCAGTTCCTCCTGGGACAGGCTCTCCCTGCTGTGTGTGAAGCTGGACAAAGCTGCTTCACTGATCATTTTTTTTTTTTAAAACTCAGCACCTCGTTGACAAGAGGATTAAAGCAGGCAGCTTTTAGAAGAAGTCTCCAGAAACATTTAAAATGCAATATGTTAATGCTTGTCTGGAGTTTGGTACACTTTCATAAAGAGCCATCAATCTCTCCTGCCACACCCTAACAGCAGTCCTGTAATTGCCGTGCTTTACTGAAATTAAGAAACAATCAAAGCGAATACAGTCATAAATTACAGCCAGAAACCTAACTTTGCAGACAAAGTGTTTGAAGTCTTAAATCAAAATGGGGTGTGGAATCACAAATGTGGGTGTGTTTGTGGGAGGAGAGGCTGGTAATTTTGGAGGATGGTTCATCAAGATAGGTGAGGAAGGACCTGTGCTCACAGTGTAAGCTTCAGACCTGGCGCTTTGAGAATGCAGGGTGTAGGAGAGGGTTGCTTCTTACACTTTCTAGTCTGTAGGTCTGGGTTTGGTTCTGGGGATCAGCAGTCCCCTCCCCCCACTCTGTGTGTGCATATGTGTGTGAGGTGTATGTGCATATATATGGTATATGTATGTGCACATGTATGTGTACATGTGAAGGCCAGAGGTTGACATCAGGGGTCTTCTTTAATTTTTCTCCATCTCAGTTTTTGAGATGAGATCTCTCAGTAAACCTGGAGATTTCTGAGTTTGTGAGCCCCACCCCGGGGATCCTCCCATCTCTGCTCCCTAGAGCTGGGATTACAGGTGCCTGCTGCCATGCCTAGAGCAGTTATCTGAGTTCTACAGGATTGAACTCAGGTCCTCATGCTTGTACACCAAACACTTAACAAATGGAGGCATCTCCTCACTCCTAGCAATTGGCATTTCTAACAGGCTCCCGAGTGTGGTGCTGATGCTGCCCATCTTGGGACCACACTCTGAAAAACCCTGGATTGGAAAGATACCTTTAAGCCTCTGCTGGTGTGGGACTTAATTAAAATGTGGAAGACAAGATGTGAGGTCAAATTTGAAAATCCCTTCATAACACAGCAGGCAGTGGGAAAGAAAGCCACACAGACATGAGGCCCTGTTGTCATAGCATCAAGGGGTCCCTTTCACAGGGAGGTGAGCCGTGCACTCCGGCTGCCATTGTCACCTCCGAAAGCTGAAAGCATAATGCGGAGCTGAGCAAAAGCAAACACCGGGAGGCTTAAAAAAAATGAGGGGTCCCCGTGCTCCTTCCTCAAGCAGGGGGAAATGGCTTTATGTAGAGAAAGTGCTGTATAAATGGAAAGTAGGGCTCCATTTCCCCAAGCCCAAGTCAAAGAATCTGCTGAGGAGGCCACATGACACATGGAATAAAATCCAGGTCCCTGATACCCAGAGGCTAGAGAGAGAGAAACAGAATATCCGAGGAAATCCTGAGATTCTTGACTTTCTACAGTAAACAGTTGTGATTGGATTCGCTTGCTATTTTGGAGCATGCATCAAGTTCATTAGCGAGCATCCAATAAAAAGGAAGGCATGAAGAAAACGCTTCTGGAGGACAAATCAGTAATCGCTACTTGAGAGCAAAGCAAAGTTCCTGAGAAAAATCTTTTACAAAGGCCCTGTCAAAACAAGTCACTTAAGGATTAGTGGGAGCTAAATCCACCGTCAGAGAGATTTCTCTCAACAGTCCTAAATGGGTTTTAGTATCGGAAAATCTTAGAAAATATACCCCCTCCCCTCCCCTGCCTCAAGCCCCTGGCAGAATGGATCTTTCAATTGCCTGGCATCTTGTGGGAGACTAGCATTTCCTTAGGCTGAGGCTTGCTGGAGAAAAAGGAAACGAAATCAAATCAAGTCTATTCTCTGCAGCAGTGGTAGTGGCTGGGTAGGGATGGTTAGCAGGACTTCTGCTCGGGAAAACCGGTCCCTTTCCCTTTCAGCAGTCTCCCTCTGGGCCTTCAGGACTCAGCTGTGATAGCCTCACACTCCACAGCTTCAGTCTTTACTTCCTTTCTTTTTGGACTCTTTCTGGAAGATTTAACTGCTCAGTTTGTTTTTAGGTGAGGGTAGGGAGCTGAAACCTCTCATTGAAGATATTTAGGTGATTAATTTTTTTTTTTAATTGAGAGGAAGAGCAAGCATAGGGTGACACATGTGCTTTTTCAGGGGCTGTCTTACAAGAGCGCACATTTGCATTCTGNTGGGCACAGGTTCTCCATCGTAACAACGTCTTTGGGTCCTAGTCTCTATTTCTTAAGCTCTGGAGTCTTTGGTACTGGCTTATGGACATCCATCTCTATTCCTTAAGTTAGTGCATACAAAAGACCCACTGGTTCGGTATGTAGAAACGCTCTGATGACTATCCCCACAAGAGGGTGATCTGGTAAGAGATTTTCACNTCTGCCTGCCAGATGGTCACCCTCCATTGTTTCACCCAAACCCTTTAGCTTTTGTCATAGCTCAGAACCTCTATTTTAAACATCAGTTGTACTATTTCTTAGAAGATAAACATACTGTTAATTAGTGAATTAATTAATTTGGAGACAGGGTCTCATTGTGCAGTCCCAGCAGGCCTAGAATTCACTAGGTAGAGCAGGGCAGCCATGAACTCCTGGGCAATCCTCCTGCCTCTGCCTCTTGAATACTGATATTACAGCTGTAAACTGTCATATCTAGCGAGTCACACACCTATCAAATGCTCCACCTGTGAACAAGGACCGACCCTCCCCACGTGCACTTGATCTGTGTCTAAATTTTCCCCTCTCCACTAGATCCTTTAAAAGCAGCTATTTACCAGGCACACATATTTCTCTTAACATATGTGAGTCTTAATGAGCAGGTACCACGGCTTAGAACTAAACACAGGAAATTGTTCCTTCGCAGCTGTGGTAGAGTGAGTGTGTGTATGTGTGTGTGTGTGTGTGTGTGTGTGAGCTTGTATCTGTGTGTCTGTAGCTATGTAGATCCCAAGCATTTTCCTTCCCACTCTATCTTATGCTTAAAATCCTGAAATCTTGTTCAGACACAGAAAACTCTATGAATGCTCTTCAGATTAAATGATTCCAAGAGGCAACCCATTAAATCAATTTAATTAGCAAGATTCCAGAGAATAGATCATGTCTTATTTATTTATTTATTTATTTATTTATTTATTTATTTATTTATTTATTGCTTCCGTGGCCAGGAGACTTTAGTTTGGGGACTTTACAGACCTGAGTTGGAATCTGAGAGCTGTCTGTTTTGAGGGTAGAGCTCAATTGTGTAAATTCCATTTCTCTTGGGCTGGCTAAAGAGGGGAAGTGAGCCTGAGATAGATGGTTCTGCTAAGATTCTGAAGAGACAAGAGAAATACAGGTCCTATCAGGAAGGACTCGCTGAGGAGCTTGTGTGTGTGTGTGTGTGTGTGTGTGTGTGTGTGTGAATTTATGTGTGCAGCTGTAGATGTATATGTATTTGCATGTGTGCCTGTATATATTCATGCATATGTTTGTAAGTATATGTCTCTGTGTATTTGTGCATGTGTGTGAGCTTGTATATGTCTGCAGATATGTGTGCATATGTGTGAACATGTACATGTGTGGGCTTATAGGTTTGTGTATGTATGTGCATGNATATGTGTGAACATGTACATGTGTGGGCTTATAGGTTTGTGTATGTATGTGCATGCTTGCATATATGTTTAAGTGTATAGGTATGCTTGGGTGTATATGTTTGTGTATATATCTGTGTACATGTGTTGTGTGTATATATATATGCATGTTCTCATGTGTGTGAGAATGTATATGTGTCTTTATCCGTGTGTATGTGTCTATATATATAAATGTGTATATGTATGTGCGTATGTATCTATGTGTGCATGTGTGTGCCTGTAGGTATGCATTTATGTGTATGTACGTGTGTGTCTATGTGTATGTGTATTATACTTGTGTGTGTGTTGCTTAATGGGCAACAGGGGTTCTGCTGCATGGAGGAAACAGCCAGACAAAGGAGAGAGATGACTAGAAAGGACCAGGAAGAGCAGCCTTTTGCCTGCCCACTCATGGCCAGATAACCAAGTTGACCTGCAATTTCACAAGTTCCATTCTAGGTCTGCCCTGATCGGATTGTAAGTCAGACTCACTGTCTCTTCTGAAGAGCTTTGCCTGTGGGATTAATGAGTAATCAGGATGTACCTCAGAAACCTCCCCTTCACCAAAGAGCAAGTTAAACATCCGTCTCAAATCCTCTCCTTGCAGAGGGTCTGAGATGAGTGTGCAGAGGAAAGTGTGGACCAGTTTTTTGACAGGTTCCGAAACCCAGAGTGCCTATTTTGGGGTGAGAACGAGAGTTTGCTTCTGTTTGATTTACCATCAATGGATATTTTTTCTTTTGCACGTCCACTTACGAGACACACAGCAGCTAAACACAGATTTTTTTTTATTTAAAAATTTGCATGAGGGGCTGGAGAGATGGCTCAGCAGTTATGAAGTACCTGCTGCTCTTGCAGAGGACCCTGGCTTGGTTCTCAGTATTCACAAGGTCCCTCATAACCATCTGTAACTCTAGTACCAAGGGATTCGATGCCCTCTTCTGACCTCCTAGGAAACCAGGCATGCACATGGTATACACACACATGCAGTCAAACATTCCTATACATAAAATAAAATAAAGAAATCTTTAAAAATTGTGTGTATGTCCACGTACATGTGGCAGCCAGAGGAAAACCATGGAGTCATTGCTCAGACACCATCCATCTTATTGTTTGAGACAGGCTCTTTTTTTGGCCTGGAACTCAACAAGTAGACTAGGCTGGGTAGCCAGTGAACCCTGGGGATCTGCCTGTCTCTGCTTCCTCAGCCATGGGAATATAAGCACATGTCATCATATGTTACTTTTATAAAACTGTGAACTCTGAGAATTGAACACATGTCCTTGTGNTTGCCTGAGCCATCTCCCCAGCCCTTGACCCGCAAGCTGAGGCATTTGCATTTTCAACTAATTCATNCCCTTTCTTCCAAAGTTCTTAGGAACTTGTACTTGAAGGGATGAGCCTGGAAAATGTTGGCTACTGAGAGATCCCTCTCATACTGTGAAGCAGCAAAGCCCTGTCCAGAATCTGTCTCCCCAAGAAAGAGCTGACAGATACAAATCTTAGCCCTAATTCATTCACTTCAGCCTTCACAGGCTTCCTGTTAGATTGCAGAGTCAGGCAACAGGGCAAAGTGAAACTGTGCCCAAGATAAAGACAGGAAGGCCATGAGAAAAAGATGGAAGAGGCCGATGTGTAGGCAGAACCAGGACTGAATGTTGCTTTAAGCCCTACCCCCTTCTTCTTTTTTCCTGGAGTAGCTCAAATGATGAAGTGGGATCTGTAGAAGTCAAGAAAATGGAAGACTGGGGAAGAGAGAGACATACTGATATTTAGCACCTACAATGTGCTAGGCACGTCACGCACATATACAGATTTGTCAATACAGAAGAGCACAATGACATGGGATTATCTTGTCTGCTTCACAGGCCAAAAAAGAGGATGCTAGGTCCAGGTGCATAGTGGTAAATGATGGNGCTAAGATTAAAACTGAATTCTGAGGACTCTGAAGAATGAACGGGATGAGGGTGGATGATCTCTGGCCTTTGGTGTCTTCTGTTTGATACTAGTGCAGGATTCGTTCTAGGTTTGGGGATCAAAACTAAACTAAATAGGTCAGCTCTGTCTGTACAGCCCAGCTTCCCAGGGGTTGACAGGGTAGGGCAGAACTCTGGAGAAAGTAAGCCAGTGTTTCCTGGTTTTGTTTGGTTGTGTTAGGAAACATCCCATGTTCTGGGATGGTGAAGTGCCCCGAGAGAAACTGCTCTAGACACTGTGCAGAAGTCTCTCTAGCCTGTGGTTTTCAGGGAGCTGATAGGAGGGGGACTGGAGGTAATGTATGCCCTTGGTAGGTGGTTCCTAGAGCTTCCAATAACATCCAGCAACCTTTTGCCCAATAATTGGCCTTCATGCATCAGTATTAGCATTGGACACAGGTGGGGTCCACATCCTCCCTAGAGAAACAAAGACCAGTATGTCATCTCTGGGCAACCAATGCTTTTTCTCCTCATGCCACATTCAAACCTCTACCCCAGGGAGACCAAGGAACTTAACTGGGCTCCCTCGATCCATCAAAAGCAGAGCATCAAGAGCATTGAGATCAGTCAGCTCATACGACCCACCTGGACATGGGCCTTTCACTGCTCCTATCTCACTGATGCATACAGGAGATGGGAAATGACATGATTACAACATTAATGAGGAAGAAAAAGGGGAAATCCAGGGTAGTAACTGGGTGAAAAGTTAGTAGTAAAAGGTAAGTAGCCCAGACAGGGAGTTTCCTGAGCAAGCTTAAGCCACCAGTCCTCACCAGTCCAGCATCTTCTGAGACACTGCCTTCAAGTTAGGGTGACAGACATTTTGCCCAGAGTCTGAGCATCTACAGGAGCTATCTCTGACCATTGCACAGGTAGGGACATCAACAGAGAGCCTCCGAAGAGCGAGACTCAGCCTACTACCCACAGCCAGTCCCCACACTTCAGACTAAACACACGACTAAGTAATCTCAGTTTAAACAGGGCTTTATCGGGTAGAGTTTGGGTAATCCCTCAATCAACAAAATCTGGGGAATATGTGTGCAGAATATCCATTTTACAAATGTCAGGCCACAAAGTCAAACTCTTTTTTGAGAGTCAGTTAAGGACTCTCTAATCCAGCTAATACAGGAGGCTGACGGCAGCTCAGTCAGGCTGCCTTCCTACCTGAACCCGCTTTACCCCAAGCAAAGACCAGCAAAGGACAGTTTCTGCAACCTCGCTGGAGTCATTTCCAACAAGACCAACATTGACATTTCTAGACAGAAAGCACCTTGTCTAGATGGCTCTAAGGACTGGTGTAGTCCTGAAGAGCATACGCCCTCACAACCACAATACAACTGACTTTATATGTCATATTTTAACTTGGTTGGGTACAAACTACAAAGTTCAAACTTAAAAGGACCATTTCTAATTAGAGAAGAAGAATGTTTTAAAGTGAGGTGAAACTGTCTCATCATTAAGGAAAGATAAAGTATTAAAATGTCCACTGTGGGTCCTGAGGAGACAGCTCAGTAGATGTTTAAGAGTCCTTGCTACACAAGCACGAGNACCTGAATTTTAACATTAAGGAAAGATAAAGTATTAAAATGTCCACTGTGGGTCCTAAGGAGACAGCTCAGTAGATGTTTAAGAGTCCTTGCTACACAAGTATGAGGACCTGAGTTTGAATCCTAGGCCCCACACAGAAACCCGGCATTGGCCCGCAATTCACACCCATAACCCCAGCGCTGTGGATGGCGAAGACAGAATTGCTGGGGCTTGCTGGCCACCAGTCTAGCTTCAGATGCAGTTAGAGACCCTGTCTCAAGAGAACCAGGCAGAGAATGATAGAACAAGACACAGGACATTCACTTCTGGCCTCTGCATGAGTGTACACAGGCACATATACCTACACACAGGTGTTCATAGACCACACCCACACACCCACACCCACACACACACAAATCTGAATCTGCTCACAAGTCAGTGAAGCATAGCCACTAAATAGTGTAAGACACGTGGATTGTCACAGGCATCAGAAAATGACACCTTCTAGATTTATGTTGAAACACATGGCTGGCTATTTTAATACCACTGTCAGAACAGTCCAGTGTGCTAGTAGTTGAGGCTTAATCTGCCTGAGCCAGATGNAGTCACTTACTACAGATGTCTGATTTGGGCCAAGTANTGATTCCCCAAACANTTGCTACAGGAAACACGCACACTTACACACAGGTTTTTGTAGATCTAAAGGATCTGACCATGGTATGNACTACATGCTAAAATTATTTCTGTCTTCTTCACTTAGGTCAGAAAAAACTCATTTTTACATGTTCGGCACTGCATGTTTGGCAATAAAGTCATGCTTATACNTGCTAAAATTATTTCTGTCTTCTTCACTTAGGTCAGAAAAAACTCATTTTTACATGTTCGGCACTGCATGTTTGGCAATAAAGTCATGCTTATACTGAGTGGGCATAGAACAAAAGCTTCATGACTTATTCCACAATGAACACTGATTATTCATCTTTTGGGAAATGTCCAAACATTTTTTTGGTTCATGATATCTTTTGTGATTCAGTTTTTTTTTTACAGCCCACAAATCACAAAGGAACACTTAATCATTCTCTTTATTTATTAATTAAGCCCAAATAATACGGTATATCTCCACAATTTAATAGGTTTTTGAAAAAAATAACATACAAACCAAAGGAAACTCCTGTTTTAATTTATTGTTAAACAGTCACAAGTACTTACTAATGAGCCACGTGCCTGGTGGGTGCCACACAGCTTCTTAGACCTTGGCATCACATTGGAAACCCCTACCTTCATTTCATATTCCATACTGACTTTTGGGGGTCCCACTTGACATTACAGCGATTGCCAAAACCCCCAGTTCTGCACTGTTCTGACATCACTGAATGTGGAGGGCTCCAATAGTGAAACTGTGAGCCACCTTGAACTGGTAGTTCACATGAGTCTGACAGATGTCAAGAATCACTGTTTTCCTCCACTATTTAAATATTTCCTGGCACCCTTCTGNGTCTGCTGTAAGACACAGGGGGCTTATTGCCTGGGAACCAGGAGACTAACCAACAGGAATGAGTCAGATTCTTCTTCTATGTCACTGTTCGAGAAATATGAATGAGACTACCCCAGACATAAACCTGAATCACAACCACTTGTTGGCACGGCACTTGAACTCATTTTTTCCATCTATTTTTTTTCCAGTCTTTAATATGTCTTAAATTTTTTATTTTTTTAAGAGTGTATGTGTGTGTGTGTGTGTGTGTGTGTGTGTGTGTGTGTGTGCACTCATGAAGGATGGCAGAGCTTGACATTTAGTATCTTCCTAAGTAGTCTCCATTTTATTTTTTGATACATACAGGGTCTCTCACCTGCAGCTTGCTGATTTGGTTTGACTGGATGGATCCTCAGGGATCCTCCAGAGCTGGGGTCATACACACACACACACACACACACACAACACACACACACACACACACAGCTCCATCCAGATTTTTATAAAGGTGCAGGGGATCTGAACTCAGGTAGGTCCTCATGCTTACATTGAGCCATCAACCTAGACCATGATACATTAAAAAAAAAAAAAAGCCAGCCATCCTAACAGTGTCATGTGGCTGAATAAACTGAATATTTTGGAGATTCCAACAAATGCTTGCTCATCTCAGTTTTAGGATTAGGCAAAGGTCACAGCACAGCTGCATGCTTATCAGGTGGTTCATCTCATGAATAGGTATTTGTGAACTTGGTCAGCTTCCTGTCCTTTCCTTTCAGATAAGGAAGAGAATCTCTTTTACATATGGAAATAACTCAACACCTAAACCGCCTACCTGTAAGTCTGCTGTTCTGAACTTAGATGCAGGCCAAGAGAAGCACCAGTCTCATCCTGGTCCTTCTCAAACTCCATCCTGGTCATTTTATAGGTATAGTACAGTTCAAAGAAAGAGTGTTAGCCTTACTCAAAAAGTGGCACAGGAACTGTGGACTGGTCGCTTTTCCCATGGCCGTGACAAAATGCCTGGCAAAAGGAACCTAAGGAAAGAGGAAGAGCCCAAGGAAAGAGTCTGTGTGGCTCCAAGTTCGAAGGTATCGTTGTCTATCACAGTAAGGAAGGCCTGGAGCAGGAGCAGGAGGCGGCTGGCCACAGTTCACCCATAGCAAGCAGAGAGAGATGGATGCTGGTACTCAGCTCCCTCTGTCCTTTCTATTCAGGACACAAGCCCAGGGCATGGTGCTGCCCCATTCCATCTTTTCCCTGATGAGAATGGTAACCCTGATCTAGAAACTCCCTCATAGACATGTCCAGAGGCTTGCTTCCATGGTGATGCTCGATCCTGCCAAGGTGGGGATCAGTAGCAGCCATCACACAGAGAGAAGATGGGACAGAGATATGCTGGTCAGCACTTCATGGTTCTCTTAGAGGGAAGATGCTTGATTTCTAGCCTCTGCCTTGTCTGTTACAAATATCCAAGTGTTCCCACCATGGATGAGTGATGTCATCTCTGTTACAAATATACAAGTGCTCCCACCATGGATGAGTGATGTCACTGAGTTCAGAGTTAAGAAGCAGCTGTGATCTGGCTTCTCCTCCGAGCAGATGCTNTCCTCCTCTTCCCCTTCTTCATCTNTTTTCTTCTGCTCCTCTTCTTCTTCCTCTTCTTTTTTTTTTTCCACATAGGGTTTCATGCAGCCCATGCTGGCCTTGAACTTGCTATATAGTTGCTATAAGAAAGACCTTGAACTTCTGATCCTCCTGCTTCTACCTCCCAAGCGCTAGGCTTCCAGGCAAGACAGGAGCCACTGCACCTGCCTTAGGCAGTGCTGACAAATAAATCCAGGGATTCATGCATGANAGGCAAGCACACTACCAACTGAGCCACATCCCCAGCCCCTTTCTGTTTCTTCTCCAGCAGCCTGTGGAATGCTCTCAGTCAGGGCACAGATGTGCTTCAACGCTTGGCTCAAGTTTCTTATGTATCCTAATTAAAATGTTTTCCTGATCCACAAAAATAAAGTTGGAGATAGAGTGAGAGGGGAGAAAGTGGAGAAGGAGGGAGGGGTGGAAGAAGGGAGACAGAGACAGAGAGAGAGAGAGAGAGAGAGAGAGAGAGAGAGAGAGAGAGAGAGAGAGAGAGAGAGAGAGAGAGAGAAAACACCTTGAAGAAAAAGTGGGAAGAGCCAAAGCACTTGTTGTAGGAGATGTCTTCCTCAACATGGAGGGGACACTGTCTCAATCTTTCTTCCTCAGTCTACCAAGTGGAGGTGGCACCTCAGTAAAATCAAGTCCACAAGTATTCAGCAGGCATCTATCCAAGGCCCATGTTTATCTTACTTGTTCTTGAGACCCCCCCCAAAAAAAAAACCACGGCTGACTCTGACCTCAAGGCAGACAATGAGTCCAGAGACACAGGAGGCTAATTGTATGCGAAGCCCAGCTCCTGCCTTTTCTCATCATGATGCGCATTCGCCTTCCTGAAGGGTACCATTTGCAGAGCCTGGTGAGAATGGTGATTTCCACTGCTGCCTGCATTTCGGGATGCCCCTGGCCAGTTGGCACAGAGCTTCATAGGAAATGCCTTCCAGAGGCTCCTTACACCATGTTAGTCAGTCACGCTGGGAGTCTTGGTTCTGTCCTCTTCACATCAGCTTTTCCTAGGCCTCTCTAGGCCCCAGGCACAGTCAGTATATAGGACTGATTTTCCAGAGTTGGCTTCATTTTGAAATGCAACTGGGAAACCAATTTTATCCCCCCACCTCCAACTCTTTTTCCAAGAGGCAAATGCTGAACGCATCGGGCCATCCCAATGCAAACGCACCGAGGAGTGCATACATTATTTGGAATAAACAGAAACACAATGGTTATTACAAGGGTGATTACCCTCCCAGGGACCATGAGTTTAGAATTATGCAAAAGAGAAGAAGATTGATCCTTAAAAGTTCACATAACAGACACNTAAATGAGGCAGCAATGAGGAATACAGTATCTCCTAATGAGTTAAAATTTCCTATGCAAAGCCCCATTGGAAAATGCCCTGCTGTCCCACTGGCTTGGCCAGCTTGTGAGGGTGCATTCTGAGTGTGTATACAGTTATCTATGAAGTATCTCATTGGCCTAAAAACAATGAAAATTCAGTAATAATTGTACCAAGTGCTTGCCTATTCTCCCCGCTGGGTGTGAGGAGTGTGAGTGGAGGACAGNATTTGTGTTTTCCATGGGGACTCAGCTGAGCAGTTCCTGGGCACTGAGGCCTCTATTTAGTATAAGATTCAGACAACATGCATCTGCAGTAACATAATGTTTGAAATAAGCCAAAGGCTAAATCACATACAACCTTATCCTCCTTAGCTATATCCCGGATTTTGCTAGAAGTCTTTCCCTTATAAGGTTCATCTTGATGATACAGGGAACCCACAAGGACACAACTGAATTTCAGATGCATTGTGGGTAGAAGAAGATGACACTATTTTATTGGTTGCCTAGAAGCTTCCAATGAAGAAGGTAAACTCAATTATAGCACGATGGGGGTTTCAACATGTGTAGACACATTCAGAGGCTGAGGAGAGGACACACAAGTCAGGAGAGAAGTATTGAAAAGGAGTGTGGCTGTGAGACAGTCCAGCAGTGCCAATTATTCCTCACCCGCAGATGAATTCTCACTCACGGGGTGCTATCTTTCAATGTAACGGTGGGGTCTGGTCCCCTCCATCTCTTTCTTCTAGGGGATATGCAGGCCATAGGAAGAAGAAGGATATGTAGATGAACTGAAATAAATCTTTCATCAAATTTGAGTGTGTCAGTGTTCAAGCTATGTATGGTTTGCTCTCACAAGGGCACAGTAGCTGTTTGATAGTGGGAATGAAAGACAGGGCAGGCTTGGGGCTCATGGGAAGCAGTCTGTGTGTCATAGTGAAGAAAAACAGTGCTGATGTGGTTTGGGGTGGCCAAGACCAATGTGGATGACATGAGGGGAGCTCAGAAGGGGAGGCAGAATGCAAGTCCTAAACACACATGAAATGCCCCTCACTCTTCAGGAACCCAAGAGAGCGCCAAGGTTGAGATGCAGTCAAACACAGACAGGCGAGGGCAGGAGTCTCCAGACTGAGTGACACACATTGACATCCAGGGCTTGGACAGGTGAGGAGTGAACTTAGTTTTAGAAAGCCACATCGGCACCCCCTCTTCTCTAAGATGCCATGNAGTCTTAGCTCTGTTATCATCCATAATCTTGGATCATTTCCCAGAGTCACTACCAACCCCCTACTGTCTAAGAAGACCTTGGTTGCCCAGCAGTTCCTAGTCTGCACTGGTAGGTACATGCTAAGTACCATGATTTTTTTTGTGGGGGGTGGGAGATGCTGGGGCTGGAGGGATGGGCTCAGAGGTTAAAAGCAGTTGTTGCCCTTGCGGAAGACCTGAGTGTGATCCCCAGCACCCATATGGTGGCTCACAGCCACCTGTAACTACAACTCCAGGGGACCCAGTGCCTCTCTCACACACACATAATTAAGAAAATAAAAATTAATCTTAAAAAAATATAATTCTTAAGACATGTCAAAGATAGCTCATTAGATTAACTTTCTCCCCTATGTATGTGTTGTTTCGGTTTTTATTTTTATTTTTTTTCAAGCAGGGACCACTGTGCTTTCTTTCAAGTGACAAGAACTATGACAGCTGCTCTATAAGGTATTCAACGGTTAATTAAGACACGAGTGTCATCGCTGAGCTCTTTTGTGTTTCGTGGGAAGCGGTTGCTAAACAGATGAAAGTGGGTCTGAGGCGAGGGGTAGCGTAACTATTATTTCAATTAATAAATAGCTCTAAAAGAGAAGGAAGCGATAAAGGCCTCAGAGCGCCCGGATCTGCCCCGGTTCTGTCAGGAAAATTAAACAGAGCACGGGTGATCGCTCTGGCTTCTGCTGAAGAGATCCAGGCGACTTGGGTCACCTGTGCTGAGTAAGTTCCTGGCTGCCTGGTTCTTGGGGCACCCCCTAGTGACATCTTGGTATACCCTCCCACATCCATTTGCTGCTACAGAGGGAACAGGTATAGAATTCACCTTTTTCTCCCAACCCACAATCTCCCTTCTATTTCCTGCCCCCACTTCCACCAAAGAAGCCCTAACATGGATTTCCACACAAATATCAGGGAAGCGTTTATAAATATTTCAGAGGTGTTTCATAAATAAATAAGCAAATCTACAAAAAGACTTCTTTTAATGAGATCTTGGCTGTGGTCTCTGCCTTTTATTTGAGCATCATTAAAACCAGTTGGGGAGGTTTTTTTTTTTTCCACCGGACTCTTTTGGGGGGTTTCATAACATGTGAACATGCTTGCTATGTGTCTCTGAAACACACAGCCTTCTCTTTGACAGATTAGGCAGCACCAGCGCAAGGGAATAGCTTTTACTCTTTTTAAAGTAAATACTAATCAATAGCAACGGACAAAAACCTTCTTGCTGTCTAATTGCACCGTAGCTGCTCATAGATCCAGCAGAATTTTCCTCTGGATAGAAGAAAATTAACTACCAGAGACTGGGCTGGTAAATTATCACCGACTCTCTATTCAAATGTAATTAACACAAAGCTCCAACTGCCACATGCATGGCCAAGGATCTTTTTTTGTAAGTGTGCTTTTTTAAAANAACAGGGTGTAGGGGCTGCACCATCCATGTCAGACTTCTCATCACAAACATCTGCATGGGGAATCCAGCCAGCAGGAAGGTGGTCCTGACCATCATTAGGGAACCTCCCCTCCTCTGACTTGGTGACTGCAGTTTCTTTTTTACCACCTAGTGTCCTCTGTTACTTCTTTGGCAGTGTCAGGAATAACTCAACCATCTCAGAGACAAATCAATGGCTATATGCAGTGTAGCCAGCAAATTTAGNGGCCAGTGCTTGCCAAAACCAGATGCTTGACAAGTAGCTAGCCTACCAACTGCCTGAGGCAGGGACAGCATGGGCATTTACTTCAGTTAATCAGAACTAATATGTTGATTGTGCATCAAGATTTTTTATTATTTATTTGTGTATCTCTGTGTGTGTGTGTGTGTGTGTGTGTGTATGTGTGTGCACATTCATCTCTGTGAAAGTCAGAGGGTGATGTCACATATCTCTAATGATAGCTCTTCAACTTATTTTTTGAGACAAGTCTCTCACTAACCTGGGCTCACCAATCTGGCTTGGCTGGTTGACTAGCAAGCCCTAGGGATTTACCAGTGTCCACCTCCCCAGTGCTGAAACACTCGTGTGTTTTAAGGATTGAACTCAGGTCCTCNNGCTTTCCAGGCAAGCGCTTTACCGACTCAGCCAGTTCTCCAGCCCTCCAATAATGTGGCCTCATAATGTATGAATTCTTTAGAAGTACCCATACACGGAAACCTCTTCTTAGAACTTGACCTGAAGGTTCCTTATAGACCCTNGGGGACCAAGCTGTCACAAAGCTATCTCTTGATAGACTGAGGATACACGGTAGAAGCTGGGTATTTTGAGTGCCCTTTTAAGATATTTAGCATTTCTGGTGGCCAAAAGACATGACTGCACATGCTACATAGAGTATAACATGTCAGTTGGCAAATCCACCATTTTGTGTAGAGGTCTGTGGGAAGCTATTGCAGTCAATGGTAACACGCAAAGGACTCAAGTGCTACAATCCCANGGTGATCGACTCTGTGCCCAGAAAGCTCACTCCAGCTGNNCAGTTAACAGGGCAGTCCTTCCAAGGAGGCATTCCCTTGATCCCTTTCATCCTAGATTCCTTGGTTCTGACCTTGAACCTTTGCCTGGGGTCTGCATGGATGCTTAGAGCTACCNACCTCCTACCCGACACAGACATGCAGCATGTATTTCCTGTGGCTCTTTCCCTAGGTCACATATGTTCTCTCAGTTGAGTTTCCCTCTGGTCTGCCTGCTCCTGACTCAGGACACTCCAAAGAANGCTCACTTTTACACCCAGGTCCATTGTACTTGGGGTAGGTGAGTGTGCAAGCGTCCTGGGATGTTCAGAATCTTGTTCAGATATTACCTCCATGGGAACACGTTTTCTCTTGGTTCAGAATGAACTCTAAGAAACAAACCAACAACGACAAAACTACTAATGAAATCAGAATGCAAATATTGAACGTCTCTTCCTCTAANAAAATAACATATTACCCACCTCCTGTCCCAGCAGTTCTAACAATTTAGAGAGAGAAGGCCTCTCTGGAGAGACTAGATAAGGATAATACCAAATTTTAAAATCAGTAGAAAATGAGTCCAGGGGTAGGCGGCACTATTATTGTTGCTAAAAATAGGTCTTGGGAAGCTACAGTCAACGGGAAGACCCTCTTTTGAGATGCACTGACCTCCTGCATCCTTCAGGAGGTTTTTTTCTCCCGAGGTTTCAATTATAACACTTTGGATTCAATAGTCATTTCTGTTGTGGTCTCTCCTCTCGTCACTGCCTCAGGAATGCAAGCTGAACACTGAGCTTATTACCCATACAGAGAGCTTGGTGCTGCCAACCAGATACTGTGCCAGATGCCAAGAAGTGGGGCAATTATACCCAGTGTGCTGCCTAGTGTACTGATAATGGGAATTATTGTACAGTATTTCTTTTAAAATATTTTTAAAGGGTTATTTCTTGTGTGAGTGTGTGTGAGTGTGTGTGTGTGTGTGTGTGTGTTCATGTAGGAGTGTGTGCATGTTGGTGTCTGCAGGTGGGGGGATGCATATGGGTGGCCACACACACATGTATATGTATGTATGCATGTGGTGGACAGAGAGCCATATTGGGTGTCATTCCTCAGTATTATCCACCTCTTTTTGGAGACAGGGTCTCTCACTGATGTAAAGTAAGCTACTCTTGCTGGCCAGTGAGCCCCAAGGGTCCTTCTGTTACCACCTTTCCAGGATTACAGGTGCACAGCATGGCTACCAGCTTTCTTTTTTTTTTTTTTTAAACTTGGTTTTCAGGATCGAACTCAGGTGCTTGTGTTTGCACGGCAAACATCTTACCAACTGTGCCATCTCTTTGACCCTTTACTTTTTATGTCTCGTCTTTTCTTCTCTCTCCCCCAATAGAGTTCCAAGGTTACAATAGACAGATAACCTGGGGCTTCAGAGAAAGAATGCACACTCCCACACAGACACAGTCAGGTAGGTGTGGTGTTGTCATTGCAGCTTTGTGTGTCTGTCTAGACTGTTATCCCTTCATGGTGAACCTCCTTGGGGAGGAGAGGGATAGGGGGTCTTCCCACAAGGTTCATCTCAAGGCAGGCTGAATACTAGCCTGAGAGCCTCTGCTGTCATCTGCTCCATCCACTCATTCTCCACAAAGTACCAAGGTGTGAGTTGGGGGAGGGGGACTTACTGCACTGGTTCATCCCCAATCCTAGTATCAGGCTGGACCAGGACAGTAAGGCCTGAAATTCCACCTGCCTTGGGTTCCACTGCAGCCCTCTTGCTGGGGATCTCCACCAGCCTGAGGCCAAAATGCTCAGCTAAAACAAAGAGATCTCACCAATCTCCCAAACCTAGTGATCTCCACCAGCCTTGGGGACTGGATCCTAGAACCTTGGTGGCTAGCAGAGAAAGTCCATGTCAGCGGTAAAGCCAGGAGTGATATTGAGCTCTGTCTGCGTCTTCTCTCCATGTAGCCTTTACTGAAGCATTTACCCAGAGACAGAAATGCTCTGAGAAAATACACAGGAAATAGNCACAGAATTTTTATAAAGGGTGCATGGATGAAGCCAGGCCACTTTTTCTCATGTGACAGATAGAGGAATAGAGGATGAGAAGAATGAGGTAGTCAATCAGGTTTGGGGACAGAATTCTGGCTTGGACTTCTGGTTCCTGACTCAGAGTTCTTAGCACCACATGGGGTCTTGTTTCTTGTTTGATTTCCTAGAACCTCCTGGCCAGGCAGGAGTGAAAGGCCAAGANGGAGCATGCCTCCNGCTTTCCTGTCAAGTGACCTGGAATGTGCTCTTACTTATTTATTATCCTCACCTTATTTCAGTGCAGGCATTTTTGTCTCTTAAAAGCAGCTAAGCCTTCATGGCAGAGGTGATGCAGAAATCTACCCATCAAGGAAGCCAGAGGAGCCAGCTTCCTGTGGAAAAATCTATGTTTGCCCTTCAGCCTCATAATTGAGTTGCAAAGGAGAAAAAAAAAATAAAAGTGTTTCCCAGCTGTGTGCAGCCATCACCCTCCAACAGGCCAATAAAAAGCAAGTGGTGGTTCTGCCCATAGGATGTCCGGCTCTGTAGTCAGATCCGCAAGGCAAAACAAGGCCTGGGTTATTACCAACGAACGATTACGCTCTGGGTTGCACTGTCAGATACTTGAACTTCCTAGACTAATTGGAAAGGTCCAACGTGTCAGTGTTGATATTTCCTATCTGGATTCACTGAACCACTGTGGAAATGCACCCTGGATCCTAAAAATGCTGGCTTCCAGAAAGTGCTATGCGTGTGTGTGTGTGTGTGTGTGTGTGTGTGTGTGTGTGTATGAGAGAGGGCATGTCCCTACACGGCATGTGCTCAGAGATCAGGGGAATCTGAGGTGTTAGTCATCATTAATCTTGTCTGAGAAAAGATCTGTTGTTCTTTGCTACACTCACCAGGCTAACCGGCCCTCAAGCTTTTGGCGTTCTGTCTCTGCTGCCCCATGTCACACTGGGATTACAAGTGTGCAATACTTTATACAGCTTTATGTGGTTTCCAGTGATCCAAACTCAAGTTTTTACACNNGGGTGACAAGTGACTGGCACAGTNAGCCATCCCCAGCCTATGCCCCATGTTTTTAACTGAAGATGTTAAGATGGTAAGTAATTAGTTTTACATTTGACATTTATGTATTTCTATGTGGAGGGGAGGTAGAGACTACAAGGTGCCTGGAAGGCCAGAGAGTAACTTGTAGGAGTGGGTTCTCTCTTTCCATCATATAGATGCCTCAGATCAAACTCAGGTCATCAGGCTTGGCAGCAGCTGGTGCTAAAATATGAATATTAATTCCAGGTGAGTCGCTTAGGAGCCTGCACCCTGCTCTGCCCTTAGATAGGCATATACTTCAGATATGTATTAGCAACATTAAGTAAATAAGTAAGTAGGCTAGGCTAGCTGGCCAGTGAGCCCCAGGGTCTGACCATCTCCACTGTGATTACAAGCAAGCACCGTGGTTCCTGGCTTTTCTGTCTGGAATCTAGGCCTTGAGTACGGGTCCTCATGCTTTCATACACGTGATTTACCAGCTGAGCCATCTCCTTAGTCCCACGGAGATGCTTTTAAAAGTTATAAGAGCATCATTGTGGTAACCACTCAGTTTCCCTTCTGATCTCTAAGTCATGTCAGTAATCACGAGCTCACAGACACAAAAGATCNTTCTGTTTCTTCATTTTAAAAAAATATTATTTTAGGAGCTGGAGAGAAGGCTCAGAGGTTAAGAGCACATGATGTTCTTGCAGAGGTCCTGGGTTCAGTTCCCAGCACCCATGGTGTCTGAAAACCATCTGTAACCCCAGTTCTAGGGGATCCAATGCCTTCTTCTAGCCTGCACTGATACAGCACGAATGTGGTGCACATGCATACAATTACTGGCCTCAAACCTGCTCTGTAGCCAGATGGACCCCGAATTTCTGATCCCCCCACCTCCACTTCTCCTGTGTACCATCATGGCTNGTTAAAGTGGCGCTGAGGATCAAAGCCAGGACTTCTTTCATGCTAGGCAAGTCCTTGCAGTTTGGCCACACACCCGGCCTTATACACATCGCCTTTATGAAGGCCCAGCTGTCTTTATGACGACAGCAAGCTCCAAGCTCTNCTCCTGAAGTATCTCTTCACTACTAGACGGATGACAGAGCTGGAGCAGGCAGTCTTGCAGCATATCTTGGGCTCCCAAAGCCATTTACATAGCTGTGCCTAAGAACGTGGGACCAGCCTAGTCTTTCATCATCATCAGGTTGGTCTGATTTTACTGGCAGACAATAGACACTTTCCTTCCTGTTGGGATTTCTAGGTTCTCAGAGGGAAAAGCCTGTTTGTTCAACTCCCCTCCTCTATGTCTTCCTCTAAGGTTTTAAATCCCTTGCATGGGGATTAAACAAATCATCCTGCAATGAGAGACAGATTTAAAATACAAATATAANAAAGTGTTAATTCAGGGCAATGGACTCCTTCCCCACAAGTGAGTAAAACACTGTGCATTCATTTCGGGAGGCAGATGGGGTAAAGAAGAAGGCTTCGGTTAACTCTTAGGAAGGTCACAGAGATTGGGCAGAGGAAAACAAGTCTATCAGGAGCCCTGAAAACAGTCCATTACTTTGCTTAAGGCCCAGCCTGATAAATCCTCTAGACTCCAGAGAGATACTTAGATGATCCATTAAGAGATGCGATTTAAATTTTTCAGTGCAGCTTTCTGGAGGCACAATTTATATATCACAAAATCCACAAGCGTAAGTGTGCAACTTAATAACTTTTTACCAAATTCACTGAGTGGTCGAACCACGGTCAATATTTAGTATTAGAAACAAGTTCAATTTGAAGAACTGATACCAAGCGAAGGAAATACAACGCTACCTGTCCATCCCCACACTCTAGGTAGGATTATATGCTTGCAGATGCCTCCCTACACAAGGTTCACCAAGCTCTGCCCTGGCTTCTGAGCCACTGATAGCTGGGAGGAGGAGGAGGTGAGCTCAGAAGCCAGCCACCCTGAATTCAGACTCCAGCTGTGAGCCTTGCTTGGTATAGACCCAGAAGCCCACCACCAATTGACTCCANAGCCTCCAAGTCAACTCTTTGGAAAGTCACTCGGAGCTCCTGGGCCACCTGCTGTTTGCAGAGCCAGGAGAGCAAGTGTATAGCTGGCTTCCACCCCGGCCTTCTCCACCCACTCTCTTTGGAAAGCCTGGAGGAAATTGACCAATATCTGGGCATTCCATGCTGGCTGCTGAGTCTCCTTATTGTTTCTGTACTTCTTAGAGACAGTCAGCATTGCCCCCCCCCCCACCACCACCCAAAGCCATGTGACAGGGGCTGGGCTGTCCTTTCATCTCAGGGTGCTAAGTGACCTCTACCTCATTCTAGGTCTTCCTGTGTCACAGGAGTCAAGTGGAAGACAGAAAAACCCAGTCCTATTTTAAGGCCAAGGAGAGAACAAAGGCACTGCTGCGCTGTTTGTTAACAGCAGCCTGGGTAAAGAATGGCTATGAGCAAATATTTGCTTGAGTGTAGAACCTGCTTAAATCCTCTGGAGTTCCTCTCTGGGGTCAAAGTCACAGTGGTAGAGTGAGATCAACTGGGGGTCTGAGCAGGATGTCTGAGGCACCATGCAGCCTGTTCTCTCTTCTGAAAACTCACTTTGCCTTCNTATGTCTATTTTAGTGAGTGTTCACGTTTGTGTGCAGGTGTGCAGTTTGTGTGTACTTGAGGGTAGAAGACAACCTCACACCATACATGTTGCATTTTTTTTTCTCCCTTTTCTTTCCTGTTGGTTCTTTTGAAACAATTTCTCAGGGTCTCCCTATGTAGTCAAAGCTAGCTTCAAATTTATAATCCCCCTGTCTCTGCTTTCTGAATACTGGGATTATTGTCATGCACCATCAGACTTAGATGGCACATTACTTCTAGAACTTTCTATGGTGATGTAAATTCTTTTTCTGACCTGTGCAATACAGGAGTCTCTANCCCCTACCGGGCTTCATACCTGAAATGAAGTTAGTGTGGCTGAAGAACCACACTTTAAGTTTCACAGGCTTTTGTTTACTTTGAACTTAAATAGAAACAGGCTTACATGGCTTGTGGCTCCTATGAGTGCCAGAGAGGGTACCTTTGACTCTAAGAAGCAATGAAAGAAGCAGGGGTACAGGGTGGGAGTCTCTTTGCCAGTTATTAATTCTTGGGCTAAGCCCAAGACAGTGAGCTACCTCAAACTTCAATTTCTTCTTCTGACAAATGGAGGTGATGCTGGCTGGCTCCCTCTCAAATATACTGTGGCCATTAAGTATGATAAAGCTCACAGCACATTATCTGCTACATACCGAGGGCTCCAGATGTGAAGGCTATTAGAAAGGGCCATTACATTAGCCCTGGAAGGGCTGTTTGTTGCTCTGAGTAACCCAGTATTTTGCTCACCAACATATTTACATCTAAAATAGAATGGAAGGATGATAGGGTTTTCCATCCACTGGGTGGAGATCAGAGAGGGAGGAGGAGGAATGGAGGACAGGCAGTTTTGCCTAGTTGACATTTTTCTCAAGGCTGTCCCTGAAGATGTCCTTTGATTGATTGGGCGAAATTACACAAGATCTAGACAGATATTCAGATTCTCCTAGATGCATCTGCACTGTCTTAACCCTTTCAGTTTCACAAAGGAGATCTAACTGGCCAGGGAGTACACCAAAGGCACCACTGTTTGACTCACAATTCTCTAGAAGCAAAGGACAAGTCCTCGATGTCCTACACCACGGCAAAAATAGCCTGAAGCATCAGGGCGGCACATTCTGAACTACTTGAATTTTATTTTTGAGTTAGAAAATGAATACAAAGTTGCTGTGGAAGCTAGCCCTCAACTCCCTTTGTCCCCAGATATGCCCATGTGTAATAATTTGCATCAGACCTACCTTATGAAACAGCTTCCTCGCCAACCGCACACTCATCCTTGGAATCACTGTAAGAATGTTAAACACCCACAATGGGGACTCTATACACCACATACAACTAACTCAGAGAGGCTGAGGGAGGGACCCTGGGCAGGCTTTCATAAAGCCAGTTAGGGTGATTGTGAAGTATAGTGCAGTATCAGAAGCAAGGGCTTCGAGGGAGAGTGCTGCATAGAAACTCAGGCATTCCCTGCAGGTGAGCCAGGACCTATCTCCTCCCCCCAAGGGCTGATAAAATCCTGCTGAGGCTTCACTTAACACTGAGCTGCTTATTGCAAAGAGAAGGTTTCTCAACCAGCATCCTCTTTAATAAAAATCNAATTTGGGCTAGTTCTACATTGTTAGTGTTGACAGGGAAATTCCCCCGTCGAACCGGGGACAGGAGAGGGCACTGCTTAAAACCAAGCCTTGAAGAATCAGAAAACAGGCTTCCTGAGTCCCCAGTCCTTCCACAGAGAAGCTGCTGCCGTGACTTCTGCACACTGCCACCTGGTGGGGTCTGGTCTCAACTTCAAGGCTGAGGCCTCTTCCTTGCACTCTAGTCCCCTCCCCCAATTGCATGTCATTTAGGAAAATGTCATGTTTTTTCAGTCCAATTTACTGGTGCCGTCCTCATTGATCAGGCCTCCTTCTCCTGCTTCCTCCCATCTTAATGTAATTATTGCTTTCACATGGCAAAGCCATTTTATGTAATAGCTTTGTTTGTTACTATGGTTACAAGTTTTGTGGCACTTTGGAATATAAATCTGTCATCAGTCAGGAAGCAGCTTTGTATTCATTGAGGTGCGGTCTCAGGCACNTCGCGGAGCTGAGTCTCCACTTCTAAGGAAAGTAGCCTTTCTTGGCTTGATCAAACCTGGAAGTTCCTCCAAGCCTGACTTAACACTGATGGAAAGTTGCTGGGTCCCTCCACTGTATCCCCCTAGACTAATCCCACCTGAGTGGGGCACCCTGAGACACTCTGTCTGGGAGAAAGTAGAGGTCAGCTGTGATTCAGGGTCAAAAGCCCTTGCGCTGCATGTTGGGAGTTCTTGGTCAAGGGAGTGATGGCTGTTAGATTACCCAGTTGCTGGCCAGGGTTCAGCATCCCCTCCCCGTTTGTCAGTCTCTGGGTGTAATTCTTCCCTCTCACAAAGCCGAAGTATCACTTATTTCCAGAGGGAAACAGTCCTATAACCTCTTCAGAAGATGGCAAAAGTTCAGCTCTGGATTTCAACTGCCATCCTTGAGCGACAAAGCATGACCGTGTCTATGATTTAACAGGGTTTTATACCCACTGAGTCAGATCCAGCCCTTGGTACAGAAATTGTATGGCCTCCTAGCTTGATATTTATGCAGCATGTGTCTGTGTAGACACCTCAGCTAATCCTGCCNACTCTGGGGGAAAATGTGTTCCCACCTCCTGGCATTATTCCCATTTCGCAGAGAGGAAAACTGAAGCTCAGAGGGACTGAACATTTTCTCAGAGTCACACAAACCAGTGTGTTTTGGGGGTTTGNTGCTTGTGGACTCTGAGTAGGTTATATTCTCAGGAGCCCTAGCTGCGAACTTAATAGAACCACGCTTTGCCNGTTCAAACAGCAAAGATGGAAAGCGCAGGAACCCAGACCAGTACCTGGTTCCTCACCAAGGCCTTCCAACTTGAGCCATCCTCTTGAGGCTCTGAGACAAAGCTGTGGGTCTGGTGAATTTCCAATGCCTACTGATTAGCAAGCCACTCTCCATTCTAGTTCATTATCATAAAGCCGGTGCGTATTTATTTACATGACACACAGGCCAGGGTAATCTGCACTTGTATAATTTCATGGTAATTACAACTGGAATTGCATGTGGAAATCTGGCATCTCAAGTCCCGGCCCCTTCGAATTAGCCTCTGACGACACGGGTTCTGTGGCCATTTAAGAAAAAGTTATTATGTAAGGGACTTGGTTTTGCGCTCCTGATGAATTGAAAGGCAGGATCCCTGGTGATATCAGGAATCTTTTTTACTTCTTTATTTTCCTGGCAGGTGAGGATGTTGCTGTGCAGGTTTGTCCTGTTCTGATGCCCTGGTGGCAGGGAGGGGACATGAAAGAGATGTGTGAGCTTCAGCAGAGGACACAGGCCCAGGGGTGTACCAGGCAGGCCTCAGTATAGTGATGGATGTGTTTTATGTAAGCAGTTTGGATCTTATGTACTGGAATTTGGGATAGAAGGTTTCTGGATGGAGGGAGAGGTGTCACCCAAGCAATCAAAAGACATTTGTCTTAACCCTGATGATGTGGAAAGATGCCTGAGGTTGACATCTGGCCTCTACATCTAAGCTAATCTCTGGCTTCTGGACAGATGTGAATAAACTTCACACATACCTGCAACTTATATACACAATATTGGTACTAACAGGGCTGCTGCATATAAATCACTCCCTTCCCTGAACCCCACATAGGGCAAGCACTCAATTTAAGGTCGTCCACTATTGAAACAATTTTAAAACTTCATGCAAAGTACAGGATCTATACACAACTAAAGAGAATAGCAGGGCAAACACTCAAGGACACATCTCCCAGCCTTGATCATTGTCAAACTCCTGCTGATTTTGCTTGAACTATCCTGCCTCCTATCTCTCAAANAATAAATACATCTTTTAAAGACACAGACATCTATCCATTTATATATAACTTTACATCACTAAGAAACAACTTTATAAAAACATAATAAAAAAATCAGTGGTTGCTAGGAGTTTGCAGAGAGGGAGGGGTGAGCAGGTGGAGCACAGGGGACTTTTAGGGTGGTGACACCACTCTGTATCATGTAAACAGAAGCTACACGCCAGAGGACATTGATCTAAAACCTCAAATGTACACCACCAAGTGTGGACATGAATGTGAGATGTGGCCTTGGGTGACTATGATGTCTCAGTGTAGGTTTGTTGAGTGTAAAAAGAGTCTTCCTCAGGCACAGATGAGAACAGTAGGGGAGGCTGTGTGTGTGAGGGGAAGTGGGGGTGGGAAATCTCTAACTGCTGCTCAGTTTTGCTATGTACCTAAGACTGCTTTAAAAATAAAGTCTAAAACACACAATCACAACACCATTACGTCACACACTGCCTCAACTTACCATGTTTTCTAGCTTACTCACGAAAGCCCTTTCACTCAGGACACGTGCAAGATCTCTTGGGTCTACCTCTGTTCTACTCATTTTTGCTTTGCTTTTGTCTCCTGAGACAGGGTCTCATGTAGCTCAGGCTGACCACAGAACTCCCTGTGTAGCTAAGGATGACTTTGAACTCCTGACAATCCTGTCTCTGTCTCTGAGAGCTGGGATTACATGCAGACCATCAAACCCACCCACCTTTTACATGGGCTTTGGAGATCATGTTTGCATGCCATGCACTTTACTCCCTGAGCCACCTCCTCAGTCAGACAGAAGAAATCTTAATGTCGATTCCCACAAAGGCAGACCAAATGTGGCATCTGGTCTCAACAGTTCTCAAGAAATGCAGCTATTAAGCTTTTCAGATATTATGGTACAAGGTAGAAGGCAAGACTTACTGTCTTTTCCCTCTGCCCTAANAGACATTTTCATCTAGAACATAGATGCTGCCCTCTCTCTGAGGTCTAAAGAAAGACAGAATCTTACACCAAGGTAGCATTTTCCCTTGCACAGATTCCTTCAAAAGCTGGCTCTAGAACTCCTGAGCTGCAGCCAAAGTTCTTC
>LZPO01007984.1:398188-417759 GCA_001675575.1 Neotoma lepida | reverse complement strand
GTGTGTGTAATGAAAGTAAATCTTAAATAAATTACAAAGGTTTCTAGGTATTATTTTTGAGATAGGATCTTGCTGTGTGGCCCAGTCTGGTCTTGTATTCATAATATACAAACATTACTAAATATATTTTAGATGCCTCTAACCACATGTCTACCCATTGGATTTAATGGAATTCCATTCTGTCTCGAATGGAATATAATTCCATGTTGTTCTGGTGCAACAGCAATTATATCTCATTCTATTCTTTCTTAGTGAAATGGAATACATATATTTTACCATACTTTTAATTTACTGGAGTGGGAAGTTTCTTATTTAAGATAATTCTCAGTGATAAAATCTTAAAATAATGAAAAGAATATATTTTTGGAGACAACAGATAGCTATGGCAGGGTCATCTTCTGGCATAGGGGCCTCATGCACTACAAATCTCTCTCCACTGGCCGTTCACAGACTATGACGTACACAAGCAGGGGGCTACAAAAGGCAGTCCTGGGAAGAGAATGGATCATGAAATTAGAAAACCTGCTGTCAGATCCCAACTCAATTTTCTATTAGACTTGGTTCAAGACAGTCAGCTCTTTGATCTTCAGACTCTGCATGAATTAGAAAGGTATGANACCTCACTGAAATGATGGAGGCTCTCATACACAGGTAGCCCAAGGAAGCCNGCAGGTGAGGTGGTAACATACTCTTAACTATGACCAGAGAGAGGTGAGGGGTGATGTTCAGACAGATGACACTTGGCAAGAGCAAACAGATAATCTAACAATGGAGCATGAGCCCCCATCACATCCAGGCAAGGGTATCAGAGTTTCAGCTGGGATTCCAGAAGTTTCTCTTCTAAGGGTCAGAACACCTAACTATCCAGCATGCTGCCTTCACAGAGTCTATCTCCTCTAAGATGNTCAACTTCCAGGTGAACATTTCCAGTGTTCCCTCATTTAAACAGAAAGAAGACAGGCTGCATGGTAGCACCCAGCCTAGACTTGTCAGTTACACATCGCTAGGGGCTACAGAGTGTGGCTCTGTCTCCCTACCCCTCCCCATCCCATGGTCTTGATGACACAGAATCTATCATATAGACTTTAGTGTTCACTGGACCAGCTGTCCTTAGACTAGGGTCAGGGCCATTCTGAGATGCAGCTCTGTCCCNGTGATCTACATTTAGGAAAAGCACTTTCCATCCAGTGAGGAAGCACTCTGTTCTCTGTCTAGCTGAGCAGAGCACTTTGCCCCTCTGGACCTTATNTTCTCCACTAGGAATATAAGCAGGTCAAATCCAATGATTGCCAGAATCCACTCTTGTTCCCATTCAGTTCTGTGTTCTGTTTGGCACCCAACTCAATGGCTGTAATAATCTAGGTCCTTCTTTATTTTTTTAAGATTAATATATATTTATATGTGCATGAGAGAGAGTGTGTGTGTGTATGTGTGTGTGTGTGTGTGTATGTGTGTGTGTGTGTGTGTGCCTGTGTGATTTAATGTGCATCATGTTCCTGTTTGGTGTCCTTGGACACAAGAGGGCATTGGATCCCCTGGATCTAGCATTACAGATGGCTATGAGTCACCTGACAAGGATGCTAGGAACTTTGGGTCCTCTACCAGAGCAGTAGGTGCTCCTAACTGCTGAGCCATCTTTCCAGCCCAAAACACGGGTTCTTCATAGTATCTGTTGAGTAAGCAAATGGTAAAGAAAGGGTTGGAAGCTCCATTTGCCCTGAATGGAAACTGNGGAAGATAATTTATAATTTTCTTAAACTCTTGAGGTTTTGTCTNACTTTATCTTTTGAACAGAAGTCTTGACACACAGACAAAANGAAAGTAATGGAATTCTGTGGAGTAAGATGACCAAATGTTTCTCTGAGGAAGTAAACAGATGAAGTCCTCCTGCCATTCCATTTATGAACAAGATTGTTCTACCAGATAGAACCTTCTAGAAGGCTAGAGCAAAGGGGCAACACCTTGCGCTTTAAATGAGAGNCTTTTGTAGCATATTCATGGACCACGGTGGCACCCTGGAGAAACAGCCTCTTATACAGCTGGAAACATAACCTCTTCCAATATTGTCAAATAAAGTAGAATTTACTCACGGAGGCTAACCTGTGAGCCCCTCATCCAGNGATTAACTTAACCCCTAAGTTACTGAGAATAGTCAGCTTCTGAAAACATTACCAGAATTCTAGACCAGAAGTTCATGGGAGCCAACAACATATCCACACATACTGTGTGTGCCTACCCCTCGCCCCTGGAATCTAATGCATGACAGGAGCTTGGGAAATTCACCACACTAAATCAGTAGCTAATAACAAGAAGTGNACATGTTAAACCAAGATAACAGGAGTGAAGGAAACTTGCTTTCTTTTTTTAGACTTTTCCAGACTACAAAAGATGGCTGCGGTGATGGCTCAGTTGGTAAAGGGATGTCTTCACAAGCATGAGGACCTGTGTTTGAGTTCCTGAGTCCATGTATGAAGGCCAGGTGTGGTTGGTGCATGCTTGGAATACAAGCCCCGAGGAAACAGAGACAGGCAGGTCTCTGGTTCTTACTGGTGAGCTCCAGGTTCAGTGAGTNATCCTGTCTCAAAATCCAAGGAGGGAAAATCCTGAAGATGACATCTGTGGTTGTCCTCCAGCCTTTACACGCACATGCATAGGCACACACATGCATGTGAGTATGCTTACACATACACATAATAAGAAAAAAACAAAACAACATCAGAGAAGAACAGCATAAGGCTTTGNGGTCCTCTACTCCAATGCTCAAGACNCTGAAGTGTAGGGATCACACGAGCTCCCCAAAGTCACACAGCAAGCCTGTAGGGAAGCCTGGACTATGCCCAAGACATCTGACAATTTTCACATCCCCATGCTAACATGCTAGGAGAGTCAAACATGATATTGGCAATACAGCATAGAATCCGGGCACCGACTCCTCTAGAAGCACTTGGGCTGGGGGTGGGGTGGGGGAGAATGTGTTGTGGGCTCATCATCCCCACTGATGACTACTTGCGTTTCCAATTTTTCTTTTCTTTTATGAATCTTGAATTGTTTGGTGAAGAGTGTCCTCAAGTCAAAGGAGCTGGACAAACACCCCTCCCCCTCCTTCTCTCCTTTGTTCTTTTCTTTGAACTGGGTCCACTGGAGGAGCATTGTATGGTTCCCCTGCTGGGTCTACAAGGCCCCTTTTCGGTTCAATTAATGAGCCATAAATAACCCAATGAAGGTGTCAACAAAGAGGGTAATTTATCATCCCTTGTCAGGAAGGTGAGCCTTGCCGAGGCAAAACGCTCATTCACAGTCTGGTGCAACATGTTAAGATTTATTCCTGTCCAGGTCCCTCCTTCTCCAGGCCCCCCTTTCCCAAACCAAAATTTATCTTCCGCAGGAATCCTCACAGGTGCCCTGCGCTGACAAATAAGCTATGAAGTCTGGTATTCATCACTGGTTGGGCTTTGTTGGGAGGAAGGCAGCAGGAAATAAATTTATTTTAGAGGGAACGTACTTATGATTCAAACATGCTCAAGGGGAGCCGTGAGGTTATTTCCATCCTCCTGGTTCTGGAGAAGGAGAGAGGGGGAGCTAGCGCAGGAAAGTCTCTTTCTTCTTTAGTGACGATGCCTTGGAGGAACCAGGACTTCACTGAGTGCGCCCTTGGCTGCCAGCGTAGATGCTCGTCATGTTCCTTTGAAAGCCTGGGTTGGAAAACTTTGCACTGGAGTCGAGAGAGCCAGACGCCTCTGAGATGCTCAGTTGCTATATCGGGTTGTTCAGGTTCACTACCTACCTCCTGGCCTCCTGAAGAGTGCTGCATCTTGAAATGGGTGTGTGTCATAGCCATCTGGAAGAGCTTGCTAAGACACTGGTCCCTGGGCCTCCCCACTCTCTGCTCCCATCCCCAGGAGGCTCTCGCAAGCTTTCTAGCATTCTGCTGACTCTCCAACCATCCATGTGGACTTTCTACAAGGAAGTGATATTTAGTGCCTATGGTCACTCGTCACAGTGGCTCTTCAGCACTTGAAATGTGGCTAGTATCAGAGAGGAACTGTAGGCTAGGGAGATGGCTCCTCNATAAAATGCCAGCCATGCAAGTAAGAGGATCTGAGTTTGGATTCCCTAGAACCTACATAGAAACTGGGCATCCTGGCAAAACTTGTCATACCAGCACTGGGAGTTGGGGTGGAGACAGTATCCCTGGAGCTTACTGGCCAGTGGCCAGTTGGTAAACTCCAGATCCATTGAGAGACCCTGTATTAAAAAGTACGGTAGAAAATGATAGAGGAAGATATACNTCCTTGACCTCTCCCCTCATGCACGTGCACACACTCATAAAAATAAGAGAAGTAACTAGAACTCTTAATATCATTTCATTGCANTAAGTCAGATCAATGTAGCTGTGAAGCTGGTAGTCACTATCTTGGACAGTGCAGTTTTCGTCTGTCAGTCTGTATTATTATTAACTTGTGGGGAGCCTGGACAAAACCAAAACCTCGACACTCATGGTAGGGCTCAGCTCAAGATACACGTCTTCTCCCACCTCCTCTTATTTTCTGAGCTGGTGAATGCCACAAACCCCTGTGCTGTGCCCTTGCCCGTCACTTCTATACAGGAGGATGGAGGAGTTTTCTCTCTCACCGCCATTCCCAATGTCTCTCTCCACAAGTAGATCCAATTCTCTAGGCACCTGTCAGGCGGGAGTGTGGGGGATGTGTGGGAATAAGATGGAATCACAGCTTCTTTCTGCATACTTCTTTCCTTCCCAACACATGGAGAGAAGGCAAATGACCTGCCACCAAGTGCTCAGTCAGAAAGGGACACACCACCAGCATGAGACAGTGAAGAAAATCACCTGGGGAACTGAGGTGCCAGGTGAGCCCTAGATCACCTACCTTACATGAATACTTGTAGACATGAGCTCATCCTACCCCTCAGTGGAGTAAATGAGACAACCTCACGGTGGTGCTTCATTCACAGAGAACTTAAGATACCTGAGGTCCTTCAAGAATCCAGGCCGCCTTCTCGCTCTTGCCTTCCTATGTTGACAGGGGATCCAACTCCACAGTGTCATGGCTTGACTGTCATCACTTCCTCCCAGCCTGTTGAGATCATCTGTTCCTTGAGGAGAGATGGCCACCTGTTCATCTCTGAGTCCAGGNCCTAGTCTACTGGCTGACTCTGAGAGATTCAGACAGGATATATAAACATAGACTAGCCTCACACAAGCCTAGGCTGGGCCCTCAAGGTCTGGCTTATGGCTTAAGTCAGGTAAGAGAGTAGTTCCTAAGACCAGAGTTTGCTCTCCTGGGGTAAAAGGCATGGCTGCTCCATCTTAGCAAAGCTGTAAGAGGAATTCACTCCATACAAATGCATTTCAAATATTCATATATATTTTAAAATATTAAATCACATTTAATTAATTTACTCTGTGTACCTGCTTGTGGTAGAGTGTACATATGCATGCATGCATGTCTCCTGTACATGTGTGTAAGTCAGAGGATGACTTCAGGATTCAGTTCTTTCCACGTGAGACAGTGTGTCTGACTGCAGTAACAGACAGCTCCAAGTCAATGAGTAAGGCCAGGTAGACCCAAGTGCACAGTTACCACACGAGGTAAACTGCCAACTGTCCAGGGGCCTAGAGACCCTGACCTAGACAGGAAGGGACATCATACAGGCCTCCATCTGACCCCTGCCATGTGTCATCTGCACCTGACCTTCCCTGCACTCTTCCTCTTGCTCCTCCTGTGGTTCCCTGGGAAGAGGGTTTTCCAGCCTCCAGCTACACGAGAGAGCAGAGGAGAGGAGTAGAGCTCCATCTTCCAGAGCTAAAGCTCTCCCAGACTCCAGAAATCCTTCATGTCTTCAGCATTTGATTCCTCTCCTCATCCAGCGGCCTTGTTTCACCTCCAGAAATAGGCCCTGGTACCAAAATTCATGCACCTGATGCCAAGACTTAATGCTCCAGAGAGACTTGCACAGTGCCCAAAGTGCCTCTCCCCACACGGGGGCTTCTGCAGGAGAATGCCTTCTTAGCCTCCAGCCCTTACAAGGACTTCAGAACCAAACAGAAGATGAGATGCAGCCTGAGGAGATTCTCAGCTTCCTCTCTACACTTTCTTCTGCCTTATGATAGAGTTAGCTCACACTCCGCACAGTGGCTGAGTACACCAGCTAAATATTCATTTCTTTCTAATCAACTCAGTGCCAGGGAGCCCTGTGAAACTACAGCACTGACTTGGTGCTCCAGCTGCATGTAAACAAAAGTCCGGAAGTCAATGTTACAATACAAAGTTATTACACACAAATAAATAAATGCAGTAAATTTAAAAAAATCAAACCATGGGGAAAGAGACAACTGCATTACCAGTGTGTTTTGAATTCCCCTTGAAATATCAGTATTTCCCTGTGTGAGATATTCTGATGTTTTCCAAGATTACCCCTAGAGAAGGTGAAGGCTTGATGAAACTTCTAGAAAAAGCAGTAAATAAAGGCATAAGGGATGGAGGGGACATTAGCAGACTTGAACTCAACTCTGTTCCCACCAGGACACTAAGGCCAGCAGTAGGATGGGGAAGGCACGTTTTTGTAGACTCTGGTTCAGTTGAGACCAGGCGTTGGTCACGCTGAGATTTTCTAAAGAAACTTCCATTTCATCTGACTTCTTCAGAGACAGGAAACCAAGTAACAGGTGAGTCTCANGTGTTTATGTGGCATCACTCAGGACCGAGCTTCTTTGTGAAGAGCATGGAAGCAATTTCCATGCTGCAGTTTGAGATACACAACTTGACTTTGCCTGGAGCTACGGCATGGTAAACTGTGCGGCTCCCTTCAGATCTTGCAAAGCTACCAGCCATTTGTCAGGGTGGGTAACTGGTTGGGAAATCTCGCAGGAAGCGACAGCTTTTGCAAATGACTCAGTAGGTGGTTCGGACTCTTGTGACTCAGAACCAAGCCCATGGCCCAACCCCATGCAAGGCCTCAGAATGNTTGAGATGCTCCCAGCCTGGCTGGCATGTGATACTGAGGACCTCTGCTGTTCACCTGCTGAGAGACCAATGTCTATCCTGATAAGTCTTGAGGATTGTGGACCAGAATTGCAAGACAATTCACTCAGTTACCAGTCTTGCTTTCCCTAAATCTNTAGAGAGTGTTTTGTTTGTTTGTTTTGAAATAGAGTTCCATGTAGCCCAGGCCTGCCTCCAACTCTGTATGTATTGAGGATGACCTTGAACTCTCAATCCTACATCTACCTCTAAGTACTGGGAATAGGCATATGACACCAAACCCAGTGTGTGTGGTACTGGTCTTCATGAATGCAAGGCAAGCATTCTAGCAACTGATCTACATTCCAAGCCCCACTGGAATTTTTTTTTTTTTTGATGCATTCTCTCTCATGCAACTTCCATTTGAAAGCCCTCCTCTTTACCCATTGGCTTCTACCCATCTCCCACAGCCAGGAACTTAAAGATACAAACTTTCTAGTTCTGCTTTGTTTCTGCTGCTTCCTGGAGCAATGTCTCTGAGCAAGTCTCCTGCNGAGGATATTTAGTGACATCAACTCCAATTTCAACATCCATCCCATTCTTCATCAGACTTGCTCCTGACTCCCAGAGAANGTCGCCCAAGCTCCTTGTCTTGGTGATATCATTCTAATCTATCATTGAAGACTCAATTTCCTCCATTCCTCTGCTTACAGCCTAGGTTCTGGGCAACTGAGATTGATCGCTCGTTCCTCCCTCTGTGCACGATTTCCTCTCCCTCCTATGTTCTCAATCCCCTCTACTTAAGATCTCTTTTCTCTGTCTCCTGAGATTCTGCTGCTCAGTCTTCCAGCCTGAAACACCAGCTTCCTCCTCTTTCAGGCATGCCCACTCATTTCTTGATTCCTGACACCACATCTGGTTGGTTCCTTCCTATCGATATAGACCATTCTATTCTGAACAGTAGGCATTTGCAGGAGCAATGGCTCTTGTCCTTCTGGAATGTTCCTTAGGGAAGGGTTGAGGGTAGGCAGGCATGAGGAGATATGTTCTTCCTATTTCCCACCATTCCTGAGTACACAAATTTGTACTAACGAACAAACCGGTGAAGCTGGAAAATCTAGATGGATGGTCTCAAATTCTCTCCAGCTGTGGAGTTTCATCCCAGAGGTGGCTGCGCATCAGTAATAAAATCCAGACCAGCCACAAGCTTTTCAGAGGCATTGGTGTGATACATTCTGCTGGTCACAGGCTGTCTTTGGGTGTGTGCAGGCAGACTCACACAAACCAGATGTGCATCTACTTATAAAGGGCCCAGGGAGGCTGGCCTCCCTGTTTCTCAATGTGATGAGAGGTGCCCTGGAGCCTTGCAGCTCACAGTTGTTCTGGGAAGAAAAAAAAAACCCACTTAGCATCGCCCTAGCTCTGGCTGCTTAGCATCTGCATGGCAGGGGTGGGTTGTGGTGTCCTGGTGGCAGGAAGCCAGGAGGAGAGCTGAGGTTTGGCTTGGCTGTGCTCAGTAAGCAGGCTGGATCCTAACAAGGTCCCTGCCAGCTAAAGAGGCTGTTGCCTGCCTCATGCAGGAGCTATTGTCCAGAGCCTGCCTCCTACTAGACCAGTAGATGCTAAATACGGTGGAGGTCATGAGGCAAATATTGCTAAAGTTTTCTTTCCCGGTGCCCTCAAGAAACTAGACAGCTCTTTTCAAACTTAGCAAGGATCAGTGGCTCAGAGGCTTTATTCAAACACCAGTTGCTGGGCCCAAACTCTAGAGGTCTGACTTAGAACCTTTGGGCAAGGATAAAGAATTTATATTTCATACTCAGATGATTCTGATCTGGCTTGTCAAAGGCCCCCACTCTGTGAACCATGACACCAGCCTACCTCAAGAAAAGGCAAATGAATGAAGAAATAGGAAGCATCACCTTCTCTCCAGACTCTGGCCCCATGAAAATGAATCCCTTGGACTGAGGTGATGGGCCAGTTGGTAAATGCTTGTCTTATAAACATGAGGACCTAAGTTTGATCCTCAGAACCCATATTTAAAAGCCAGGCATGGTGGCATGAGCTTGCAATCCTAACACCAGTGAGGTAGAGAGAGTCGGATTCCTGGGGCCTGCTGGTTAGAAAGTATAGCCTACTAGGCAAGGTCCAGGCCAGTGAGGTGCTCTGTTTCAAAAAAAAAGCTACACCTAGGGAATGATCCCCAAGTACCATGATACTCTGGCTTCCAAACTAATTTGAAAACACACACACACACACACACACACACACACACACACAAACACACACACAGACACTTACTCACCTAAAAAGTCACTTCCCTACTTTGCCACAGAAATGATCTTTCTTTCTATGCTGTTGGCTCCACTGTCTATTTCCCATCTAGAACAAAAAGCCTTCAACTGCACAGCCAAGCTTGACTTGACTAAGCTCTAACTATGTGCCAGGTACTGTTNTAAATGCTTAACACATTATTAGCTCATTTAATCCACATAATTCTATGCAATAGGTACCATGATTATCCCCATTTTAGAAATAATAAATCCCACAGGGGGCCCTTAGGAAATATTTTCTGAATGAATGAAGGAAGGAAAGCGGGAAGCATTTAGACCATGTCCTACAGAAGCCTGCTTCCATGCCAAAGGAAGCCATCAGAAAGTGAAGAACTGGCTTGTCAACCAGTTGTTTGTTCCTGTACGACACCAAATAACCCATGTGCCTGCCATTGGCTGCCTGCTCTGGCTCTGTGTAGACATCTCCTCACTGGGAGGGGAGCCAGAGTTAATCTCTCACAAAGGGTGGTTTAATAATAACCAGACACTGGAGGCGAACAGAAAGGAACAGTGATCCCACACAACCCCAGGAAAAATGGACTATTCGGGCTCACGGTGTGTGCACTGCCAACTGGGGAGGGCCCCTGGGGCTGCCTGAGGTTTCTTAATTTTTATTCTAAAAATAGCCCAAGCAGGTGTCCCTCCTGGTTATCCCCAAATGCACCAGCGCAAGCATCTACAGTTGCCTATCGCTCTAAAACAACACTAACACTCCCATTGGAATGGAAACCAGGTCATCTCTGAAAGGCTATAAATGGACAGCTCCTCTGTCTATTACTTATTAATGTTTCCCGCCTTTTGCTCAACCAGCCTTGAGGCCCAAACAGAGAAACACACCCTACATAAAGTTACCAATACAAATAAATAAAACATCAGACCCAAACTGGTAGCTTTCTCCTTCCCTGCTGGAGCAGGCTGGACTGCACCTGCTAGATGCTGTGTATGCACAGCAATCCTCAAAGTGCAGCCCTTGGAGAACTAAGAGATGCATTCTTCCCAGAAGTCACTCATCTTTGCCTCTGTGGAAGATTGTTCTTGTCTGCTATGGACAGAGTGAGGTGGATCACAGAGGGATTCTGAACCTGAGTCCCTTGGAGTTGGGCAGAGCAAGGTTGGCAATGCTGATGAAGAGCCTCCCCATACAATATGCATGCTCTGTGGCTACCNAGCCTCAAGAGTCACCATGGCAATGCCAGTCATGGACAAACGTGTGAGAGAGAAAAATCATCAGAGTCTCTCCATAAAGTTCCTCAGAGATGTACTTATGCGGGATCTAAGCCTAACTGATGTGACACTGGCATCTCTCACTCCAGGGAGCCCCTCTGGGTCCAGGGGAGNGCCATGCCCAAAGCAGGACTGTTCCCTCTGCTTCCTCCTGGCTGCTCACAAACAGGTCTTGCTTCATTGGAACAAAGTCTTATAACGCCTCATCTTAGCCCAGCCTAGTGTGAGGCAACCTGAGGGCTGTTCTGATGGCGAGACCTGGTGTCATTCATGGCACAAGGGCATTCACAACAACTCATCAGGGTGGAGAAACAGAGGGAACCCACACACCTCTCAGGCATTCTGCCTCAAAGGGAAGCCAGCACCTTCCCTTCCCACAGCGGCTACAGAAGGGAGAAGCTTAGCCTGGGATTTCCTCTGTAATAGTCTCAATCTACAGCCCCTCAGTGCAGAAGACAGCACCCCGACTGTTGTGGATTGAAGGAAAAATGTTGCTCAGAGGTGTGAGTATTTAAATACATGGGCCCCAGTTGGTGGTGCTGTTTGGGGAGGTGGTATCGCCCTGCTGGAGGAAGTACATTACTAGGGGTGGGCTTGGAGAGTTTCTATCCTCACCCTACTTCCTGTTCAATTTCTCTGATTCACATTTGCGGTCAAAAATATGATCTCTCAGCTTCCTTCTCTAGTTGCCTGATGCCATGCCTCCCTTGACATTATGGCCCCTTCTTCAAGAATGATAAACCTAAATAAACTCTTTTATCCTTACATTGCTTTTGGTCACAGCATTTTGTCACAGTGACGGAAAAGTAATCAACACACCTACTCACACCAACCGCTCTCCACCAAAAACTATGTAGAGTGCCCAACAAGGCCTGCTATG
Organism: Neotoma lepida; assembly: GCA_001675575.1. NCBI lineage: Eukaryota > Metazoa > Chordata > Mammalia > Rodentia > Cricetidae > Neotoma > Neotoma lepida. Next base: position 406,342 of record LZPO01007984.1, on the reverse strand, counting down.
CTTCAGCAATGGGCACATAGGGTCCTTTTCCTTAACGCTTCATCTTTTCTTATACAAAGAATTAAATGCCTCTAAAAACTAAAATAAAGAATGGATGCCTCTTAGTTAGTCAAGACAATAGTCAATAAGGGTGAAATATGCATTTTGGTGGGGCAGGAGAGGTGCTAAAAGCTCCCGATGCCAAGTGTCACATGTCTGAAACCACTCAAATCAAGTCACTTCCATGCATAGGAAACACTTCCACCATAAGCCATGGTTATTGCAGGGGAGTTGTCTGAGTGGCAACAACTGCAAATATTTACTGATTGTGAGCCAGGCACCCTGCAGAATGCTCGGCTCATCTCACGCTAACAACTTTAGGAAGAATATTCACTCCATCATGACAGACTCACAGAAACTGAGGCACACAGCTGCCAAGTGGCAGAGCTGGAATCTGAACTCATGAAGTCTGGGAGCAGCATCCAGACTGCCCCTCCTCTACCACCCAACCATTTATTGTGCCTACTGCAATCAAGATAGCCAGTGTTAGAATCTGAGTTGCTGTGTTTTCTCCCCTAGAAGTCAGCACAACACTGACTACTGCTGAAGCGTTATCCTTCTCTGAGTAACGATCATTGTTCATCTCAAAGTCTTAATCTTGGTGTGAAAGCCTTCACCCTCACTTGGTTAAAAAGCTAAGTAAGGTCTTTCAATCTTGAGGAAACTCTGCCTTAAGTTACCAAGCAGCACAGGAAAGACTGGCCAGCATTTTCCTGAACCCAGCATGGCTAAGTGGTTCAAAGCCTTGAAGACTCTATTTTTCATGTATTGGGAGAAAGGAATATGTGGTTTGGTCCTTAGATGGCAGCCTTGGGAATGACTCCTCAAACAGTCTGAACTTCCACCTGGCTCTTTCTAGCACAACAGTGNCTGGCATCAGCAGGGGCAGTCAGATCCATTTGCAAGAGTCCCGAATCACATCACTTGGTCTGAAGCCTCAGGGCCACCCATTGCTATCATGTGCATGACCTAGAGAGAATGAACCCAGTCACTCAGATCATCTAAGACACCCTCAGTCAAGCAGGGAGGGGAATGTTTATACTAACATGANACAAAATATCATGCTTCAGCTGTTCATGGTAAGGACCAAGCAAAACAATGTATGCAAAAACTCATTCAATAGCAAAGGTGGTCCAAGATAACTTTCCTTGGTGGTTCATTATGCTCCAGGAACCTCACAGTAGGGATGGTATCCTGCCATTCCCAGGTGAGGAACAGGAAGGGGAAGATCAAAGAGAAAGAAGTAACAGAAGCAGAATTTTCAGCTAGATTGTTCTGGCTCATGTTTTCTTAATAGAGCTGACAATACCTTGTGATGGTGAATATTTATTGTAATTTGAAAGAATCTAGAATCACCCAGGAGACTGGCCTCTGGCTATGCCTGTGAGGATCATCTCAATTAGGTTGACTGAGGTGGGGAGATACCATTCTACAGGCCTGGACCTCAGGCTACATCNAAAGGAAAAAGCAAGCTGAGCACCAGCATGTCTGTGACCTGACTGTGGTCACAGTGTGACCATCCATCTGGTTTCAGCCACTGTGACTTCCCACCATGACAGGCTGTTTCTTCAAACCGTGAGCCGAAAGAGACCTTTCCTTCTTTGTTTTCCTTGAANTGCCTCCATCNGGAATTTTTTCCCCAGCAATGTGTAATGTAATCAAATCCATCCCATGATGGAGGAGGGTGTCTGAGTTAGGGCTTCTATTGCTGCGATGAAACACCAGGACCAAAAGCAACACAGNGAGGAAANGGTTTATTTGCCTTANACTTNCCTATCACTCTTCATCATTGAGGAAAGTCAGGACAGGAACTCAAATGGCAGGATCCTAGAGGCCATGGATGAGTGCTGCTTATTGGCTTGCTCTTCAAGGCTTGCTTAGCCTGTTTTCTTACACAACCCAGGAGCACCAGCCCAGGGATGGCACCACCCACAATGGTGTGCCACCTCCCCCAATCAATCATCAATTAAGAAAATNCCTTACAGACTTGCTCACAATCCGATCTTACGAGGCATTTTCTTATTTGTGGTTGCCCCCTTTCAAATGACTTCAGCTTGTGTCAAGTTGACATAAGACTACGCAGCACAAGTGATAAAATTAGTTCTTGGGAACAAACCTAAAAGATTTCATTGAGGCAGGGTCTCTCTCTGAACCTGGCCTCTTGCTTTCTCAGCTAAGCTGGAAGCCAGTGATCNCCAGAAATCTTCCTGTCTCTACTCTCATCAAAGAGAGGGTCACAGGCATGCATGGGACACCCAGGTTTTTTAGTGAGTGCTGAGATCCAAACTCTGGTCCTCATGTTGGTGCAGCAAATGCCCCTAACCACTGGGCCATGTTTCCTAAATGACCAAGCCCATTTAAAAGTCTAGTCACCAGTTGCTCAGGCTATTACACCTCACTCCACTTATTGCTGTATCTTGCTTTCTCCTTCTTGGATGAGTACTCCTGCCTAGATATTGTAGCTTGTGGCACCACCTTGAGCTCCTCAACCCTCCCNTTCCACTTGGTTCTCAGCACTCTTTCTGAGTGCCTCCTTGGCAATTCACCCACAGGTTCACTCACTCTTTCATGGACTCATNCGTCTGTCCATCTTACGATACTCAAAAATAATCAACTCCCTTTCCACAATGAGCCAGGCATTCTTTTAAAGCCATGACCCTCCTCTCTCTCTGGTATGATTTTTCCTCGCCCAAATTCTCTACTGGGTAGAAGTGGCTAGAGAAGAAGACAGATATTCATCAGAGACTTCATTCTCCACCTCTGTGGAGTTCTGACTGAAGAGCAGCAGGGACGCATGTGCTCGCTTGTAACGCCAGGGCAGGCTGGTCCTGAGGTAGCTGGGNTAATCAATCCAGTTGNCATAGCGGCTCTAAGTGTTCATTTACCACTATGAGACCTGCAGCAGTCATATATAATGCCTTTCGCCAGNGGGAGCCGTGCCAGCTGCAGCACAGGGTGGCATGTCGGCCATCCGTCACTACTCTCCTCTACAACCTTTTGTTCACTGCTCATTATGGTGAATTATAACAGAGGACAGCACATATTTCAGGACACTCTCTTTTTCTCATGTTGTTCCAAGTCAGCTGGGCCAGCCCCATGCCCACATAATCTTTTAGAAAGGGACAGTGTCACCCGATAGATGTTCCTTGCCCCGGTACTTCCAATGACTGGAACCAGAGTGTGAACACATTCCTATGAGGCAGGATGAAAAACCATCCCACTTCATCTACTATAAATACTGGATACTGCATTTCCTTGTTCTCTGCCATATCCCTGAGGCCTGCAGGGAAGGCAAATTGCATTTGAACATCCTAAATAGGTCATCATGTCAGCTTTGGGCCCTGGCTTTGCTTCTCCACTGTAAGTAGATCACTTCCAGAGTCACAAGTGATTGGATTAGGCTAGCANGTCCATGCTACCAGTAGCCTTTGAAAATGCATCATTGCAAACGTGAAGCCAACTGTTTAAGAGTATGAAAGTTAGAGGCTGAGGATGGGTATGGCAGTGTGCACTTGTAATCCCAGTGCTTGGGAGACAGAGAAAGAAGGATCCCTGAGGCCATGTATTAAGTTTCTTTTCTATTTCTATGACAAGACACCATGACCAAGGCAACTTATAAAAGAAAGAGTTTAATTAGATTTAGNGTTTCAGGGGGTTAGAGTCCATGACAGAGGAGGGAGGGCATAGCAAAAGGTGGCTGGGACAGCAGTTGAGAGCACATGTCTTGATCCACAAGCCGGAGGCAGAGAGCACATTGGGAATGTCTCAAACCTCTAGAAATCTCAAAGCTAGCTCCTAGTGACAAATCTACAACAAGGCCACACTTTCTAATCCTTCCCAAACAGTTCCATTATCTGGAGACCATGTATTCAAACATGAGTTTATGGGTACAGTTCTCATTCAAATCACAGGCATTTTGAACACAGTCTAGTTGAATCTACAAGTCCCATGTCTCAGTGAGAGAGTATTTGTCTCAAAAAATAATAATGTGGGTGGCTTCTGAGGGATGAATGATACCCAAAGTGACCTCTGGCTTCCATACTGCTATTTCAGACAACCAGGGTCTGGTTCCCAGTACTCACACTGGATGGTTCATAAATGTCCATAATCCCAGATCAAGGGGAATCTAACACCATCTTCTGACCTTCTCTGGCATCTACACACACTTGTGTATGCNCAAACACACACACACATTAAAATAAATCTTAAAAACAAAACAAAACCAGCAAGTTTGCTGGCTAAGAAGACAGCTGTGAGTCTCAAACTGGAAGCCACCCAGACAGCCATCAACTGGTCAGCAGAATAGAAACTCATGGGCATGCTCCTATAATGGGCTACAGTTCTAGGGACACTATTCTTACAATGAAAGAAATGACGTGTTCATATATGTAATCGTATAAATGAATCTTAAAATCATTATCCTAAGTGAGAGAAATCAAATGCAAAGGCTATCTATATATTGCAATTTCATTGATAGAAAATNCTAGAAAAGGCAAAATATAGTGACACTGAGCAGACCTATGGTTGCCAGAAGCTGTGGGGAAGGGGAGGGAATTAAGAGCAAAGAGGCCCTAGGGAGCTTTTGTGGGTAAGGGAAATGCTCCATATATTCTCTCTATGAGAGATAGTTAGGTGATTGCATGCAATTGGAAAAATTCATCATATCAGACACATATAATAAGTGGATTTTATTACATGCAGANAATCCTTTCATAAATGGAAACAGAGAGAAAGAGNAAAGTCTCCACTAAGGGATATGGTCCTGGCTTCCCCTCCAAGGTACCAGATGCTCNAGGAGAGAGGAGTGTGGNCATTGTGTATGAAAAGAAGTTACACTCAGATAAAAATGAGAAAGCTAACCTTGTAAGTCTGAACTGGGACAGACTAGAGAGTGTACATCTCCAGTGGAAGATGACNAGTCATTATCTCTATCACCTTGGGGACTGCCAGGCCTGTCAGGTTCAGCCCAACTTCTGGCTAATTCAAGTGGGATCGAAGAAACACTACAAAGATAGGGAGATTGCAGGGAAGTGGTTTGACCTTCTCAAACTTCAGGATTTTTTGTTCTTAAAATAGATAAGTTGGGCAAAATGGCATAAATGCTTTTTAGGATACAGCATGTCCAATCTTGAATGTCTTAGGGGCTGAGGAGAAAGCTCAGGTGGTAAACTGGTAAACTGCTTGCCTTGAAAGCTCAAGATCTGAAGTCAGTTCCCAGAACTCAGGTCGAGAAGCCAGGCATGGAGCTATGCACTTGTAATCCCAGTGCTGGGGAGGGAGAGACAGGGGCAAACCTGGAGCTTACAGCCAGCTAGCCTGGTCTAATCAGTGAACAGCAGGTCCTAGGTCCCAGTGAGAGACACCCCCGACATGCACACAGTAAGATCTCCAATCCCTTGACATTTTGTCATTTTCTCATCCCCCTTAGCAAAAGCACAGACCTCACTGAGTCACCCTTCTGTGGATTTCTTTCCTGCACAGCCATGGCTAGCATGCCACCACCCTGAGATACTCTCAGAAGATCTCCGGGGACTCAACTGATTTATATTTAGTTCCTTGGTGAGTGCTCACTTTGTAGTCTCAGAAAACTTCCAGATTCCAGGATGATGAATTTTTGATCTTGAGTTTTTATTCAATTATGAGTCATTCCACACATTAGCGTCAACAACCCCAAACCCCCCTCTCTGCAGTGATGCAGCTTTTTCACCTCTTCAAAAATCCCGGAGGTGAGGAAGTGTTTTAAACATTCGCCCTTGACAAGAAAAGATGCAAGAACCGGATACTTGTGACTAGTGGCATTGCTGTCAATACTAAGAAAGTTTTTTTTTTCCCAGAACTGTGCAAAGGTTCAGTGGTTCTCAACTGGGGGGGCGGTTTGCGACCCCTTTGGGGGTCTAATGACCCTTTCACAGGGGTCACATATCAGATATCCTGAATATCAGGTATTTATATTATAATTCANAACAGTAGCAAAATTACAGTTATGAAGTAGCAACAAATAATATTATGGTTGGGGGTCACCACAACATGAGGAACTGTATTAAAAGGTCATAGCATTAGGAAGGCTGAGAACCCCTGCTTTAAGCAAGTACTCTCTTCCTGAAAGTCTGGATAAAAACTTAATCTAGGGACCAGTCAGATGGCTCAGAAGGTAAAAGTGGTTGCCAACAAGTCTGCGGCTCTGAGTTTGATCCCCCAAACCCACATGGTGGAAGGAGAGAACTGACTCTTACAAGTTGCCCTCTGACCTCCACATTGTACACTGTGACACATATACTACGAAATAAATTGAAATTTAATAAGACATGTAAAGACAGCCATCTACATAATTCTCTAACGTTTTAAAGTTGCTCCACCCACCCAACGATGGATCTGGTTGGAAATCAAAATACCAGCAAAAGCCATAGTTGATCACAAAAGGATGAGTTACAGGGTTTGTCAACAATGCAGTGGGACTTCGTACACACAGTGCAGCTTTCAGATGTGGAAACTGAATCTTAGTGAGCTCATACCTCAAGCCCAAAGACATCTCAACTGTAAACTGCTGGCTGGATCAGAAAGCCATCCAGGNCATCCCGAGTCTGCAATCAACGCTCTCCTCTTCACTGCCAACTGTCAACCACGAGGACCAGGTTTCTGTTTCCACTTCTATTCTCCAGGCTCATTATCTGCGTTAGGCACGGCATTCTGCTGTTGTTTGTCCAGGGATAAGAAGTGTGTGTTTAGGTTCTCATATCTTATACTTAACTTCACGTTGGGGATCTAGCCTCAGGCAGACATTCATGTGAGCAGGGAGCTGTAATCAGTTTAGGAGATTATTACTTGACAGTATTCCTGTTCCCAGTGATAATTAGAGCAGGCTGGGCTATTAGAATGTTACCTGCATACACACGTAGATTCTTTCTCCCTGATCTCCTTACCCCCCCCCTTCAGAAAACACACTCTTTCATCTTTAGGTATCCGTGCAAAGGTGTTAATTCAGCATGTCCTGAGACAGTGAGGATGCCTCCAGAAAGCTAAGCATGTGGGATGGAATAAGNCATAGCCCTAGGCTGGCCCTGCTGCCCTCACACATTCTACAGCACACAAGGTCACACAGTCCTGTTAGAATTGAAGTAACAGCCTTTTGAAGGTCAAATTTGTTAAATTTGCTTTTGTTAAAGTTTTTGCTGAATGTCTAGGTAACAGCCTCCCGCTTTGGGCATGCCTTCTTTTTGGTAATGATCTCACCCAAATCAAGAAAGCTGGACACAAGGACCCTATGCCCAGATCTGCTGGAATCATGTTCAAACTCAAGTTCAAGTGGCTATGTACAGCAGAGCTCTCTGATTTTGAGCTCTGGCCCTTGGGTGAGGGCTTTAGGAAGAAAGGCTACTTTGCTGTGATGTGGGGGACACTGGCACATAGCAGAAGACCTCCAGGTTCATAGGATATTTTAAAAGTGCACCACCACGTGCAATTAGCGTTTAACCTCAAAAACATTTTTCTTTTATTCCCCTAATTAAAAGTTAGCTTGGGAATGTCACTTCCAGCCGGATTCAGTCTTGTTCTGGCTCTCCTCAGCACCCTTCTGAGGCATTCTGGTTCTTTGGGGCAATCAAGGTCATACTTAAAAAGCGATGTTATTTCTTGATCAAGGTTCCCGGAGGATCACCTTTTCAGTGGGAAGGTTCTGCCACCCNTTTTAGAAGTCTGTGGCAGTGAGACTGAGGGTCTAGGGTTCGGGGGGCGGGGCACATGAAGTGTTATTCCTCACAGGCCTATATCACAAACTCGAGCAGAAGACTCAAAAGGGGAGCAAAGAAATTGGAACCCTAGCATAAAGACAGCATTCCTGGGCTGGGGAAAGATACTCAGCCTCAGTCAGAGAGGGTGCTTGCTGCTCAAGATGAGGACCTGGGCTCCGATCTCCAGAACCCACATCTGAACTGAGCATGGCTATACTTGCTTGGAACCCCAGTACTTGGTGGTACAAACCAGAGAATCAGGGAGGATTGCTGACCTTCCAGCCTAGCTGAAAATAGGCAAGGTCTTGATTCAGTGAAGACTCCTATGTTAAAGGAGGAAGATGGACAGCGATAAAGAACTATACCAGACATCCTTCTCCAGCTTCTG
>LZPO01007984.1:384646-398002 GCA_001675575.1 Neotoma lepida | reverse complement strand
TGCAGAGCACAGGTGAGGTTAATCCATCAACTTGGGACTGGAGCAGAGACCAGTGTCAGCTCCTTCACTATCCTCTCTGAACATGCAAACACAGGATCACAAAACATAGATGTTTTAGGGGGAAACAGGAATTCTTGTCTCTTCTTTTTAGGGAGTTCTGTATTCCAATGCTCNTGTGGGAAAGAGGGATTGCAAGGCTGGTATCTCTGGGGACTGACTGCATAGAAACCCTTGNATGCAAGGGGGAGCACTAACTGGCCAGTATGAGGAGTCAGTTGGCTCTCAGCCAGAGTGCAGTGGCTCCAGGAGCTTTTGTGAGGGAGCATTGTCGTAGGGTGACTGCTTCGGACTGGGAGTGGAGAGGAAATAAAGGCCATCCAGCCCACAACTACTTCATCTAGGGCTCCACAGAAGAAGCAACCTCTGTGTGTGTGTGCTCGTGAGAGTGTATGTGCACTGAATGAAAAAAAAAACCAACTTAATTTTCTTGTGATGCAAATTCAGTGAACATCCACTTAAAAGAAATAAACTCATTCTTTCCTTCCCCTACCCCAAGTTCCTTTTCTAACGACTTACAGGAGTCATTATTGGAAAGCAAGATTACAACCCCCATTCATTTCTTCGGTCACTCAACAAATAGCACCCAAAGCTGGAGAGATGGCTAGGTGGTTAGAACACTTGCTGCTCTCACANAGGACCTGGCTCCAGCTCCAGGATATTCGATGCCCTCTTCTGGGTCTTCTCAGTCAACTGTTGTCATGTNCACATTCCCACACACAGACACACATGTAACAGACANACATGTAACAGACACACATGTACACACAATTAAAATAAAAAACTCTTTAGAAAATAGTAACTAAAAGTCAATGTGGTTCCTAAATAGGGCTTGTATGTGCTAGAGTTATACAACATCAAATAATGGGTTTCCTTGTGACGCATTTTAAATAATTATTTTTAATTTTTATTTACCTGTATGTGGGTATGCCACATGTGTGTAGGAACCCTCAGAGGCCAGAAGAGGGTGTTGGATCCCTTGGAGTTGGGGTAACAGGTGATTGTGAACCTCCCAATATGAGTGCTGGTAACTGAACCCTTCTGTGAAAGAGCAGCAAGTGCTATTCTATTGATTGCTGAGTCATCTCTGCAGCCCCCTTGTGACNTGTGTGTAAGTGCATACAATCATATCTGCCCTTCCTTCATCTTCTCTGGCCTGCTGACACCTTCCTATCGTCACACTTNGAAGAGCGCCACTTCTAATTCCCTTGTCTTTGNTTTTGGAGAATTTAGATTCCGCAGATGAGAACAAAACATTCAGTATGTGTCTTTTGAACCTGCCTTACTTAACATAATGATCTCCAGTTCCATCCATTTTCCTGTAAATACATCATTCCAGTCTTTGTTATAGCGGAATTAAAGTCTACTATATATATTATGCATGAGTGTGCAAATACGCATCACATTTTTCTTACCCCATTCCTCTGTTGATGACATCTAGGATGACTCTATTTTTTAGTGGATNATGCAGCAATAAACATGAATGTGCAGGTGTCTCTGTGGTATGTGGGCTTGAAATGTGGCTGAATATCCAAGAGCGGTATGGCCAGGTCATATGGTAGCTCTATGTTAGTTTTTGATGATCCCCTTTACAGATTCCTATGACAGTGGCCAATACCAGTTCATACCCCACGGGCAGGGAACAAGGGTTCCTCTTTCCCCACATTCGCCAGCACTTGTTGTCATCATTTTCTCCATCACAGTCATTCTGACTGCTTTAGGGCTAGGTTCTCCCATATGCTCTCCTCTACACCAGGTACAAAGACGTTCTCTTATCCTAAGCTTTCAAGACACCATGAGACCCAACACTGGTAAACTAGTGGAGTCTACAACTTGTTCTTCCTGGCTCCTAGCTTCAGTGGATCCAAGTGGTAGGCACTGGTATCTTCATTCGGGCAGGAGGGATGAGAACAGAGGCTCAGCTGGCAGAACTATTCCAGGGAAGGGGAAACAGGATTGACAATGGCAGATAACAAACAGGCCAGAATTGGGTTTAAGTTTATTCTCACCAGGGGATGAGGAGAACACAGCCTAGCAATCTTTCTAAGCTGACATTGAGTGAAAGGTACAGCACAGTGGAGGTAACTGGTCTTCCATCCTCCCACTCACTAACATCTCCAAAGTCCCTAGTATGTGCCAGCTACCGCTACACTTGGGGCACACCCCACCAAGAGGTGGTCCTTACTCAAGAAACTGGCAGTCTGACAGGGCAAAGTAGCTAGCAGCCAGGCCAGCCAAGTTTGTAATGGACACATCAGAAGATGCCAGTCCTAACTTTGCATGTTTTCTCAGATTGGGCTGCTCACCAGGAGGCAGCCTCACAGTCAAGTCTCTCAACACAGAGCTGAAGGGCAATAAAACCTCAGCAGGTAAAGGTAAACTTCCCAGAGTATCCTCTCCTTGTCCCTTGTCCCTTCAGCGCATGGTATAAATACACACACACACACACACACACACACACACACACACACACACACACTCAGGCACGCACACACGTGTGCTCGATGTCACCTGCACAGCTTCGTAGAGTGTGGATACAGGTGGCAATGTTAGGGCCTCACTACTTCTCACAGCAGGGAACAGGAACTGACTGAGAGGATGTATTCTAACCTTGGCCTTGGTGTCTACTGCCTTTCCCCACTCGCTGCTGATGCCCCAGTGGGGTGTCGGAAATGGCTCTGACACCCTCCTACACACTTTCATATTCCAGGTTCCACCCTGCTCCTCTTTACATCTTCATCTGCGCTTGGTTTATAAGCGAAAGCAGCCGACGAATCTTTGCCTGGTGCCATCTGTTCTGTGTCACAGACACTGCTTCTGCAAACAGGATAAAACAGGCCTTTCAGGACTATCAAAACTTGCAGGAGCATTTCCAGCTTGGGGAGGGGGAAGATAATGTTTTTAAGACAACATGGGATCATTAATACTGATTGTCAACTTGAAGAGTCTAGAGTCCCCTAGGAGACCATCTCTGGGCATGCCTGTCAATCAGTTTCTAGATTGGATTAACTGAGAAAATTCACCCTAACTGTCCTGGACTGGAGAGAGAGAGAGAGAGAGACAGACAGACAGACACACAGACACACAGACACACAGACACAGACACACACAAGGACACACACACAGAGACATAGAGAGAGACACAGAGACAGACACACAGACACAGATACACACACAAGGACACACACAGAGAGACGAGAGAGACACAGAGACAGACAGACAGACAGACACACAGACAGACAGGGAGAGTACACTGAGCACCATCATTCACCCCTCTCTGCTTCCTGACTGTGGCTACAATGTGACCAGCCGCCTCAAGCTCCTGCTGCCTTGATTTTCTCCACAGGACAAACTGTATCTTCAAACTGTGAACCCCCATAAGCCCTTCCTTTCTTTAGTTGCTTTGCCAGATATTTGGTTACNGAAACAAGACAAGTAACTCATATTCAGGGTCTCACTCTGTGCCAAGGCTAGTCTTGAACTTGCTCCATCCTGCTGCCTCAGTTTTCCTGAGCCTTAGAATTGCAATAAAAGCTAAACCTTAATTTAAAAAAAAAGTCTCTGGCCATATTCAAAGAGGAACATCCCAAAACCATAAGCATAAGATCTGAATCCTTCTACAAGGTGATGGTAAGCCCTTTCAGTGGAAGAAGGTATGTTTTGGGAGAAGGGTCCTGTCTTGGTGCCCAGAGGATGTGGTTCCTGTTGACCATTGAACTATGTGGAGTTTCTACTGGAGTTAAGCAGAAGGTCAAATCTTGCTTTAAAAAAAAATCCAGGAGAAATCTTAACCCTGTAAGTTGCAGTGAGATCCCACCTTGTCATGATCCAGGACTTGCCTCCTGAGCTTTGCCAGCTTTCCCAGGTCTCATTCAGCAATTGTCGCACCCACTGCTGGATGGCGAGTGGCAGGGTCTCTTTCATTTCTCTTTACAGCTGATTGGAAGGACAGATTTGGATTCTGTGTGTAATTATAGCCCAAATTGGGGACCTGGGGATGTGTATCCAATTATCTCTTGTTTTGACTTCCATATTTATATGAATTTCATATCCGTTTTTGAAAGAACTATCCTGATTTAAAGCTGGGTGTGGTGGTATACTCTTGCAAGCCCAGCACACCAGAGGATGAGGCAGGAGGATCATGAGTCCAAGGTCAGCCTGGTCTGCACAGCCAGATGGTATCTCAAATAAACAAAACAAATACTGGGAAGATGGTGCAGTTAGTAAAAGCACTTGCCTCATGAATTAGAGACCTGAGTCACATCCCTAGGATCCACAAAAAGCTAGGCAAGTCCCTTGTAATCCCAGGGCTGGTGAGATGGGAGGTGGAGGCAGGCAGCTCCCTGGGGCCTACAAGGTGAAGTTCTAGGCCAATGAGAGATCCTATCTCAAACAAAAAGTGGAAGGAGCCTAAGGAGTGACATAATGAGGCTGTCCTCTGACCTCTACAAGTACACACACACACACACACACACACACACACACACACACACATCTTGATTTGCATGTATTATTACAGACTTATTGAATTCTCACTTTAAATGAATAATCAACATTACTAAATAAGATAATCCACTAACACACAAAGCATTCAGCATATGGTAGTTGTACAGTGTCTATAGCTTTCAAACTTGTTTTCAANCCCTCTGCTTTTGTTTCCCCTGAGAAAAGGACAGTTTATAGACACAGGCTGTCCAAAGAGGTCAGAGGAAGAGGAAAATTGCAATAATGGCAGGACCACTCTTGAGCAGGATGCTGTATTATTGAAACAGTTACAAAATAATAAACAACATTGTAATCGGGCACAATTGTAAACAAGATTGCTTTAGCTTATTTTGTTTCCTTTCTTGTTAGGTAATTTCCCCAGCAGGTTGGTAACAGAAAAGAAACAGGGGAGGCAGAGTTTCTGGCTGGAAATTTAATAGCTTGATGCTCAGAGGTGAATAAAATTATTTCTCTTATTTTGATCACGCCTGGCCCACAGTATCAACTCAATAAGAGCTCATTCAATCAAATTATTATTACAATAGCTTGTTGCTTCTCCACAAAGCAATAACTTGCATTCGTAGAGGGCTTCATAATTTACAGACCACATTCTTCACAGAGTACCGTTTAATCCATACGGCACTCCCAAAAGGTAGATATTAATTTCTTCGTTTTGCAAATCAGAAAGCAGAAGAGGCCCAGGTATGTTTGATCATTTGCCCAAGGTCAAAAATCACTCACAGAGCTCTGACCTGATAGGAAAGTATGACAGTTTGAAAGAAAACTGGTCTTTCATAGGAGAAGGTCAAGCCTAGTGGTTTAGAGCAGGGGCTTTGAACTCGCAGGACCTGAGTTCAAATTGCAGATGTGTTGTGGACAAACCTCTGGCCATGCACCAGTCACTGGGCCTCCAATGCCTTGGCTTTCCCGTATGTCAGAGCAAAGTAATAACAGTCACTTTNTTATGCTAGTTTATTAGGATGACTTGTTTAAAGTGTCATCTACTGAGTCCGGGTCTAAAGAACTCAATAAAAAGTAGGCATTAGGGCTTAGCAATTAAGAGCACTTGCTGCTCTTTTGGAGGACCAGAGTTCAGTTCCCAGCACTCACACTGGGTGGCTCACAACTGCCTTTATCTCTAGCTCCAGAGGATTTGAGGTCTTCTTCTGAACTCCACTGGCACATGCACACATGTGAGCATATACATCACACACACAGACACACACAGATGCACATACAGAAATAAAATCTTAAAGTCTTTTTAAAATATAGAGGCTATGATTTTTAANCGCTGTTCTGGACAGAACAACTGACTCAATGGGTCTCATGTCCCTTTGATTAGTTCAGTTCTATCTNGTTGACCTTAGACAGGAGAGGTAGCTGTGAGTCAGGGGCATGGTTCAAGCACTGAGAGTCCTGGGCCTGAGTCCTGGCTCTGTTCTTTATTAACTTTGAAGTCATGAGCAAGTTCTCCAACTTTCCTGGTGGGCCAGTTTCTCCACCTGTGAAATGGGGTCACAGCTCTGGTTTTATCAGCGTCTCGATGCCGCTGTGGGAATGTGAGGTATGAGGAGCGAACACCATGTAGCTCACCTGTGCCACCAATCCTTCACGCACACACTCATTGATCCATGCCTTGTTGGCAGAGTGCCTCCACTGTGTCAGGCAGTGTGCTAAACAGAAGTGACTCAGACACGATCAGGAGAGTGGGAGAGACAGATATGTAGAGTGAGCAATGACTGTACAGTGATACAAATTCAAGCAGGCATTATTATAATGTGCCAATTACTGCAATAGACCGAAATAGATTGTGGGGGCTACAAGAAAAAAAATGTNAATTCAGCTCATGCCGGCACTGCAGAGAAAAGACTAACGTTCTCTCAACAGCCACATTTAGGAACTTTGCCAAGCAAGGCAGGTGAGAACTCCATCGTCCCTGTCATCTATCTTCTGCAGGGAAGAGCTGCTGGATGCAGGAGGCCTCATTAGCTGTTTCCCTCAGTTCCACCATCGGACACACCTCTGTGGCTAGACAAGGCAACAGCAGGCCCAGGGGCCCAGGATTTAATTTTGTTCCCTTAAGTAGATTCTTATGGAAGACCNACTATGTGACAGCCATTGTGTCTGGTAANCAAAGAAAAGACTCGGNTCAGCTCTGCTTCGGTGAGGGGGACAGAGTCACANAGTGGGGACTCTAGAATAAGGGGCTTATGGTTGAGAGATGGGCAAGCAAAGAGCTCAGGGCTTAAGTGGACAAAAGACCCTTTCGCCTGCATGAAGGGGAACAATGGAAGTAATGCCAGATCTTACTCTTAAAGGATGATTTATTTTTTTGTAAAGGAAGATCAGTATTCAAACAGATCTATGGAACATGTTTGACTCCCAAGTCTTCACCCCACCACTAGCCTGTATCAGCTACTTTCCCCATTGCTTTGGCAGAACAAGACTAAGCAAAGAGAGGTCAATTTTGGCTCCTAGTTTCAGAGATAAGAANCCATCCTGGCCAGGAGGGCANAGCAGAATACACCGCTGCCGCTTGTTTATACGATGAANCATGAGGCAGACAGGGCATAAGAAGTGAGGTTAGGCTATAGCCCTCAAGTCCACCTCTAGTAGCATCCTACTGACAGCCATTCCCCAGGTCTTAAAGGTTCTATACCCTACCACACAGTATCACCACTTGGTCAAGTGTTCAAAGATGTGAGCCCCTGGGGGATATTTCACATTCAAAAGACAACACCCCTCCTCGTCCAGCACTCTGTGAAAAGAAAAAAAAGATCAGTTTTTCAACAACTCCTTGAAATCATCTGTCTACTTTATTTCTCCAATATGATAAATAAATTATTCAGCAGCTTGAGTATGGGTACATGCAAATCTAAAAATTCTGAGCTAGAATTCCAGTAGGCAAAGGCTCACATCTCATTACAGAAGATGTTTGATAAATATTAATGTTCCTAAATGGTGACAGCCGAGGCATCATACAAAAGATGTCCGTGGCAGATTAAACAGCAGGCTCAAATTGCCTGAGCCCCTGTGTACATGGAAGAGCACATCCCATTTCATCTGGATGAGAAACTACCCTGCAGAGTCATTCGGGAGTCAGCAGCTGANGTGGCATATCACCTCTTTGCCAAATACACCAAGACTCTCCACAATATTTATGACCTAGCTGGCTTGGCAAATGGGTAGAGAGAGAGCAAAGTGGGGAATCTGTAATATCTGACCTAATATAAACTTTGCCTCTAGCACTGAATACCAATTGGTCCTTGGGTAATGCTTAAGACACCCCTTACAGGCTAGCTAATTCCATTATACCAAATGTTCTCATTCAACCTGGGAATTCCCCAATGTTCCAGAATCCCATCCTCATTTTACCAACAAGGAAACTGAGGCACGGAGAAACTACTTATCTTATCCAAGGCCAATTGATTAAGACTTAGCAATTGTTGCTGTGATGAATAAATGAGAAAAAATATATAAAATGCTTATGTAGAAAATTATACATAAGCAATCATGGCAGACATGGCTATCATTAAGAAAAAACTGCCTACTACTCATGAAATGCATTGTTTGAAAAATATAGTAAGGAGAAGGTTCCTGATTGTTAGCTGGGATATGACACCAGCTAGATGTTCCCTTAGCAGATGTGAATAGCTACAGAGCTCAGAGACACAATGGCCCTGGTGCTTCTGAAATAGAGAGATGAGAATCANAGCCATGACAACCTTCCCACAAATAAGAACATCAAAACTCTTCAAATACCACCCACATCTGTAAATAGATATATTAGCATTTTTCTCACTCATAGGCCCTCATGAATGCATTCCCAGGGAAACAATGCATGGAAGTTTTGTATTTGTGTGTTCACATGTGNGTGCAAGCACATGTCTGTTCATGCATGTGGAACCAGAATACAAACTCAGCTATCATTCCTCAGTCATAATCATTGTAATATTTTTTTAAAGATTAAAACACTTTTGCTTGTACACATGTATGTGTACCACATGTCTTCAGTGCCCAAGGAGGCCAGAAGAGGGTGCTGGGTTCCCTGGAACTTGAGTTACAGACAGTTGCAAGGTACCATTGGGAACTGAACCAGGTCCTGTGCAAGAGCAGTCAGTGTTCTTAACCACTGAGTCATCTCTCTATCTCTCCAATTCTTATTTTCTTCCTTCCTTCCTTCCTTCCTTCCTTCCTTCCTTCCTTCCTTCCTTCCTTCCTTCCTTCCTTCTTTCTTTCCTTCCTTCCTTTTTTCTTTTAGACAGTGTTTCTCTCTGGCTTGAAACTCATTGATTAGGCTAGATTAGCTAGCCAATGAGTCCCAGGGATCCTCTGTCTGTGCCTGCCTGGGGCAGATACTTACAAGCATGCACCACAACACCTGGGTTTTTATCACATGGATTCTGGGGATCCAACAAACTCAGGTTCTCATATTTGCAAGGCAAGTATTTTACTAACCAAGTCATCTTCCCAGCCCTTTGCATAGAATTATTGAAACTGCAAAAACCGTAAAAAATCCCAATTTTGTTTGGCAGTCACTTCTACAGGGCAAATTGTATAAGATAAAAAGGAATGGAGACCTTTTTGTATTCCTTTAAGTCTACTTTACAGAGAACATATTATATAAAACATATTACATATTCTACAGCCACATGATTTTGTATAACAAGAAGAATGACGAATAAATATGCTGACCCAAAGAGGTCAAACACAATCCAAAAAGTCATTTCCCTGAGACATCCAATCGATGGTGAAACGGTGCTACAGCCTCCCTGAGGTGAATTCTGCAGCTCTAAAAGAATGGATTGGAGGAGTTCCAGTCCAACCTTGAACTCCATTGCCTTTGATCCACGTGTTCTAGTTATGTGATAAGGTATGAGTAGTGGTCAATGTGTCCTAGATCTCCACAGAACACCTGTGTTGCCATGAGCCTTAACATAGGAAGGCTATTAAAAAAAACCAATACTATACCCTGTTCCATAAATATGGTTTATGCTTAATCNCTTTCTTGAACCACCACAGTGGTAATGACAGCATATTAAAGACTGAAAAGGCCAGACAGACTTGTCAGTATCCTTCAAGCCATCACTTCTACTTTGGGTGGAGCATGAAATGTAACACCTTTAAGCAGCTTGGGGAACTAGTAGAACACACTAAGGAAGAGTGGATTAAGTCATGGTAAAGGTTCCTTCTACTACCTCATCCCATAATACCCCAGAGAAGGGCTCATCCTGCCCGGCAGGTTGGTACAAGAAGAGTCACGGTCAGGAAACTCTCTCTCAACATCTCTGTCATCAGCTTTTCAGCCTCCGTCTATTGAGGAGTAGGTGAGCTGCAAAGTCCATGGGAGAAGAGATACCCGCTACACTTTCCATACCCAGTCAAGTTTTTAAAATGTCTCTCAGAAACCCTCTAAAATGAAAGGAGATGAGGGAGGGAGGAAAATGCCCGAAGTTAGGTTTTGAGGTTTTCGACAATTCTTTCCAATTTGTACATCCAACTGACTTCATCTTCTTCCAACCACAATTAAGACTCTATGGATTTTTTAATTCCTTTCTGGTCTGTAGAAATACATCAAAGATAAATCCTTATCATAAAGGCATTAGCTTGTGGCTGATGCAGGTGTCTAGCATGATGCTCTTATGGCATCCTCCTGGAAAGACAACTTCTGGGACAATTAAAGGAGCCAATTACTGTACCCATCCTCTGGGGCCAGCCCCACAGCTGAGTACTCCTCTTAGGAAAGAGTGGGAGATGCCACTGCACCTTAAGGATCCACCAACTCCATCAAACACTTACCCATCTAGCTAAAAATAAAATGCCTTATTGGCATTCATCTTTAATCCCAGCACTAGGAAGGCAGAGGCAGGAGAATCTCTGTGTGTCCAAGGCCAGCCAACGCTACATAAAGAGTTCTAGGTCATTCAGGGCTAATGATGTTGCTCTGTAGCTAGTAGCTATGCACTTTGCAAGGAGTGTTTGACATAACCTTGAAGCAATCCATCAGATAGATACTTCCGTCTTGAGATCCTTTTCCAAACTAAAAATTTTTTTACAAAAGGAAGGAAGAAATATCCAGGGCCTTTTCCCCATTGGAATAGCTGGTTAAATGCCTGTCTGCCTGATCTGCTTATGGCCAGGAAATGGAGACTGAGGTAACCAGGAAGTAGAAAGGCTACTATACAAATTTTTCCTTAAAATTCATTTTCACTATTACAGTCTTATATGATGGGTTTGAATGAGAATGGCCCCCATAAGCTCATATATTTGAATACTTGGTCCCCAATAGTTGGAACTGTTGGAGAAGGATTAGGAGCTGTGGACTTGGAGATGTGTTACTGGGGGCAGGGTTTGAGGTTTCAAAAAACTCTCACTATTCACAGTGGGACCCCTCCTCTCTCTGCTTCCAACTTACAGATCAAAATGAGAGCTCTTGGGCTGTTCCTGCCATCATACCTCTGCTCTGCCATCATTGGCTCTAACCATCTGAAATTGTAAGCCCAGATTAATGCTTTTATAAGTTGCTTTGGTCATGGTCATGGTGTTTTATCATAGCACTAGAACAGTAACTAATACACCTTTCATACACATCTCCCCCTTTAAAATAATGCCATTTTTCCTATCTCATCAATGGCAACTTATCTGGGGGTCTCATCTGGATGCCCAAAGGCTGGTATCCCTATATTCCATCTAGATTTCAGTGCAGCCTCCTCATTTTAGAAGGTTATACNCTTTGATCTCTCTGTGTTCTCCACCATAGCAATCATGTTGCTTTTTAGCTGTGTGAACATGTTAGGCACAACTTTGAAGCAATCATCAGACAGATACTATTGTTCTTTCCCAGTTTACTACTGGAGAAACTGGAGGACAAAGAGTCTAGCAATTTTCCCGAGATCNCAGAGATCACAGAGACTGTTGGAAGTAGAGCTGGGGCAGCAGCCAAGNTGATATGTCTCGAGTCTCTATCCCTAAGTGCCNACTCACAGAGCCTTTGTTCATCTTCTTACATACAAGCCCCACTTCCTNCAGGAGCTGTGTTCTGAGAGTTCTTGGCACCTCTGGCCCCCACTCTTCTACATGCCCCCCACTCCCCATTTTCTCATGCTAATTTTTGTGTGTATGGACTCTGACTAGACTGAAAGACACATGAACTCAAAGACCAGACAAATGATTCCATCTCTTGCTGCTCCCGTGCCCTGCACTGCAGGTACTAGGAACATCACCAGAAACATGTTCACAGGGGATTTTAGTCTATGGCTCCTACATGGGAGCTGCAGACAAGGTAGATGCTTGAAGCCAGCTTCAACAAGGAAAGAGCCAAGTATGGTTGCACAAATGTATAATCTAAGCACTTGGAGCACTGGAAAGAGGAGCCAGAAAGAGGGCAACCTGGGCTACATTAATATNAAAAATAATTATAAGATCTANAAATATTGAAAAATAAATGAATATTTATTCCTCAAAGGTATATTAATAGACTAAAAAACAATTTGTTAATGCTGTCACAAAGGAAAGTNCATGGCTACCTTGACCCAAGATGTGAAAGGGGCCAACGTTTCTTCCCATGAGCTTCTCAGTTATAAATGGAAGGAGGAAAAGAGAGGGAAAGAACCATTGTGGCTTAATGGTTTAATCTGAAGATATATGTTGTCAACCTGGTCAGTTGCCAGCAGCCCCAAGAACTGTTGGCACAAGCCAGTCTGAGCACATGCTAACAAGCCAGTCTGAGCGCATGCTAACAAGCCAATGGGCCATGTAACAAGTCACAGACTTGTACTGAAGGAAGAGTGCAAAGCTCTCATCAGGCCTTCATTCCCTGGGGTCCCAGCCCCTGAACAGTAATTGACACTAGCCCCTCATCAGCCACTATATACCCAAATATGGGGGGACTGTAGCCAAACCCATGGATGGGTCTGGCATTTGGCACAAAACAAATGGAAGAGCATAGTCGGCAAGGACAGGAATGGGCATCTGATGCTGACCGAGTCCAGCTTTCTTCTTACTGTGGTTAAGAAGAGGCAGGAGTGGGGAGAAAGGGATGCTTTGCTTTGGATTCCTTTTCTGAATTTTTTTTCTTTTCTTTTTTCTTTTTGCAGTGAGGCTTTCTTCTTTGATGCCTTCAATTATCACAGTTGAAGTGATTATNTTCCCAGCACCTCTACCCAACAGCCAAAGAAGTTCAGCATTTCCTGTCCTGGCTAGAAAATTGACCTGGCAGGGAACTGGCTCTATAGGCTGTCCTCTTTGTCTGCGGCAGCCTTTAATTCACCCTGCCCCCACCTTTCTAACTGCCAGAGGAACAAGAGATTAGTGCAGAGAGATGGAAATGTTTTTCCACTTCAATATTGGAGGTGAAAACCAGCGACCCAGAAGGTCTTTGGCAGCATGGAAAATCCTGGACCCATCTTCAACCATCCCTACCTGGTCCAAAAAGGGATGACAGAGCAGGGAAGCTGCTCTTCCCTGAGAGCAGCCCATGAGCATGACACTTGAAGTCCTGAAGCTCTGGAGATGGTCTGATTGCTCTGTATCCATGAGCTTTATTCTGGTTGTTTCTGAGCTGTCTTAACTTTGAAACAAACAACTTGGCATGATACTACATACATCTGTCTGAACATGAATGTTGATGTTCCTTGAAAAACCACAGCCCTCAGGAGCCAAGGATTTCAATACTCATCAGAAAGGTCACAATGGGATCACAGTCCTCTCTGGGAGGACTTACAGTCATACCCANAAAATATAAGAGCTGTCCAGAAGAGATAAAAGACAAGAAAATGGTCCACAGTAGGTAAGATGTGAGCTCAAAGNANNTNA
>LZPO01007984.1:371282-384167 GCA_001675575.1 Neotoma lepida | reverse complement strand
GCCTGCATACTGGAGAGATCGGCAGACGGGTGTGGGTCTCAGCCTCGGTTTGAAGCAACGAGGTATCAACCCACACATCTTAGCTGTAACAAGATCCCTTGACTGGGCCCTCTTGGCCAGGTCAGTAAAGGGGAAGGTTCGTCAGTGAGTAGTTTAAGGTCAAAGACCTGTATCAAATGGCTACTTACTCTTCACTTGGGGGAATGGAGAGGCAAGAAGAGCAAAATGGAATTAGCACCTACTTTGAACGTAGCTCTCTCTCCCCTTGTTTCATATTTTCACCACCAATAGCCTGCGATAGCCCTGAGAGACAGCATGACCTCACTTAAAAGACTGGGAAAGCAGAGCCAACATGTCTTAGCAGCTTCCCCNTGNCCNCAAAGCTAGTCTGCTCTACATTCTGCTTCCAAGAGANGTCTGTGTGACATCCATCCCTCTCCAGCCTTCCTACTTGCAAGAAGGCCTTCTGGGGCTCNGAGGCCTCTTGTAGAGCAGGTATTAGTGTGGCTATCTGTCTGAGGTGTGGTTCTAGTCAAAGAGGACACCCATGGGCTCACCTGCTCCTCCCATGTAGGGATCTGGCTTGAGTCTAACTGAAGCTCTTCTGAGCACCCAGGGGTTACAGGAAGGAAGTTCCATGCACAGAGCAGGAGAGAACTGGGGTCAGAGTCCAAGGGGAGGAGATCATCCCAACATTGTATGCTATTCCATTCCCCATGGACNCACATCTGAGTTCCCAGGAGGGAAATGAGAATTAAATTGGCCAGCAAGAGTCAGACTTAGTGGTATTGGCTTGAAATCCAAGCTACTTGGGGAGACTAAAAGAAAGTTCAGGCCAGCCTGGGCAACATAGTGAGACCCTGTCTCATGAAAATAAAGACCAACAAGAGGATTGGGGGTATAGCTCAGTGGAGCACTTGCTTAGCATGCGTGAGGCCTCAAATTCAGTCCCCAGGCCTCAGAGGAAAATAAGCAATAGAAACTTCTGGAGTCTGAGGAACATTTATGCCCACCTCTGGCCTCCACACAATCATCAGTCTACACATACACCTCCTNTTCATTTCCCCTCACCNAAAAGTGCCTCATATGTCAGACCAACCCTGATAAAGGCCTTTGCAGGCCAAGGGGACTAGGGCATCATGGGCCTCACATCCTGTGGCAATTGTCAGGCATCCTGTCACAAACAGATGTCTGCAGCACTTACTCTGTGTCTTTGAGATCATACCCCACCCTTCCTTCTCAGCTTCATTTTTCAACACTCTGTCACAGATCATCCCACTCACAGGACAGGAATGGAGAAGCATCCCCTGCTCATCTCTACGGTTTCTCTCACCACCTACCCGGATTTCTGATGCTGTTTCCAGAGTCATCAGCGGTCAGGGCACAAGGCCAGATGACAAATTAGTAATGGTCTCTACCCACTGGGCTTAAAACTCTAAATCCCAGCATTAAGGAAATGCCAGAGTGTGTAATTACAAGGAGTCCTTCGCTTGAAGTCTTTAGTACATCTGAGCGAAAAGAGAATTAGCCCAACGTGAAGCCATTTGTTTCTTTGTAAAACAAGACAATTCAATAAACATGACATCAAGGAGAAGCAGTCCTCTCGGGAGGGCAGAGGCCTCTTCTACACTGATGAAGTTATTAACATGCAAGCAGAATTCTATCCTGAGTTCTCTGCTTTCAAGGGCTATTTTTTTTTCCTTCCAAGCACTGCTTTCTCTCCTTTTCTCCTTTCTCTTCCTCTCTCTTGCTCTCTCTCCCTCCTCACTCTCTTTCTTTCTTCATCCCTGTAAACACTCATGCTCTCTTTCCTCCCATCTCAAAACCTGACCAACCACCCTATCTCACTCCTCTGGCTTGGCTATTCACCCTCCCCAGTAAGGCTAATCCAGACATAAGATGGCATTTAATAAGTGCATAAGTAATAATACACATAGACTCACATATATGCATTGGTTTGCTAGAGCTGTATCAAATTGCCCTAGACTTGGTGGGTTAGCCATAAGAAAGGTATGGTCTCATAGCTCTGAAGACTAGAAGTCAGAGATGATCTCCCCTTGCAGCTTCTGAGTTGTGAAGGAAAGGTCTGTCCCTGTCTCTCTGGCTTGGGGATGGCTCGTTTTCNCTTGTCTCCTATCAGTGTCTTCCCTACAGTGTCTTCCCTCTTCCTACAGTGACATCGGTCATGCTGGATGAGGACTCACCTCACTCACTTCATTTTAATTTCACTGCCTCTTTAAAACCTTCATCTGTGTGAGCTAGGGAGATGGCTCACTGGATAAAGTGATTGCTACCCAAGCATGAGGACCAGAGTTCAGATCCCCAGAAACCATATAAAAGCCAGGCAGGCACGGCAGCCACCTGTAGTCACAGTTCTCAGGTGGCAGACATGGAATCTCCGGGGCAAGCTGGAGTCTAGCTGGAATTAGCAAGCTCCAGTTAGCAAGGACCTTGCCTCAGTCAATAAAGTGGAGAGGAATTGAAAAAGGCACCCGATGTCTACTTTGGGTGTCTACACAACACACACACACACACACACACACACACACACACACACACTCACACGTGCATTAATACACATATACTCACTCACATGCATACCACATATATACACAAAATTTTAAAGGAAAGACAGAACCTAATCTCTAGCTGTGGCTGCACTTTGAGGACTGGGTATTATGACTCACAAATAGATTCTGAGGGGCCACAATTCACCCATAACACTAGTCTACACAGGTCACTCTAGTTTTGAGAAGAGGGATCTTATCCTGCCAGCTATTGCAAGATCCACCAAAGTTAATCATTTCCCTTTCCACAAAACTGAGAAATTAAGTTACTTAGCACTTAACAACTGGGAGTACCAAGAAGACAGGACCTCTCTTGTGAGCCATGATCCTTACCTAGAACAATATTCAGCACATAGCACATGGCCAGGAATGTCCTATGTATCCAAGGATAAATAGACAACTAGGAAGTTACATACTGGATGGGTTGACATCTCTCTGATCTTCCAGAGACCTGCCTTGCCTTTCAAAACAACCCAAACTTGGCTTTTGTGGTAAGAGGTAATAATACTTCAGGCCTACCCAATAGGTTCTAAACACATTCATCGGCCAGCAAAGTGAACACACCGTGGCCATCCAGTTGGCAGTCAAAGGCGCTACATGAATGTGATCAAATGGAATTCNGATTATGTGGTTTAGCTAAGAAAGCGAAGCAACTGGAAGTTGAAGCTTGAGCCCTCTGTGGGCAAGTGCTCTGCCAAGCCACAAACCCAGCACTGTGCCTTTAGGATACTCCACTCTTTCCTCATCTCAGCAGACTCATCCCAGAGACCCTCAGGCAGTGCAACCCANAAAATGATTCTCTGTGGATGTGATTTGGACCAGCTCCTTATTTTCAACGGGGTATGGATAACAGTTCTAGTGGCCAGCAGAGACTCAGGCTAACCATCTCTCAACACACTTAGTACTGAAGGTCCTTGCTACACATTTCACCTTTTTATGGTGTACATTGGTGCATGTATGCATTTGTGCATATAGGGGTGTGTGTGTGTGTGTGTGTGTGTGTGTGTGTGGTGTGAGACAGACACATACACGTATACATATATACACAGAAACACATATATATATCTTCTTCATGGACAGGTGTAGTTATGTTTATAGCATATGATTGTAAGTTCCTTTTTTAGAGTATTCTTATTTATTATTTTTGTTTTTAATTCTTCAAGAATTTTATATAATGTATTTTGATCATATTCACTCCCCAAGTCCTCTCTAATCTACCTCCACTTTCCCATCCCACACGTTGTGTCCTCTTTTTTATTTTTTAAACCCATCCACTCCAATTTGTGCTGCCCATATATTCCTGCATGTGGGGCCATCCACTAATCATGNTTGACCCACCAGGAGCCACACTCTTAACAAAAACTGAATCTCCCTTACCCAAAAGCCATCAACTGCCCAGANTTCCTACTTGATTCATTTCTTAATTACATAGATGTCTGTGTATCTTCCTGGTATATGCCCATGTGAATATGTCCACAGAGGCCATGAGACAGCACTAGATCCCTTGGAGCTGGAATTACAGGAAGTTGTGAGCTGCCAGGGCAGGTGCTGGGAACCATACTCAGGTCCTCTGCAAAAGCAGCATCCACTGTTATTCACCAAGCCATCTCTCTAGTCCCCAGGCTATTTTAAAAATATTCCTTTGAGCATCCATTTCATCCTCCCTCCCTTTCCCCCAAATCTTGCAGATCAAGAAAGTAAAGTGAATTGGGAGTTGGTATCAATATCACGTGACCTGGCAAATGGAAGTAGGTGAGACAGAGGCAGAGAGCAGAAATTCTCCTTGTGTCTACATTATGGCATACTCCTTTCCATCCAAATGACCGATGGCCTGTAATTTGCCATTGTTGCTGTTGTTTTGGCACACACCAGCGGAATGCCACTCATTAATGGTTCCTCTGCTGAAAGCTCAGCCATGCAGGTGCTATGGGACACAGATTCTGGCATTTGAGCAGCTTCCAGGGTGGGTCATCCATAAAAGTTTAATTTTCTCAAAATATGCAGTGAGGTGCTTTTCCTGAATGAGATGGCTTCTGGCTCATCAACATATTGATNGGAGTAAATAGGAGGAAGATGTGTAAGTCAGGAATCTAATCAGCTGCCATCCAGTCCATCTGGTTTAATTAGGGAGCCCAGCAGCTCACAGGCACCTTTTAGCAAAAGCCTCCGGAAGACGCTCCAAGGAAAGCAGGGTGCTTTCTTCCATGTGTGATTTTAAACGCATGTGGTCTCCCCTGCTCCCACAGAGCCCTTCATCATATGTACATCAGAGAACTAGCCCTGACTGCCTCTAAAGAGTGTGCAAATAAAAGCCGACATGGCTTCGGTGGGTACCACCAAATAGCAAGGTTGGTCACTCCACGCACTTCATAAGCACTAATTACCCAAGTATGCAATGCTCAGGAGTGTCCCAACGATTCCAACCCTGCTAGTTCAGGCACCATCTTGGAAAACAAGCCAGTGGTTCCAATAGTCCAGGCTCACAATGGAGTCANTCCTAAAATTCAACAGCTACTGAAGCCTGGGTACCTTCCCTAGAGATTGTGATTTTAACTGGCTGTGTGAAAACTGGATATGTGTATGAATGTAATTTAAGAATTTCAAACACACAGAAAAGTTTCATGTAGAATATATTTTTTAAATCCCCAAACTAGGGGAGTGACTTGTTGACTTCATATTCCATAAATCCTGTCACAGAAGACAAGAAGATTCAACTACATAACCACAATACAACCTTGAGGACCAGTAGTCACCAGAAACATGATGGTCACTTCCCTAAAGGAACCCAGGGTCTTACTAACAAGAAATCTTGTTACAATTACAACCAGCCTTTTGTTTAACTTTACCTTAGTATGTGTTTTCTTTTCTTTTGTTTTGTTTTTTTGGACATGGAATATTTTATAGCCTAGGCTTCCCTTGAACCTGCTATCTAGATGCAAATTTGGTCCTCCTGCCTCTACCTCCAAGTGTTGGGATTGTAGGCAAGCACCACCATATGTGGTTTGTATCTCGTGCTCCAGATCCAACCCAAGGCCTTGTGCGTGTGAAGCAATCACCATGCCAACCACTGANCCACATCCCCACGAGCACCTACAGGGACCATGTCTCCAAGTGTTTTCAAGTAGCAACAGTTCCTCAGACCTCTCCCCACTTCCAGACACTTGTCGCGCTTGAAGATTATAGCACTGGTCTTTAAAACACGCTCTCAATTGAGATTCATCAATTATTTCCTCATGATTTGATTTCAGTTAGCACCTATGACAGGGCTACGGCAGTAGTGACACAATGTCGTCATCTGTGTGTGTGTGTGTGTGTGTGTGTGTGTGTTGTGCACATGTGCACATACTCATGGCTGTGTACAGGTCAGAGGTTGACATCCTGTGCTTTCCTCAATCACCCTCTACCTTCTTGAGACAAGGTCTCTCACTGAACCTGGACCTCACCGATTCATCGATAATGCTGCCTACTAAGACCAAAAGATTTCTCTCTCTTCCTTCACAGTACTGGGATTGCAAGCATGTGCCACCACATGTACTTTTTGATATAGGTGCTGGGGTACCTGAGCAAACACAGATTTTCATGCTTANGTGGCAACACAGTTTTCCAGCCTAGCTATCCCCTATAGCATCTTCTTACTTCATCCTAGGAAGTAGCCTTGTGGGTTTCTGTTCTTCCCATTACTGATGTTTACTTTGGTATTTGATTATGATAATGACTGTCGTACTTCTCCACTGTAAATTTAGTCATGGGTGGGGGACACTGATGGAATGGCTCAGTGGACAAAGATACTTGCTGTCAAGTCTGGCCACTTGAGTTCAATCCCCAGGACCCACATGGTGGAAGGAGGGGACTGACTCTCACAAGTTGTCCTCTGGCTTCCACATGTACATGCCCCCCCCCCATGGGAAATAAATAAATGTTTTTATTTTTAAATTTAGATATTTTATTTTTGTAATTAGTAAACCATTTGTGTGTGTACAGCGGAGTGCTTTGAAATTATGTAGTACACTGTTTGTCCTCAGAGTGTCAGTTTCCTCATTAGGTAACCTATTCCAGATGAACTCACTGTTTCTGAATTTGTCCAAATGGTTGTAATATATTGTGATCATGATTCATTGGGGGTCAGTGGAGCCTGAAGCTTCCTTTCTTCCTTTGGATTCTAATATTCTAATGTTCAACCAAGGTTGAGATGGGTTTCCCAAGTCAAGCAAGACATCATTCTCAAAGGACTAGGGCACCAGGCAGAAGCCTCAGGGAACTACAGGACCTTCAGTGTTGTTGGTGGACAGAACAGTGCAGGGACACTAACAACTGTCTTCAGGGCTCATTTGAACCAAGGCCATCTCATCACTGCTGTCTCATCATGGCTCCTACCCCACACTAAGAAATAACTGGATGCATCCTGGTGNCACTGTGGACATGCACTGTGTGTGTGCATGTCTGTGTACATGTACGTGTGTCTATGTGTACATGTGTATGTATATGTGTGCATGTATATATGCATGTGTATGTGTGTATATGAGTATGTGCATCTGTGTGTATGCATATATGTATGTGTACATGTGTGTGTGCGCATGTATATGTGGTAGAGAATGGTTTTTGAGAAAGGGAGTTGACATATCCTGACTCTGAAAACATATGCTATTTTCCTGTTGTGGGCTGAATATTTTTGCCCACTGCTTCCATTAATTCATACACAGCAATCTTCACTCATTTCTTGGCTGTCCTTGGTCCCAGGGCCTCTAAGGAAGTGGTTAAAGGAAGTACTCAGGGTGGGGGCCTACCTAAGCTGATAGGATTAGCATCCTTCCTGGAGACACCAGAGCTCACTTACTCTCACTCTCTACCAGGGGACAGAGGCCACATAAGCATATAGTCCAATGGCAGTTGCCAAGAGACCCATAGAAGTTTCAGAATGATACCTACCTTGTTGGAACCTTGAACATGGACTTCCAAAACCAAGAGACATGATGCCTGGTTCTTAGGAAATGCTTCCTCAGTACCGCCTATTTCTATTGCTTTAACTTTTTCTCAGACATGCCCTACACATTCTAATCCTTTGCCTTTCTTCATAACTTTAGTTTCACGAACATTTGAAACTAAACATATAGAAAGTCTCTATAACATGCCAGCCAATGACTAACCCCAGGGACATAGGCAACAGTGCAAGGCCAAGAGTGGAGACTGAGCTCACTGCTGGCCTTGGGGAAACTGCTCCTGGTTGTATCTGTAATGAAGGGGCTGGTTCACCAGAGCAAATGGGGACTTGGTTTGGAGCCTGTCACTCAGCGTTGGTTGCTGGGAAAATGACTAAATCATGGTATTAGATCCAATAATCCTCTATGCTCCCCCTGGTTTTATTGAATTCCAGGGTAATATAGTCAACTCCCTGGCTTCTTAATAATTAGCTAAGGCCCTCCAAATAAAGATCTCTTTTTTACCTCTAGATTGTCAGAGAAATTTTCTCCCCTCTGTGTTGGATTAAAGTATTAGAAAAGGACACTCAAAAGTTGAAGGAGGCTGGAGAGATGGCTCAGTGGTTAAATGCGCTTGCTGCTCTTCTAGAGACCAGAGTTGGATTCTTGGCACCCACATAGGGCAGCTCATAACCATTTGTAACTCTAGTGTCTGGAGGAGATCTGTCACCGTCTCCTAGTCTCATGTACCTAAACTCATGTACGCATGCTCACACATGCTCACACATGCACATAAAGAAGTTAAGGAGCTGGGGATATAGCTCAGTTGGTAGAGTGCTTACTCAGCATGTGAGGCCCTGGGTTTGATCACTGTACAAACTGGGCCTGAGGGTTCACACTTGTAATCCCAGCACTCAGGAGGTAGAGGCCTACTGCCTCTGCATTTCTTACTTTTCTGTTGTTATAAGAAAATACCACATAGGTGAAGCAGAGAAAGCTAGCAGGAAGGAGGATGTACACCCTCAAAGCCCACCCACCACCAGTGACATACTTCCTCCATCAAGGCCACAGCCCCTATATGTCCCCAAACAGTACCACCCACTGGGCCCAGTGTTCAAATACTGACCTGTGGAGGCATTTCTCCTTCAAACCACCACTCCACCCTTGCCCATACTGGAGCTTTACTCCTACTGGGTCTGCTTTTGGCCACAGGGCCTCTGAGAAAGTGGTTAAAAGCTAAAGAAGCACTAAGGATTGGCGTCCTGACAGGATTGGTGTCCTTATAAGAGACCCCAGAGCCNATTCCCTCAGAAGTGCAAGGTCATTCCTGGCTATGAAAGGAGTTCAAGGCCAGCTTGGGCTACATAAAATTGTGTCTCAGAAAGAAGGGGGTGGGGTGGGAAAAGGAATTTTAAAGCAATTAAGAAAATAAAAAATGGAAGAGCCTCGGTGTGTTCCTTTGAAGTTCAGATGCAAAGGGATTGGGAAACCCCCAGTCGAGTGTAGTCAGGACTTGAAGCAAGGGTTCCAGTGAGGCTAGTTAGAGAAACTAAACTTTGTCTCTCTTTGGAGATGCAGACAGAGAGGGAATTTCTCCCTCTTTGGGAAGAGCTGGGAGGAGGTAGGAAAGAGAGCCTCAAATCTCACCCATGTCGACATCTAAGGCATCTAAGTGCTGACAGGAACAGCCTGTCACACAGGAGGAGAACACAACTAGCTTCAGAAAGGAGTGGCCCTCCTTGATTTCTCCAAATGCACCACATGTCTCTGCCACAGCCTGCCTGAGTTCCTCTTCCACTTAGATTTTTGAGGATGTCATTCCCAGACAGTGATTTCTTTGAGGGTAGGAGTCCTGCCTCACAGCTTCCTGCCTGGCTCACCAGGTTCTAGCACAAAGTACTTGCACACTCAGCTCTCTGGACCTGAGGGTCTCAAATTGCAGGGGAAGGCTGGGCACACCCAGGCCTGTAGACAATAGATGCTCATCGTGCAGAAGACACANAAGATGCTTTCCACCACGGTGTTCTTTATANCTTTGGTACTATTTCCCTCCTGCCATTTTAGCTCTCCCACTTTGTTCTTCTCCATCATCATCATTCCCCCCATCCCCTGTGTGTGTCTCTCTGTGTCTGTGTGTCTCTCTGTGTCTGTGTGTCTGTGTGTGTGTGTCTGTGTGTCTGTGTCTGTGTATCTGTGTGTGTGTCTGTGTGTGTGTGTCTGTGTGTCTGTGTGTGTCTGTTTGTCTGTGTCTCTGTGTGTGTGTGTCTGTGTGTCTGTGTGTGTGCCTCTGTGTGTGTGTGTCTGTGTGTCTCTATGTGTGTCTGTGTGTGTGTGTCTGTGTGTCTCTATGTGTGTCTGTGTGTCTGTGTGTCTGTGTGTGTGTGTGTCTGTGTGTCTCTATGTGTGTCTGTGTGTCTGTGTGTGTCTGTGTCTGTGTGTCTGTGTGTGTCTGTGTCTGTGTGTGTGTCTATGTGTCTGTGTGTGTGTATTTGAGACAGGTTCTCTCTATGTGGCCCTGGCTTTCCTGGAACTCATTATGTACACTAGACTGGCCTTGAACTCAGAGAGCTCTGCCTGCCTCTGCCTCCTGAATGCTGGAACTAAAGGCATGCACCACCACCGCCCAGCAACCCTTCATCACTCTTGACCTCAGCAGCAGCTTTTCTGTTTCCAACCACCAAGCTCTCTCTTCCTCCTTCTTCACAGCATCTCTGCAAACTTCTTAAAGCCCCGTAAGCCCAGTGTCTGANCAAAGGCCCCAACAAGAGAAGTCATTCACCAAGAGTTCCCACTCTCCTTCCTGTGGCCAGTAGGAACTTTTAGGGGAGTGCGCTCTACAGTTTACCACAGAACTTGCTTCTACTGGGCTGAAGAGCAACCACATGACTCCTGGCACCAGCCCTTCTAGCCTTGTCCCCTGGAACCTGTGACTTCCATGGTCTTTGAGTCCTCTAAGCCACAGAGGAACAGGAAGGGCAGGAGAGGGGAGTAGGCAGGGGTGAGGCCTTCCACTCCTGCATCAAAGGCAGAGCCTCTGCTTTCATCTCCCTTCCAACCAAGGCTTCTGCAAAAGATTTCAGCAGGAATCAAAATGCTTTTGTTGCTAAAATATTTTGCAAGCCAATGGAATGGTAGGGGGAAGTTAAAGTTAGTCAAACCAGTTGAGTGGTGACAAACTTTCCTTTTAATATATTGGACAAAACTGACTCCTAAAAGTTGTCCTCTGATGTCCATGGATGCACACAGACACACCATGCACACACACACACACACACACACACACACACACACACACACACACACTCCAA
The DNA here is from genome assembly GCA_001675575.1 of Neotoma lepida. NCBI lineage: Eukaryota > Metazoa > Chordata > Mammalia > Rodentia > Cricetidae > Neotoma > Neotoma lepida. Next base: position 373,376 of record LZPO01007984.1, on the reverse strand, counting down.
ACTAATATGTATAGTGTTTTGTCTTGGTTTAAATTCTTTTTTAATACTTATTGACTATATAGCCCTGGGAAAACCATTTGACCTCTCTCAAGTCCATTTTCTCATCTGTAAAACGGGAAGAGTAATATTCTTATTTGTTTCCTAAGGGTTTTTTTGGGGGGGGCAGTATTTGGGGACACATCTAAATGGGCAAATACCTATTACCATCTCAGTATAGGACTGGCCACAGAGCACGACCTCATAAGACCTGTCATTCTTACTGCTTTAATGCTGGCATTGTTGACCTCCCAACCACAGGGCTGCTCCAGCACACTGCTCAGTACTTGGTAAAGAATCTTTCTCTCTTCAGGGACTAGAGAAGGAGATCCTACTTTGTCTGATGGGGAGAGTTTTGTTTGTTCTGGGAATCTGGTTGGATGTGGAGTGGAGGTGGTTGGAGCCTCTGCTTGAAACACAAATGAAAGCCACATGTATGTTGGCGGGTAAGTAAGCAGAAAGAGGGTTTATTGGAAAGTTCCAGAAAGGACCTTCCTTCCTGAAACAAGGAAGAAGCCCAGAGTCAGGGATTCATTCAGTGTCAGAACAGGATCTGGGAGCAGTCTTCTACCAGTGGAGATATGTGGCCAGAGGCACCAGAGACATGGAGTTCCTTGTTCTTGATGGTGTCAAGGCTCCTGGATGGAGGAGCAGGCTCCTAGTTGAATAAGTGGTGTTGGTGGGAGTGGGGTGTACGTGTATACATGTGTACATGTGTATACACATGTACATGTGTACATGCTTGTAGATGGCCAAGATCAACCTCAGGTACATTCATTCCTCAGGCACCATCTACCTTGGTTTTCCAGACATGCTCTCTCACTAGCCTGAGGCTTACCAATTAGGTTAGTCTGGCTGGCTGGCCAACAAGCCCTAAGAATCCGCCTGTTTCTACCTGCCTAGTGTTGGGGTTACAAGTGCTCACCACCAGGCCAGCATTTTAATGTGGGTTCTAGAGACTGAACTCAAGTCCTCACACTTGCTAGTCAAGCACTTTACTGATGGGGCCATCTTCCAGCCCTGGGTTCAAGCTCCTGTCTCCTGATTCGGAGCCTGCTGACTTCTTTACCGCCCGCTCAAATGCACTGCCACCCAGTAGGCTTCATATGACTTGAAAGGGTTTGTTAGGGTCACACAGGGTAGCTGGGCAGCCTTGGCCCACTGCTGGGAAAACGCTCTGATTTCCAAGCCTGCAGCCTCAAAGCGTAGCCTGCAGTAGTCCTGTCTCACCTCCTACTAAAAATGTGCTCTCTGAAACATGTAACAGCACTGACCTCTGCCAGACGGCACATCCCAGCTGTTAGCATTATTCAACTTACAACAGAAGTTGCCCTTCAGACCCTTGCAGCCAGGCCCAGGGAGGAGGTGACATTGTCAGGGCTGGGCCTTAGGAAGAACAAAGAGAAGAGTCACCTTGGCACTGAGGATCTGGGAACTGCTGTGGCTCAACNAGGCCTTGTGTAATCATCCCCTTCTGGACCAGGGCTGCAGACAGCAGAGGCAGCAGCCTCTGGACCAGCCAATTAGGCCCTGAGTGGGGCTGCAGTGTCTCATACATGGAGCCCCTATTAGCAATTAGCCCACAGAGGATAACTTTATGTGGGATTTATTTTTAGTACAGTGTCAACCTTTTCATTCTGGACAAACCTTTTGTACCTACTGCACACCCAAGTTGTAGGACATCGAATTTCCAGCTTCTTAATTGACTTCATTAGTTAGGGAGCAGCACTCTGAGTCCTGGGGGTAAGTCAGCAGATGAAGGCTAACTTGGAGAAAGTCGGCTGTCCACTTAAGAGGAAGGATGCCCATCCGAATGCCCCCTCCCTAGCCACAGAGAACCTGTGTCAAGGAACATTGAGGTCTCCTTGNTAGTCACCCCATCATTCATCCCTGAATCTGCTAATGACCTTGGATTATTTCCTGTCTTCCCAGGTTTTTATTAAGGGAGGTGTGGCAGGAAGTAGCGGGACCATGTCTTGATTTAAATCCCAACCACTATTCCCCCTACTACTCCTCTAATTTTCAAGCTTTTTTGTATATAACACACACACACACACA
>LZPO01007984.1:320074-336297 GCA_001675575.1 Neotoma lepida | reverse complement strand
TGTGTAACTTTGGAACTCCTCTGTACACTCTGTAGACCAGGCTGGCCTCAAACTCACAGAGATCTGCTTGCCTCTGCCTTGTGAGTCAGCATGTGCCACCACCGCCTGGCCCCACCATTCTTACTGTGGAGCCTATAAGCCTCAGAGTCTCTAACTCTCATGGATGATCAGAGCACTTGGCTCACAAGATTGTTTGGAGGAATTTTTTTTTTTTTTTTTGGACAGGGAACATCACTGGCCGAGGATCTTTAGAGTCCAGCTAGTCAGAGCTTAGACTGCAGAAGGAGGGTCTCTGTCCCAGCATCCAGGCTGTAGGCCATTTTCCACAGATCCTAAAGGGAGCATTGCAGGAATTCAAAGGGCGTGGCAGTCCTTGCACAGGTGGCTTTGTGTCCTGACCATGCTCCTGGTTTCGGGCTGAGTAGGGGTGCTCAGCCTCACCAGGGCTCAGCAGGAGCAGCAGCAAGAACATGCAACAGAAGATGATAGATCTGGATGTGCAGTGAATTTCGCTGACAATATTAATACTCCCCACCTGTTCCTATGGGATGCCCCAATTATACAATGTCTGCTAACAGCTTTCCATCCTACCCTGCAGACCCCAGGAACACCAAATTGTTCCCCCTGCCTTTTTTTTTAACTCTTCTAGCCTAGTTTTTGCTAACTAAAACTCAGCTCCAATGAGGTGAGTGTACAGATGTATTAGTGAACTACCTTATATGTTCCCTCCAAGGACAGAAATGCTATACATTACATGAAATCAACCTGTCTCCAAAAGATACTTTAATAACTGAAAATTCAGACTAGCAAATAAATGTTTTCCTTTCTCTCTCTGCTCCTCTTCCTTCTCTTTCCTTTCTTCCTTTCTCCCTCTCTCCCTTGCTCCTGGCCCTTTTTTGCTTGCTTGTTCTTCCTGTGTGGAAACTAAATCCAAGGCCTCACCCATACCAGAGAATTGCTCTACCTGGGGGTGGTACCCCCAGTCCTTGAACGTTTTTGACAACACATCCTTTCTCAAATGCCTGGCAGACACCATTTACTATACCAGGCTGTTGTCAAGTCTCTTGATTCAGAGGCTCCAAATTTAATTCCCACCATAAGCTACTGACAGACTCATGAGATGATAAACTGTATAGAAATCTCTATAGAAATACATGCTGAGTGGAGAGGATTCTGGTCCCAGGGCCCATCACTGAATCACACGGACAAGTCACCATACTTCTCTGAGGCCCACTTTCTTCACCTGTGTCATGGGGATGGTGTGCATTCATTTTCACTGGTGTGAAAAACACATGTTCATAATTTCATGCATAGATTCCACATACAAAATGTGCACTTGCATACCTTCTTTCATAGTTCAGTATTCATAATAATACATATTCATGTTTAGCTCATGATCTGTGAGCTAAATCTGGCTTGTCACTCTTTGTTATAAATAAAGTTTTATTGGGTAACAGTTGTACTTATTTGTTGTGGAACCAGCTCTGGCTGTTTCTGTGACCTACAACAGCACAGTAGAGTGACAGAGAGTATGTGGCCCACCAAGCTAAACACATTTAACTCTCCAGCCCTTTACAGAAAAGCTTTGCTGACTCTTGCCCCTGATGATGGTGGTGAGAAACCAAGATTCCTGACCTGGAAATGCTCTGTAAACTGCAAATATTTATGTAAAATGTAAATCTTCCTTATTGCCTTAAGATGTTTCTAGGCCATGAGCATATTCCTTAGCCTGTAGTGTACTTCTCTTAGCATAGCAATCCCAAACGCCTTGAGCTTTTCCTAAGTAGCCCAGTTTGAATTTTTCAGACTGCTTTTTTCCTACTTTTTGGATGTGTTTCAGTTTCTCCTAATCATTTTTTCTTTTAAATTTTAATTAATGTATAGCACACAGAAAAGGTGGGTATTTCTCATTCTTGAGCAAAACTGGAGTTAATAGATCTAAGAACTGGGTTGGATTTTTTAACTCACAGCTCCATACTATAGAGTCTATAATGAAATATAGCGGAAAGAACACAGTCCAAAGCTAGTTAAATCATTGACTAAATGAACACTTGAGAGAGTTATTTAACCTGCCTGTACCACAACTTCCACATCTATAAAATGAAAAAAGCAAACTACATGGAGCTAGCTAGCTGGTGCCTACAGCTGACAACAGGGAAGCTAGAAGCTAACTTGGGCAAGCTGCTTGGCTTGTTCCTAGCAGGTCCTCAGGTCATGGATGCAAGTTCCTTATGTCAACAGCCAAGAGGCTTTCCTGCCACAAAAGTGTCCAGGAAAGTTTAGTCTGAGAGGCCATGCAGTGGCCACTGCATCCTACCTTCTGTTTGTCCCTAGTGCTCTTCAGCGTGCCTTTGATAGATTGAGGTCACTCTGACTTCTATTCTTGTCTTCTTAGGACTTTAGAATTTATGCCTTTCCAAATCTGTATTCTGTGAACCTCATTTCCAAATGATGAAAGAAGAAGAGAAAACACAGGTTAACTAGGGTCGCAAGGCCAGCTGTTTAAGACAAAATTAAGTGTAGATTGGACACATTTATTCTAAGCCCAATATGATGAAATACTTCGGCTATAACCACAAAGCAGGGAGCAAATTCCATTTTCTGATCAATTTTTCACTTCATATAGTTAGCGGAGACCAGGCCAAGGGGCTAGGAAGACAAATGGGTGGCCATGATCAACAGTGTGGTTAAGAAAAAGGAAATGGGACTGTTCTCCCCAGAATGCTCTCATGGATTTTTCAACACTCCTGCCTTACCAAGGTTTGTTTTGAGATTTTTTTAATCAGCGATATTTTAATCTGTTAAAACCTCATTTTTTTTCACCCTCTGATTCATTTTCTGCATCTTCCTCTGGCATCTGATTTTTCAGCACTTACAGTCAGCACCGGATCTCCCCCAGAGCCTGAAGCTTGTTAAACTACCAAAAGTAAGATGTAAGCACCTCATTAATTACCGCCAGCAAGAGAATGAGTGTGTCTATCAATACACAGGAAACACACAGGCAATACCTCTAAAGAATAGACTTGCCATGCCTGGGTGTTGGAAGCCTCCCACCGGAAACCATTCTCAATCGCAGAAAACAGGGAAACCTGCCCGACAGATTCCGTTTTAATCCAAGGATTTGGGGAGGGACTTTTCTACCAGACAAGGATTAGTTGTTGTTGCTGTTGTTTTAATCCTTCCTGTCTTGCAGTTTGGAAAACCAGTTACAAATGCACATCAAACTGTAAAACGCCTTAATCAGCATTGTGGGGAGCATTTAAAATGCACTGATAAAGCTGCACTTGGAAGTGGAGATATTAAGTCAAAAACATTTTAAGTAAGGAAACACTAGCTATATTGAAATAGGCAGAACAGAATATTTGGTAAATGGATTGTTTTTTTTCTGTGACAACCTCTGATTTTCCAGCAATACAGTGTGGTAGTCTGAAGGAGAATTTATCCAAGAGCCTGTTTCTAGTACAATACATACAGTTTACATGGACTATGGAGAAACCAGGGCAAGAGTGGGCCAAGACTCGGGGGACAGCTTAAATTATGCCATCTGACTTCAGGAATGAGTAGAGACTTTTGGAGCCTGGACCATTGAGTTCTACAACGGGACTGTAGATGGAATACAAGAGAATCAACCTGAGTTCTACTCTCCCCATTTCTCATATTAGTATCAAAAATAGGAGTTACTTAACTTCCTGGGGTCTCAGTGTTCTCCCCTCTAAAATGGCACTAAATTTAACTTGGCTGTGCATGTGTAAGCAAGCTCATGTACACAAATACCTGTCTGCTGCTTTGGTATTGAAGAAGCCCCTGCTGGTACTGTGGTTGTTACCACTGCTGTTCTCAGGGAACTTCATCCCAAGTCGCTGCGAAAGAGTGGTCTCCCAGGGGATGCTAACAAAGGCTTCCATGGGTTCACAGTTTCAGGAAATAGCAAGATCTGACTCTTTGCATTGTAGACCTCAAGAATGAGGCAGAAGTGTGTCATGACTCTCAGATGTGCTTGGTTAGGACTATTTACAAGGGGCATTGCTTGGAAGAAGTGTGCTTTCCTACACAAGCGGTGGATTCCAAGACCACCAGAGAGTCACCAGCAGGCTTACTGCATCCTGGCACTGATGAGCAATGCCCAGAAAGGCTGTCCCAAGGTTTGGGAGCCATAAGGGGTAAAGAATAGAAGAGTGTGACAAAATGGTGAGGAGGGTCACCGAGCAGGTTAAAACACAAGAACATCCCAGAAGACCCAGGGCACAAGGCAGGAAGCAGCTCATTCTGAGGGGATGAAACAATCCCCTGGTGAAGGTTCAATTTTAAAGGAAAATGGCCCAGATAAGCCTGAGACTCATTAAATGAGACCTGGAAATAAGGTTGCCCCACATAGACTCATCTGAAGACACATGAATGAATAGGGACATGAATGAACACTTTGATTGCAAGGCTATCCCCTCTTCTGTGAAACATGTCACCAAACTCTCACTGTGATTGCCACTGTTTATTATTATGGTTAAAATTATAAATAACATCAATAAAAGTATCAGTCAGGTCATTCTCTCCCCAGTTTGAATACATCACATAATTCAGGCTCTTTCAATGACTATATTCTTGTTTGTTGATTTAACCTTAAGTACTCTATGGGACCAAATCAGTTACACACATGGGCGATACCACACAGAATGTAGGGCAGATTTGGTGGTGTTGTAGACTTTTGCACGCTTTTTCCAAATACTTTTCTGTCCATGATATTGGGTAAAAGTGATTGTTACAAGAGGCATGGCTAACTTTTTATGTAAATGAGATGCAAATGTATGCAACGGTATCTTTAATGCAGATGTAGCAGAAAGTATTAAGATATGCTGAGAGCCTAATTAGGTCCTACATCAAAAACTATATATAAACTTGACTCCACTGTCTCAAGAACACAAATTGAGTCGAGAAATCCCAGTTTGCAAGCTTAAAAAAAAAGGCAGTACATATATATTTTAAATCACGGTTGGCTCCTTTCCTCTCCTTTCTCTGGGACTGAGCACTTAAAAGGATGAGCTTGGACAGATATTGCAGCTCTGGGGAGCAGTGGGTGGGAAATGAACAAGTTTCTTTCTAGCAAAAACCAGGAAGCAAGAAAAGAAAATCAGCCACAAGTCCCCCCACTTCCCACCACACCTCGGTCTCCACCCCCCTCAAAAAAAAAAGGCAAAACAAAGCTGTCTTGGGCTTTCTGACTTCGTATTAAAAGTGACAACTTGCCAGAAAGCATATTTTTGCATTTATTTCCATTTCTAACCTTCCTGGAGACAAATATATGTCCCTTCTTTTTCTAACTGGTGCCACAGCGAGGCTTCACCATGAAATATAGCTCCAATCAGACTCCATGTTTAGTGTCCTCACGGGTTTGTCTTTACCTGAGGGACAAAGGGGTTTCAAAGCAAACAGCTTGGGCACTATGGCAGCATGTGCATGTTCAGACTTATATAATAGAAGAGATTTCATTGCTTCTTCAGAGAGCTGGTCAAACAATTCAAATAAATGCCTTCACTATTTATTAAAAAATTCAAATAACTGCCTTCGCTATTTATTACCATGGCCCCAAAAGAATTCTATGTGGAATGATTTGTTAGCCCATTATTTTCACACTCTATACAATATAGCAGAAAAGTGGTCAAGCTGACTGTAATCCAGGTGTTCACTAGCTCAGGGAGACCTTGCCCCGGCATTCCTCAGTGAAGTACTGGTTTAAAGTCAGGGGAAGCAGGGGCCTCACTGTGGTGATAGCTGTGAACTAAACCAGCTGAGACAGGTGGAGGGCAAGAGTCTGGGTGGACTCGTGTGGTCCTTTTTCTTTCCCTCTTAGCATTCAGGACTGCTTTGGGAATCAAAGTGGGGAGGCAAAGGAAGCAGAGGCAGACAATTACAGGAACATCTCATAAAGGTTCGGAGGCACTAGTCTATAAATCATGAGGATATATACTTGTATACTCCGGCAAATGTTCCTACCACATGGATACTCAGAGGTATTTGTTTGTTGTTGCTGCTGCTTGTATTAGCCACTTCTCTGTTGCTGTGATAAAACACCCTGGCCAAAGCAATTCATAGAAGAGAAGAGTTTATTTCAGCTGACACTTCTAGAGGGTTAAGAGTGCAGGCTGGCGGGAGAAGCTGAGATCTCTAATCTTGAAGCACAAGCATGAAGCAAAGAGAGTGAACTAGAAATGGTGCATTTTATTCTCAAAACCCACCCCCAGAGATGTATCTCCTCCAGCAAAGCTACACCTCCCAAGCCTTCCTAAACTAACGGGACCAAACGCTCAGATACCAGAGACTACGAGGGACATTTGTCTTTCAAATCATCACCCTGCTGTTCTTTATGGTCTGGGAAGCATGTAGCCCAGGCTATCCTCTCATTTGTTATATAGCTAAGGATGACCTTGAACTCCTGATCCTCCTGCCTACTTTCCAAGTCCAGGGATTACAGGTGGGCACTACCACATCTGGTGATATTTGCACCAGCATACATGCACATTTGCACATCCTTCCATGGATAAGTACATATGCACATATTAAGATATCAGAGTAAACATACATGTATAACACATAGATGCATGTGGGAATGTGAATGACTCATCTATGTATACATATGCATCCATGAACATTTAATTTGTATTTATACACATGTATATACATCTGGGTATATCAGAATACTCACTAAATGGACACGCATCTGAACCAATTAACCTATGCTCTTTGCAACACTGAGCAACTGAAATAGCCCAAGACAAAATCTGTGTCCAGGCTGAGGGGCTCAGCACAGAGTTTATTGAGCTCGGTTCCCCCTTGACTTTTCTTCCATCTTATCTAATACACGCTGTGAAAGGAAGGATCTTTTTTAGTTCCACTAAGATCCCCAAATGCTCTTAACATCTCCAAAGCTCTCTAATACAAAAGGGCCCAGTGGCTGCGAGGCACAGAAGCCGCGCTGGCTTCACAGCTCCCCAGAACATGCCCGGTGGAATAGATTACACACCGCGCCAGCGCAGTGCCTCTGAAATTGATATTGCCGGCATCACTCGCCCCAAATTTCTAACAGTGTCATGATAACCCCATTTGTTCTCAGGCTTTGCTGCCCAGATTTTAAAGTGACAAAAATTTCCCCATGTCTGTCCTTCATCATGCCCTTCCTTTAAGGGGGGGTGGGTCTTCCCCTGGGCAACTTCTCCTTCTGTGCAGCAATTCTTGGTGATATTTGCCAGTCACTCATCAAGTACAGAGTAAATTCTATCTGTTAACTTATATAAGTCTGTACAATTACAAGAAACAAGACTGGTGGGAAGATGGCTCAGTGGGTAAAGTATATGCCATGGAAACATGAGGACCTGGGTGTGGATCCCCAGCATCCACATAAAAACCAGGCAGGAAAGTGGTGAAAGTCTGTATCTGTAACCACAACTCCGGGTGTGAAAATGGTAGATCCCAGGGCTTGTAGGGCCAGCTAGTATAGCTAAATCCATGAGCTCCAGGCTCCAGTGTCTCAAAAAACTAAGGTATAAAGGGACGGAGGAAGATCTGATGTTGGTCTCTGGCCTCTACACATACACATATGAGCGAATGCACTAGCACACACACACATGCACAGGTGTGCACACACGCATATACCACACACATGTACATACATATACAAAAGAAATAAGATAGACACTCCAGTTAGAGGGAAGTGGGAAACTCAGTCTTAGCTCTAGAGAGTTGAATGCCTATGACAACTGGCAGAGATGCTAAGAAGAGGGAAGGTTATTGTGGAAGGGACTGACTAGAGACAAGAATTTTACCAGCACCCCTCTCAAAATAGGAGTCATCGAGTCAGCTTCAAGTCCCTGAAAATGTCTTCTAGAATGTTGTGCACCTTGTTTCTTCTCTTTCCTACTCTCCTGAGGACACATTGCCCTTTTGATAAGATTCTACATGGCAATTTGATCATCTTTTCCAAGGGCTGTCACTCACTCTGTATCTTCATTCTCTCCACATCATAGCTCCCTTTTCAGTTCTCAAAGTACATTACCCAGTGTCGCCCATGTCCAACTTACTGTCTTCTGGCCTTTCTTCTCTCTCTTTCTCCACCACTGCATTTGTCTTCTTCAAACACTGAAAGAATTGATAATTTTTCAGAAGCCCCATGTGTGCACTCTGAGGAGCCTCTGGACAATATGACGGAAGGTCGTCTGCACTGTGTCTGTGAAGTTAGCTTTGAATCCTACATTTTCCCTTCAAATCCCCGCCCCCCGAGCTGGTATCAGAGTTCTATAACNCTGACATGTCTCATTACTTTCCCTCTCTCTGGCTCCTACCTGAAGTCATCATGCAAAAATCACCTGCATACAGCTTTTTACATCTGTCCCTTGCATCTCACCCTGTCTCCAACCACTAATATTCAGGCCCTCCCATCCGAACCCCAGGACAAAAGAGCCCCCTTCACCCCAGCAGTAGCACCAGATATGCTCAGCCTGAGACAGATGAGCCAGGGCTCTGATTCGGCGGTGCTGATGCTTTAAACAGCAGCCCTAGATTCTGGCTCCATCCCTTCTAGGCCCCTCTAAGCCATGAACGAAGTGAGTTTTACTGATAACAATAGTGCTGTGTATGGGATAGCCACCAAGCCCTGTCTCCACTACTACAACTCAGATGCACCCTGAGACTTTGCTCTCAGAGATGTTGAGACAAAATATCGACCAAAGGCCCTTCACATCTCTATTCGAAGTTTCACGCTATGGCAATTAGATTGTGGAGACTGCTCTAATCCATCATAGACCACAGAGCCAGAGCTTTTTCCCTAAAGAATAACTCAAACCACATTAGCCCCAAGCTAAGGAAGCTTCAAGGGCACCCCAGTATGTTCTGAGGACTTCTTCGATTCCCTCACCTATCTTTTCAGCATCCCTAGCAACAAACTCTTGCACTAAGAAGGTCATTTTTGTGCCTAGTACTTAGGAAGAGGTTCACTGTACGGATCAGAAACTTATCAGACAGTGGTCTAAACCAATCTTCAGGCATGGCAGAACTCTGGAGGCAGGTAGCTTCCTTTGTTCCCTGAGTGGCTATAGTAAATGAAAATCCTGAGTCATAGTGGGTCATGTCTTGGTTTTCCTCCCAGGAAACGAGATCAGGTACTGGAGGGATAGCTTATTGGGTGAGATGACTTGTTACACAAGCATATGAATCTGAGTTTGAATCCCTAGCACCCAGCAGGAAGGAAACAAAAGCCAAGTATCAAAACATGGATGTCTGTAACCCCAGGGCAGTGGAGGCAGAGATGAGACGACTCAGATTTGCTAGTTGCTAGTCTAACTCCAGGTTCAGTATGGGAATCTGTCACAAAATTGTCCTTTTGGTAGATGGGATAGAGCAGGACACGTGACATCTTACATACACACACACACACACACACACATCACACAAGGAACATACACATGAGAGAGAGAGAGAGAAAGAGAGAGAGAGAGAGAGAGAAAGAGAGAGAGAGAGAGAGAGAGAGAGAGAGAATATATCAGCAGTAGCTGTAGGCATCAAGTCCATACCTCAACACCTCAACTATAGTGGATGGGCATGGCAGAAAATGGCACAGGGAAGTCCTCCTCAAGTGACTCACTCTCTTACCTTATTGGTCATAACCACACCACGTGGCTGCAACAGGGAGGCTATGACAATATTCTCTTTTGTGGCAAGGGAGAGGGCGCTTCATGAATGGTTTAGGTAGCCAACTAACTGAGTTCCCTAAGTAGACCCTAGATCTCACGACCTAAACGTCAAGTGTCCTTCCCTCCTGAACCTGGATTTCTTTAACTACTGCAGCTAGAACTTAGTACTTGCTTGCTGCAGGTCAATCAGTGTTCTGCATGCATCGTAGAGACATTAATTCTTTATTTTTACAGCACTGAAGTCAGAGTCCCAGGACACTGGCTCCATAGTATGGAGAGAAGTTCAAACACGGGCAGCCTAACTCTGTCTCCTACATTTCTAGCCTTACAAAGAGCAGTTCAAGTGCACCCTCTCTCCCGAAGGATATCTTCAAAAAGATTTGTTTATGTATGTGTCTGTGTATGCACATATGTGTCTATGTGCCTGTGCCTGTGGGCATGTACACAGGCTAGAAGATAGAGATGGGTGTCCTTTTCTCTATCTGTTCCTTTGATGCAATGTCTCCCCCTGAACTTGGGGATTGTGTATTTGAGGCTGAAAGCCAGAAATCCCCAGTAGTCCTCTCATCTCCATTCCCCTTGGAGATGGGGTTACAGGCATACACAGGATGCCGAGCCTGCTGCATGCAATCTCCCTTTTCTTCTTCATGTCCTTCAGTCTATAGATGTCTAGAGCTAGGGCAATGATGCCATTCACCTGAAGGCATGTCTGAGGGAAATAGAAGCATAATTAATAAACACACCAGGAAAATATACTGTGCTGGGCAAACTGGGAAGTATGAACATACTGCATGTGGTTTAGCCCCTGGGAAGGTAGTCTGGGTATGAGTCATATGACATAGTACTAGTGGGGTGGTACTATGAGAGTGGGGCTGTACATCAGTAGTGTACATAGCACCTGGGATGTTCATTCATATGGTCTTCTACTTGGTGTAGGCAAACAGCCTTGGTGGGGTGGTCATGTGCTGACCCGAGGCAGCCTTGGAAGTGGACAGGGGATTGCATAGCCAGAATATGTGAGGGACCAGAAGATCTAGGTCTTCATTGTATCACCCATATTTAAATATCAGTCGCTTGAAGTCTCTATGACTTGGGGCAGGACATTTCACTTTAGTTACCCCATCTAAAAGTATTATAACAAAAATCATCACTGAATGGGATGATTGGAAACACAGAGCGAGCTAACGCATGAAGAACGTCTGACACAGAAAGACAAGGCAAACTGGTGGCCATACATAGCTGTTAAAATGTGCAGATTAATGAATGTGGGTGAAAATGTACACATAGCCATGGATTTGCTAAGACATTGTAGAAAGATACATTTGGACTCGAAGTGTGGCTGCTAGGGTTTACCTAATGGGTGCTGGCATTGTTCACATGCTTTCAGAAACAGAGTTCAGCCTTCAATACCACTTATGTCTTCATACCAGTACTATCTGTGGCACTGTCCAGCAACACGGTGTTGCTGTATCTGCTATTGACTCAGCAAGGCAGAAACATACATGCTATCAGAACATCCCATGTCTTAATAACAGCCTTGGTAAGAAACTGAACTTAGTGCAAAGGATGGGTAGATGGGATCATACTTATAACCCACCATGAAAGACAAGGCACCATTTACAATGTCTGTCTCCTTATTTCCAAGTTGGGTAAAGTTACAACCCTTGAGACTCGTGGTAGATAACACACAGATTTAAGTGACATGCTCAAATGACCAGTTGATTAATTCCATTCTATTCTATATTTCAGCTGTCTAGACAAGGGTAAGAGAAAGTGATATGTTAAACAAAAGTCCAAGTTTGCAACCTGACTTGGACTCCTCAGGAAAAGGCCACAGAGGCGCAGCATTCCTCCCGCTGGTAACTAATGTTTGAGAAATAACTAAACAAGGGCCAATAATAGAGCTCAATGGGTAAAGGTACCTGCCTCCAGACCTGATGACCTGAGTTCAAGCCCTGAACCTACATGATGAAAGACGAGAACCAACTCCTTCAAGTTATCCTCTGACCTACACATGTACTGTGGCATGCATGCATGTGTGCTCACACATACATCAACATACACACAAATAACAAGCAAATTAATAAAGTTTAATTTAATTTAAAAAGAAATGATAAATACCCAACTTCTATGGGTTATGAAAAGGTAGTATAACCTCAGAATTAGTTATAAACCTCTAACATATGAAAGCTGCTTGGGAGGGGAGGATATTTCCACTATGTTCCAGATCAAGTTTTGTATCTAAGCAGATTTGGGGTTTCATTACTGTGGGTAAATGCTAAAAATACAAAAACTGCCTAAAAGATGCACCTTCATTCAGTATCTTGTGATTTTACAGGGGCTGATGAATCTCACTTCACTTCCCTCATCAACTGATAACTCCCAGTGGCCTAAAACAAAACACAACAACAACAAAACCACAAAGGGTTCAGTTTGTAAACACTGGTACACTCAACCATGGCACTGTCCTACTGACTTGGATGGGCTTTGATCAGAATATCCAGTTACTCTGTCCAAAGGACTGTGAAATTATGGGTCTCCACAGAGCATATAGAGGAAGAAATAAATAAACAAACAGAAGAGCCATGAGGAAAAAAATAACGAATGTTAGCAGTTGGGTAGATGTCTGGCCCTGTTTGAGGTTTACAACATGTTTAATATGCACAAACCCCAATGGAAAATTGTAGTCTCAGCTTGGGTTTCTGGCAAACTCCAAGATGAAGATACCTGCATAGCAAAGGCAAATAAGGTGACATTAAAAATTACATCAATAACACTGATTTCCAGGGAAAGTTCAAATCCACTGGATTTCCCTATATACACCTTTTAGTTTAATTTTCTGTTTTGTTTGGTAGACTTTTAATTTTCACATGATTGTGAGGCAAAACATCCCATCGGCCCTTTGTTTAAGATCTCCTGCCAAAGACTCTAAGTCTAGATCTCAGTCTCCTCAGTCAAGCAGCCAGGATATGAACTCATAACTTTGTGACTCCAAAGTATCAACATGGATAAGACAAGACTGTGTCAGGTTTGAGACACTCGAGAACAGTGGTTCTTTGTTCTCAACCTTCTTAATGCCACAACCCATTAATACAGTTCCTCATGTTGTGGTGATCTCCAACCATACAATTATTTTGTTGCTACTTCATAACTGTAATTTTGCTACTGTTATGAATTGTAATGTAAATATCTGATATACAGGATATTTGATATAGACCCCTGTGAAAGGGTCATTTAACCCCAAAGGGACCATGACACACAGGTTGAGAACCACTGCTCTAGAATGCTCTAGATACTTCTTTGCATATCAATACACATCAGGACAAGATGCCTAAGTCTTTTATAGAATTCTCAAGCCATAGTATGTGTCTCAGTCAATGAAGAAGGATGTTATCCCATGACCAGAAGAAATGTTTCTTCTACAAGACTTTGCAGGACCCAGGGCACTCCAGTCCCTTATTGAACTGCTGAGCCCAGTTCCCAGGTCCTGGTTGTGAATCCATGCAACTGAAAGATACCTCTTCTTAAACAGTGGGGCAAACTGCTCACTTCTGAGAGCTGCTGCCTTTGAGCTTTTCCCCAAACTCTTAGGACGCTGAAAAAATGCACTACAGAAAATCTTTAGATTAAAAATAGGAGAGAAAAATACATGAGGACAGAGGGCATCCTGGAGCTACTGGGTTGAAGATCCCAGACTCTGAAAGGTCCCTGGGTTTACCATTAGAATCCCAAAGAGCCATCAGTGTCTAAAAGAAAGAGGAATCTGGTTCTATGTAAGTCAAGCTTATTAAGGTCAAGAATGCAGAAAATGAAGCGAAGAAAACAGTTTGGACAGGAAAAATCCTCCCTGCTACCTTTTACTAAATTGGTGTGGGAGACCCTGCCTAGGGCTGCCTCTGTTCACAGAACTCGGTGTGGAATTCTTTCAGGGCCCACGGTAATGTTCCTTGCCACGTATTTGAATTAACCAGACCCAGAGGATGAAACTTTCAAATTAAACACATTCCTTAAGGATTCCAGGCTCATTGTGTATGCACCAAGGAAACACAACATCTCCTAAAAATAATACACACAGAGAGAAGCGCATTTTCCACCAACATTCAAGTAGAATATGAGTTATGACCCAGCTCATGGGAATAGACGTTTGATTACATGCAAAACCGAGCTTTCGTAAATAGCATCCGTCTTTGTGAGCTACCACAATCATTACCGACCATTTAATTTTGCTCCCTAGCAACTCATCCATCATGGTTAGAAACCATTCACTTTCAGTCTCCCCCCCCACCCCACCCCACCTTCAGATTCAGGAGGCACCACATTTTATCAGGTTCATCGTTCCAGTGATGTAGATGACTAACCCAGCAGCCAAGGAGTTCATGAGACTATTAGGCTCGCCAAAGCGGATGCTGCTTTGAACATGGGCTTCTGGAGAACGGCTAGAAGCAGAGCTATGATGGCAGTTGTTCTGTTTGCTGTCTCTACAAAGGAATCATGAAAATGTGTTTCAGCCTTGGGGATTTGGATACCTTAGAGCAAAGAGACCCTCACGTATACTTGCCCTTTCCTATGTCCCTTGTACTTAGCATCTGACACTCCTACATGAAGCATCATCAAGGCCAGTTGCTGTTTGTCCTGTTTGATGCATCACCTCATAAGAAGTGAAATAAGACAATTGTGGGTCCCACAAATTCTTACAAAATAATGAGAAGGGTTTGTCCAGACACTGAAACTCATTCTGGGATAGCAACTGTCAGGACATCTTAGTCTACTACTACAGTCCACTGTTGCAAGCACTTTAGAAGCCCAGGGAGGAGGGGAATGCTGACCTGAGTTCGATTCCCAGCACCTATACTAGGCAGCTCACAATTAACCTGTAACTTCAGTTCCAGGGGATCAATGCTCTCTTCTGGATTCTAGGGGCCCCTGCACACACATGCCATGCACACAGACTTCCATGTTAATGAGAATAACAAAACAAAACAGACAGAGGAGGTACTGATGGCAGGCAATCTCTTATGCTTGGGGACAGTTATATATTATATATCAGAACAATGACTTCAATGTTTAAATGGAGATCCGACCTCATAAACTGTGGTGATCTGTCCCCCTAGAATTTAAACTGCAGTTAAAAGGGAAGATTTTTGCTGGCTACTAGAAGTCTTTGACTTTTTGCATTATGAAAAGGAAGTTAGTAAAGCTAGGGCCTGCAGACATGTCACCACCCCCGCCCCCCATGCAACTGCATCAATGTATCTGACCAGTAATGAGCTAACCTGGACTAAACTAAAGAAGCATGCTTGTCATTTCTATTGACTAGGAGCCAGGTGTGGGCAAGTGTCTATTATTAGTCATTAGTATTCATTTCTAATCTCCAAGAGTGTCCAATGATTCCACATTCCCCAAATGAAGAATGTTCTAGATGAGAATCAAGTTCCTATTTCTAATAAATATTTTAACTTCCTAGTATTCAGTTTTTCTCTTGTCTGGCNGGAAGGAGTCCTAGTTGGGGAGGCTGGCCAAAACTTTACACTGAAGCCATTCACTCACAAGGGAATTGAGAAAGAGGAATGAAGGAGAAAGTGACTTCATTTAGTCATTGCTCTTACTTTCTGTCTGGCATTGGCTTCAGTTTCATTTATTTTATTTCATTTGATTCCTAACTATACTAGTGAGACTGATAGGCTTACTCTCATTTTTTTAAAAAATAAAAAAGTCAGGGCTCAGAGAAAGAAACAGGCTTAACTAATCAATGGTGGAATCCAGGAGTGTGGTGCTCTCCAGGCTGAGCACTTACACACTCTCAGTGCTGTCATGGCAAAGTTTGTTTGTTTTTAATTCAGGCAACATTTCTAACAGCTTTTCCTCTTCCGTTTGAACTGTCTTCTTAAAACTTTCCAGCTAAAAGGAGACCCAGATCTGCCAAAATGGACAGGTGGGAACTCAACTGTGGTAGGTAGCATGGGATTGGTGGTTAGGTGGGAGCTCAACTGTGGTAGTTAGCATGGGATTGGTGGTTAGGTGGGAACTCAACTGTGGTAGTTAGCATGGGATTGGTGGTTAGAGAGGAGCTCAACTGTGGTAGTTAGTATGGGATTGGTAGTTAGAGAGGAGCTCAACTGTGGTAGTTAGCATGGGATTGGTAGTTAGGTGGGAACTCAACTGTGGTAGTTAGCATGGGATTGGTGGTTAGAGAGGAGCTCAACTGTGGTAGTTAGCATAGGATTGGTGGTTAGAGAGGAGCTCAACCTTGGTAGTTAGCATGGGATTGGTGGTTAAGTAGGAGCTCAATTGGGGTAGTTAGCATGGGATTGGTGGTTAGAGAGGACATGGCATAGAGGCCAAGCCATTCTCTCCCTGAGCCTCAGTGGGCTCAGCTGTAAAACTGCAACAGTGACACCTGACAGATGAATGAGAGAATCCACGTCTCCAGCAACCCAATGCTCACCAGAAATGCCTACAGCCAGTATCCCCGGAAAGGTAATTACAAAAAGCCACAACCCAGGCAAAAAGATATTAATAGCAAAGAGGAAACGTTTTTGATTTTTTTTT
>LZPO01007984.1:260465-318509 GCA_001675575.1 Neotoma lepida | reverse complement strand
GGACAGCTGAGGTTCTGGCTTACATACACACACACACACACACACACACACACACACACACACACACACCACAGAACCCCACAGATTATTTACATTTCTGTAACAGACACTCTTTGCTTTATAGTATCTTGTCATCAGTACTTATTTTTCAAACCCTTAAATGACAATTACAGAACATTGGAAGATATACCCTAAAACTTATAAAAGTGTTCAGTTCAGGGTACGTGTATTGAGGATTTATACCCATAGTTTTGAGTCCCAGCATGTCATCAGCTACAAGTGGATATTTCATGATTTATCACATGTGACAGGTCACAGTAAAAATGTAGGCACACTAAAAATATATTAAACTACCCTTAGGCTGTGTATATAAGGTGTATATAAAATGTAAATGAATTTTGTTTAGGTTTGGAGCCTATCCTCAAGATAGCTCATTATATAATGCAGAAATCCCCAAATCCAAAATGAAATCTCATATCTGAAATACTCTGGCTGCAAGCACTTTGGATAATAGATACTCCTCTGTCACACACACACACACACACACACACACACACACACACACACACACGTATATCTCATTATAACTAAAAAAATAACCACACTTTGCATAAAATGTCATGGAATACATGTCTCTTAAATGTATAACTTCTGAACTAAATTAAATTTATTTCCTAATTTTTAGCCTATTGACAATCTTTGAGCAATGGGAAAGGACAAGAAAAACAATTGTATAATAATATGAAATCCAAAGTATTATTAGGTAGCTGAAACTAGAAAGAATCTTCCTAGAAACCCAACTCAGTGAACCGATAAGGTGTGATGTGCAATCTTTTTCATTTCAACATGTGGGTGAAGGATGCTCTTATCTCTTCATCCTCATCTAGGCTCTCTGGTGCTCACAACAGATAATGCCTCCAGTTCATTTCTTTGAGTTGGTTCTATCACGCTCTACCCCCATTGGGGACCTTTCTGTGGTTTGGTTTTAACTCAGATATATATTGGAACTGACAGTTGACTTAGCTCAGCAAGTAACCAACTTCCTGGAATAGTGTCGCTCAAGTCAAGAAATGTGGTGCGGCTATGTGTGTTTTCTAGATTTTCACATAGGAGGCATTAACACTCTTTTCAGACGGGCTAGGGAGTTGGCTCAGTGGGCCTCACAACTTAAGTGGGGATCCCCAGAACGCACCTAAAATCTGAGCCCAGCAGCTCCTACCTGTGATCCTGGGGTGTACGGCCCGAGGTGGGGGAGGGGAGGCAGAGACAAGACAGTGGGAAGAAGCCTCAGGGCAGCTAGCCTGGTGTTTGTGGCACTGAGTCACAGGAGACCCTGGCCCAAACAAGGTGGGGGGTGAGAACCTACATGGGAAGTTGTCCTCTGGCCTCCACACACATGCTGTGGTACATGTGTGCCCACATTCATGAACACACCCATACATACACAAACACAGATTACACACATATAATATACACCCATATCATATATGCACTCATTGCACACACATCATACACATACTTCAGACATACAAAATACATACATATTACACACATGCATATCACACACGCATTACAAACATACACATCATACACACAAAATCTCAGTGAATTCAGATGGGTGGCGGGATCAGAGCTCTATCTACTCCTGCATAGCTATCACGATGTATTGTTACATGAAGTGATACAAAATACGGGCTATAGTATGATTCTGTCTCCACACAAAAACATTTATCTGGTACATTTATATGCTCAGCAGGGACAAATGCACGGAAGGGTAAATCAGTTACTTCTTGTTCCTTTAGGATAGTGAGTGAGAGGATGGGGGCTGAGCCTCAGAAATGGTGAGAAGCCAGTGTGTGTCTGTATGTCAGTGTGTGCACATGTGGATATGTGTGTATGTGTCTGTGTTTCAGTGTGTGCACATGTGCCTGTATGTGTATGGCTGTGTGTCAGTGTGTGCACATGTGCCGGTGTGTGCCTATCTGTATGTATGTGAGTTTCTCTGAGTGTGCATGTATCAGTATGTGCGAACATGTACAGGTGGGCAAACGTGTGTAAGTGTACATGTGGAGGCCAGAGATCAACCTCAAGTGCTGTTCCTCGTGAGCCACTGACCTTGTATTTTGAGACTCTCTCACTGGCTGATCTATCTGATGGGCCAGGACTGCTGGCTGGCTGGCATGTCCCAGGAAGCCCCCTGTCTTCACTTCTCACTCCAGCACGGGGATCACAAGTACACAGTACTATGCTCAATTTTTATGGGGTTGAAATTTTGTGGGGCTGAAATCTGGNGTCCTTATGCTCACACTTTAGAGACTGAGCCACCTCCCAGACTTAGATGGCATCGCATATAGGAGACTCTACACAGACGGTTATGTATGATACAGAGATGTTCAGAGTGGTACTCAATACACTTACCTCCCTTCTGAATAACTGGAAGAAGTTTTTCTTCCTATCTGTCCTACCAAGAATAGTCATTTTAATCCCTGATTATCTGGCAAGGTTTGTCGCTAAAAGTGTATCTTTTTGTGCCATGGGGGAGTATGCTGTGAACGGGCAGATGTCACATAAGCTGTATACACATGGTTCAGAAATGGTCTATCCACAAAGAGCACTCTACTTAACTGAGTCTTTAGCAACAATGCATACAGAGTGCTTGAAGTAGTCGGAATTAGAAAGACAGCATTCCAGGAAGTCCACATCATGTTTAACCAGTCATGGCTACCACTTTTATGGATGCTAGGCAATGAAATGTGGCCCAAATGTATCAAAAGCAACGTGTAGTGGACTGAAGAACAGAGTCCTCCCCAACACACATGTACTCATGCAGTGCATACATGTACACACACACACTCATGAACACACACATGCACACTAGAATCCTATGAACAATGCATCCATGTGCTTCTGTGCATGAGAATGAGTCCATGCAAGAGTTGGTTAAGCTTGTAAACTAGAAACAAAAAATCAGAAGTCAATCGCTAAGAAAACCAGAAGCCCCTGGGGAGTCGACAGCAAGAATGTTAGCTATATTTAGTAAACAGACTAGACAAAAATATNCCTGCTTTTCCTATGTAGGTGACAACGAAAGGCTATAATACCGAGCCCAGGTTAGACCAAGCACGGATATTAAAAACATCATGTTTTTACATAATAATGCTGAAAAAAATAGAAAAATGGTCAGAACTAAGTTAGACATTTAGAAACACTTCAACATTTTCCAATATGGCCCAGATATTAACCACTAAGGCCCAATTTCCCCAAGAATCATCTTCATATACGAGCATAAGCTATGGAGCACAGCTCTCATGAATGGACCCTAGAGTGACACAATAGTTCCTTCTGTGTAAAGAAGACATTGTAGTAACTGCCATCACTCACTTACAGCTGTGCAAATCTACATGTTTATGACATGAGCCATCACTTATTAACTGTGGACTCTATGTCGGGACATTGGTCAGTAGTTTAATTCTCACTCCCAGGCTTCCCATTTCACAGAGCGGGAAAGATTCAGATCAGCAATTGGCTTCCCTGTCACCCAGCTGCCCAAACTGAGGGCGATCAGATCGGAAGTCCCTGCCATCCTGGCTCCGCTGCAAGGAGTCTGTGCTTGCTGGTGACTGGGCTTGAACTGATATGCTGTGGAACAATCTTCGTACGCTGTAAATATGTATTGCTCTCATTGGTTAATAAAGAGCTGATTGGCCGATGGTTAGGCAGGATTTTTGGGTCAGAGAGAACACTGGGGAGAAGAAGGGCAGAGTCTGAGAAGATGACAGGAGATGCCGAGTAAGCAGGATGGGAAGTACGTACATGAAGTAAATGAGCCTTGGGGCAGCACATAGATTAATAGAAATGAGTTAATTTAAGCTGTAACAGCTAGCTGAAAACAAGATAAAGCTATCAGCCTAGCATTTATAATTAATATTAAGTCTCTGTGTGGTTATTTGGGGAGTGGTTGGTGGGACAGAAAAGTCTACCTCCACTGATTTAGGCTTTGGGTCGACAACATCACATAAGCCAGAAGAGACACTGTAAGTTGAACAGTCCATGGAGCTGACCCCAGGAAGCAAGGGTGGATTCCAAATGTCTCACCTGTTGGGAGACTGTATAGTGGGGCCCAATNGTTTCTGGAAGTCTTGTAGTTCAGCCATCGATTGATAGTAAGACCTGCCATGTTCTTCTAAAGCCATCACCAACTATGTGAGAAACATTATTTGTAAACTGACCTAGGTACAGTGTCAAGTAAACAAGGTACCCAAGTCTTTAGATTTGTTAACTGGAATTTTCTCCAAGCATTTTTTTTACTTGCTATCCAGTTTGGTCACCACCAACCCATGTGACTACTGAGTATGTGAAATGTGGCTGGTCTGAAATGAGACAGGCACAAGATGTATAAACTGAGTATTTTTACCAAAAAAGAAGGGTAAAGTATCCTAGCAACTATTTTCTAGGTTATAGTTTGAAAGGAAAATACCATTTTACACATATCAGGTTAACTACAACATATCAAAATTAATCTCACCTACTTCTTTTTAATTTAATGTAGTATACAGAAAATTCTAAACTATTTATGCCACTTGTATTGTAGTTCTGGGGAGAGTTCATATCTAGCATAAAGACTTCTCTGGCCTATTCAGAGTTTGCTAAAATGCTGTGCTAACCCAGTGACTCCTTTGCTAGTTTAATCCTTCAAAGGCTAACTGTGTTAAAACATAGGAACTGCTTGGGAAGAAGTGATGATGACTATGAAGGCCTATGCTTAGATTCTAGCCCTCAGGAGGCTGAGGCAGAAAGATTCCAGACTGGTCCAGGTTAGAGTATACCCTGCCACAGACCAGCAAGCTGGAAAGAAAAGGAAGGAAAGAAGGGAAGGAGAGAGGGAGGGAGGGAGGAAGGGAGGGAGGGAGGGACAGATGGAGGGAAAGATGGAGGGAAAGATGGAGGGAGGGACAGGGGAATGTTGGCTGGTTTTAGGGAGAGATAAAAAGGAGACAGTAAGCATATAGAATTACATAGAGTAAAAGGAGGAGGGATGTATATTGGGGATTATATTTTAGATTCTGATTCTTTTAAAGATTGTGTATGTGTGTATGTTTATACAGTCTGTGTGTAGGTGCCCATGGAGGTCAGAAAGTGGTGTTAGATCCCTCGGAACTTGAGTTTTAGGCATTTGTGAGCAGTCCCATATGGATGCTGGGACCTTCTGATAGTGCAGTACACACTCTTAACCACTGAGCTATCTCTCCAACTACTAGATTAGGAGCCTTGATTATTTGACTGCACAAAGTAATTTTCAAAAAACTTCTAACAGCAGGTGTCAGTCAAGTTACTCCTGATTCACAGGGCAGAGTCCCGTGAGAGTGCACACAGAAGTGACTCTTGGGCAGTGGTGGATGGCTGTTGTTTTTCTGATTGTTAGAATGATCACTTATGAATGATAATCATAGCTCATTGTTGTTCCCTCTGTAAAAACAACCCTTGATATCCATACAACATATCACAGATCACTGGCCAGGGAATATTTATATGATATTCACAGCCCGAAGAAAGCCACAGGGATGTGCGGCACAGAGACTTTCACCGATCACTCATTTTTTCATGTTGGAATATTCTCAAGATCTGCATCCAAATGACATTCTGTGCCCCTTGGAAACTCTGACATGCAGGTACCATTTGGAATATTTCTCAAGTTCAAGGGACAGAGCTTTTCTCTTTTAAAACAGATGAGAAATATCCTGGGAGAGCCTACTGACAACATAGACCCAAAGGGAAAAACCTACTGGGAAAAATAAGACTTCACACTCAAAGGCCATTTAGAAGTTACCCAAAAACAATAATGTCAACCAAGAAAGAGGAGGAGCCAGGACTTCAGATCCCAGAGACTAAACTTTCTGATGATATACAAACAAAAGTTAAATTTGGAAGAATTCGACTCTGAAGTTAGCATTCCCAGGAAAAAAAAAACAATAGAAAATATTTAAGTACGTGCATATGTTTGTACACAAACAGAAAGAGATATAAACAGACCTTAATGAGTGTGGTAGACTTTAATTATCTTTGTACAGTAATTGGGAATGGTTTTGTTCTGATTTATTCCATAACGCTTACTGTGTTCTGTTAACAACGAATGTTTCCCCCTCACAGCCCATAATAGACGGCTTTTATTGCATACTTTTTCTCACATCTGCTTCTCATTTAATGACCATTGTTCTGGTCTGTCAGAGCGAGAGGCTACACAACTTTCCAAATCTGCAAGATTAAGCAAATATTTTGACAATGCCTAGATTTTTTTCCCCTTTTCTTCTTTTTAGCAGAATAAATTAAAATTGGGGGGNNNAAAGAAAGAAAAAGGAAGAATTTTCACTTAATCACCCATGAGGGGANTTCTGAATGGAAAGAGAATAAATGACCATAGCAAGCAGTGACACAGACGTCTCTGGGCAAAGTGCATTGTGCTTTTCTGTGCCATGTAATTTAAGAGTCCCAAGAACCATGCNGNAACCACACTGCTGCGGCCNTAAGAAGCATTCCTAGGCTACAGGGAGGTTATGGGAGGCTGGACTAACCCACCTTGGAGAGGCNACAACTATGATGGGCCTCTAAATATTAAACAGGCATTCCAGTCATCTTCCAAGATCCTCTAGCCTTCACACACGACCACCTGGACATAGACACACACGTGTTCCTGCACCCATCCTCGCTATGCTATGTTCTAATCCTCAGCCCCACAAATGACATAATTACCTGGACGGCNGCTATTCCCATGGGGAATGGGAGAACATTCAAGAACAGATATATTTCTGGGAGGAGAAGTAAGAGCTCAGATGAAGGGACAGGGGAAGAANTCATTCCCAACGAGCATTCATTTGTTCTAATAGCAATGCAGGAGGAGGCATAAGCTAAACAAGACAATGAAAATACATGCCAAGAGTGGATGGCGGTCCTGGCCCCTGAGAAATGCTAGTGTCAAAGTGACAGGTGCTGCCCTTCAGAGCAATCCAGAAAACAAGTTAAAGAAAGATAACTCAAAAGACAGGGCAAGGTGAGTCCAATGTCCAACTTAACTCTGGAGATATAAGCCTCTTAGAAGGTTCAGGCAGGGAGCCTCTCTGTGGAGGCTGCAATGCACCAGCCAGAGAAAATTCCTGTAGGAAGGTTTCAGGAGGATCCAGAATTCTGTCAGAAAAAGAGGAAGAGCTAGCCATGAAGGGGCTGCAGAAGTTAACAGACAANGGAAGAGGGGACAGTGACTCCTGGCTCTCACATGGCTTCTCGTCTCTCAGGCTTACATTTACTTCAGGGAGGAAAATGCAAGGCAGACTTTGCACTTCAGGAAGCTCAAGGGCAAGTCTGTAAAGTTCATGGGCAATCCCAGTGAATGTGGATGGGAGTCCTAACAGCCAGCCGCTGGACACTCCTCCCTTCACTGATGGGGCTNCTGACGCTGTCAGCAGGACCCTTCATGAGAACAAGTCTGTGACTTTTAATAAGCTTCTCTGGAGGGTTCTATGGACTCAACCATCAAGCTTTCACTTTACCAAAACGGCTTGAAAATTCTTTTGAAAAATGTGTTTGTGTTCCCATTTCTGGTACTTTCTAAATTTAGGTAGCATAGAGAAGGAACAAAAGGCCCGAGGCCTTGACTTAAANGTAGAAGACTTAAGGAGCTGGCTTCCCCAGGGCAGAGAGATAAGAAGTTGTGGATGTTGTAGACTGAAATCCCATGCCCATGCTACTCTCAAAACAAAGGAAAAGACCAACTAAAACAGCAACCAAAACAAAACAAAATAAAAAAAAAATCATTGGGGCTTGAGATGGCTCAGCAGCACCCACACTGGGCAGCTCACTAATGCCTGTAACTCTAGCTCTAAGAGATCTGATGCCCTCCTCTGGCCTTCACAGGCATCTGCACAGACATCTGCACATATATTCAGAGACAAAAGCACACACACATATAAAAATAAAATGTAAAAACATTCTGGTTGGTAGTAGGTNTCAGGATATTTGTGTATTCACCACACTTTCTAGATGAAGGTGGTTCAGGAATGAAATCTGGAGAAAATACCTCTATGGCCTGGGGTTTTATATATAGCTCAATGGTAGAGTACTTGTCTAGCATGTATAAAACCTAGAATTCAATCTCCTCAAACACAGATGCACACACAGTCACATACACACACCACACACGCACGCACACATGCACCTGCATGAAATCCTATTTTGTCAGCAGGCAATGCGATAGATGATTTAGCTACAGGATGGGAAACCAGGCTACAGGGGTTCAAACTCCANCCCAACCACATCCTAACTGTGCAACCTAGGGAAATGAATTAACTGCTCTGTGCATCATTTTCCTTATTTTCTATATCAGACTGTGGTGGCGATGCGTAAGAATTGGAACACATGTACCTGATGTAGTGCCAGGTATACGGTAAATGCTCCCAAAACATTAGCCGCTATTAGGCACGGATCTATCCAAAAGTACTTTCAATGAGTGAACCCAATTTAGGAGGAAGGAGGTAAGCAGAAGTCAATCCATGTGAATGAACACAGGAAAGCAAAAGCATCACCTGGAATCCTTATTAGGCATCNTCTCATTGTTCTATGAGCTGGTCAGCACTGCTGTAGAGGCTGTATGGATATCCTATACAATATGAGCTTCTTGCAGCATAATACTTCCTAACAACCCTCTTGGGTACAGACCTAGCTTCAGAAGCAGGGCCAAAGCAAATGAACCACCAGGCACAAGACCCACCACCTCCCCTTGTAGGGATCCAATTAAACACCAGTCTGGGAGAGATGATCTTGCAGTACAGAGCCAACTCATTGGATGCAACAAGCATTTATTGAGCCCCTGTGGTATATCAGGAGATCCGAGAGATGCTGAGGATGATGCAAAGAGAAACAAGAAGATGAGACACTGTCCGGAAGGAGGGAGGAGGAGGCAAACTTTAAGATCTCCTGGGATGAACACAGTGATAGAAGATGGAAGGATTACCACGGGAGGGGGAGGCAGGAGTCGCTACCTCTGGTGGGGACAGTTAGGAAAGCTCCTAACAGCAGACAGAGCAAGCATTGCCAGAGATCAATAAAGCCAGCCTGTGAAATGGTTAATGGCTTTTTCATTCCCAGAAACAACCCAGAGATGCCTGTGGGACCACCCCTGACTCTTCGTGAACAGGCATGTGCTTAAGGTGTGATTGGTATTTATTGTAGCAGTAATGNATCACATTTTGAAAAACAAGGACACATGTGTGTCTGTGATCTCCATCCTCTTCAAAGAGAGAAGGGATGCTGGACTACATTTTAGAAGCACACCACCCAAGTGAGCAGCAAGCTAGGAACAGCAAACTCCTGGTGGGTCAAAGTGCACAGAAGACTTGTACTTGTTTCAATACAAGCAGCATCAAAAGGTTTCTTTGGGCTGTGGAGATGGCTTAGTTGACAACATGCTTGCCAGACAAGCATGAGGACCTGAGTTTGAGTCCCAGAACGCACATGTCCCAGTTACCTTTATTTGTCAATTTGACACTGTCTCCAATCACTCGAGAGGAGAATCTCAATTTAGGGATTGCCAAATCAGATTGGCCTGTGGGCGTGTCTGTGAGGGACTGTCTTGATTATTAACTAATGCTGGAGGTCCAAGCCCACTATGGATGGCACCATTCCAGGAGCAAGTGGTTCTGGGCTGTGTAAGAAAGCTAGGCAATCATGAGCCAGTGAAAAAGAGCCAGCAAGCAATGTTCCTCCACGGTGTCTGCTTCAAGNTTCTGCCTTGACTTCCCTCAATGGTGGACTATGACCTCCAAGTATAAGCTAAACCAACCCTTTCCTCCCCAAGTGGCTCTTGGTCAGAGTGTTTTATTGCAGCAGAAGAAGGACACTAGAACATCTCATAAAAAGTAAGATGTGGCGATAGACACTTTAGCTCCTCAGCACTGGGGAGGTAGAGATAGGTGAATCCCTAGAGCTCGATGGCAGGTCAGCCTCGCTGTGTGAGGGAACCTCAGAACAGCGAAAGANACNGTCCCAAAAAACAAAGTGGACAGTTCCCGAGAAACAGCACTCACAGTTGACCTCTGACCCTGGCCTCTACACACATATGCATGTCCACACATGTGCACACACACACACAGACGCACACAAAGTTGAACATGCACATATGCACACACATGCATACAAGTTTCTTATTGTTTTTGTTTGTTTTGTGTATGCGTGTGTGTGTGTGTGTGTGTGTGTGTGTGTGTGTATGTGTGTGTGTGTGTGCCTGATTCAATCTCTAATAATTTCTTCAGGCCGGCACAGGAAACAGGTATTGATCATAATAAACCACCACACCCACAGACACCTGCTCCAGCAGGTTGTGGTCTCCATGGAAACCCTCCAATAGAACCGATCTGAATTCAATTTCAGGAGTAATGAGAGCAGATAACTTCACACTCAATCAATCACTGTCAGCCACTGTTATCAGCCAATCAGTCATAATGTCACTCAGCCACCCTCTCCACACACTTCTTCTACCTCGTGGTCAGATGAAAATGTTCTGACAGCCAGAAGCAACACGATCAAATTGGCTCTTCATTCCTGGCAAGATGCCAATGACAGGGCACCACACTGTGTTTGCAAAGACAATAAACAGATAAGCCAACCAAAACAGACTGAGTGTGGAATATTCTGGACGGCGACTTCAATGATTACTAATGATGCAGGAGNAAGGGATGTACTTTGAGGGCAGAAGTTCCTGTTGTCTCATCTCCATAATTAACTAGGAATAAGAAAATAAGGTGCAATAGAGATGTTAAAATATCCATCCAAAGCTAAACAGCAAATTGGTAAAAAAACTCCAAACTAAAATTCTAGCTTCCTGCTTGTCCAGTGAAGGCACAGGAGGCCAAACTGCTGCCATTCAAGGACACTTATTTTTTGAGACAGAAGAGGAGTGGTACATGAAGGGTGGAGTCTAGTCCTGCATGGGGCTCCCAGGGCCTGTGGAAATCTCCGAGACACTCGGGAANGTGGGCTCTGAGGCCAGCTCGAACCTCTTGCTGAACTCCACAAACGACCTTGACTCTGAAGGAGCAAACAGGACTTTCCAGTTCTACCCAGCTATCAGATTCCTGGTATGAAGTGGCATTTTTGATGAGCTGAGGGTAGGATTATCGAAAACACAGGGATTGGTTTCCCCAAAAATGCATGGTGGGTGGTGGTGAAACTTGAGGGGGAACAAAAGACCTACTTCTGTAAAAAACACATGTGAAGCTCTCATCAACCTCAGCCAGAAGAGAAGTCACTCTGGAGTTCCGGAGGGAGGAAGCCATGTGGTGCTCTGGAGTCAGGTGGAGGGCTTGGCTGTAAACACCAGCTCAGCTCTAGGGATCCCAGGTCGCTCTGCATTTTCAGTGGTTTTGTCTGTCTGTCTGTCTGTCTGTCTGTCTGTCTGTCTGTCTGTCTCTCTCTCTCTCTGTGTGTGTGTGTGTGTGTGTGTGTGTGTGTGTGTGTGTGTTTGCATTGCTGGGGATGAAACACATAAGGCACGGTACACACTGCGCAAGTGCCCAATGTTGACCTATGGCCCAACCCTCTTGAATTCTGAGGCAGTCTCCCTAAGCTGCTCACTGTGGCCGTGAACCCATGAGCCTCCTGCCTCAGCCTCTTTGGNGAGCTGGCATTATAGGTGTGCTCCACCACACCCAGGCCTGAGTGGTCTTATGGGCTTATTCCTTCTATTATATTAGTGCTTTGTCCATTGCTCNGAGACAGTTCTCTGAGTGTCCACTCTTTCCTGATGAAAGAGCTGGATTAATAGCTTAGCAGTCTTCAGGCTTCAGTGGGAGTGAGAACCATGAAAGTGGTCACAATGCAGATTCTCACAGTGGCACCTCCAAAAGCACCATGTGCAAGGAGCCTGGCTCTTCAGCAAAGGGACCTGGAATTCTGCCACACACTCTCTGCCAGTCACCTTTGGAAGACATTGGTGACTAATGTTGTTTGGCGGAAGCTTTGTATTTTTTTTCTTCACTGCGGTTTTTCTAATGACATCTCTCCCATAACTTTTCTCCACTTCATAAATCATGGTGTTTCTTTCTTTCTTTNTTTTTCTTTTTTGCCTGTATTGTAAGATTAAGCCTATGACCACAGACTGATGCCCAGATGATAGTCTTCTACCAGCTGGAAGTAGGCTTTACTTTATACATAAGAGGCATCTGAGGTACTNTCATCTAGTCCACTGCCATCTGTCTAAGGTAACTGAGACACAAAACCAAAGCAAGGCAATGAACATGAACTCGAGTCATGGGGTAGTGTGGGTACCCTGGCGGCTTTAACATAAGCCTGTCGCTTCTTTCCTCCTATCTACTCCTGTGACCATGGCTCAGTGATTCTTTTTTGCCTTCTTGAAAAGTGCTCAAGCCTTCTGTTTCTATCTACTCGTCTTTCCTCATCTTCCCTTCTTAGCTCAATTACTGTCTCTCATGTGCATGATGCAGGACATCTGATAGTCCTTGGAGGGTAAGTGATGACAAGTATATTGTGTAAGTCACACACTTGATGAGAATACAAGACATGTATTCACTAGGATGTCCCAAAACATGGGACTGTGCCTGGCACAGACTAAGCCCTCAGTGAGTATGTGTAGAGTAGATGAAGTCTAGTCTTACTTGCTGAACAAGTAAGATCTCCTGGTGTGGATATTTTCTGAATGAATGAATGCAGAGGCTCAGAGTACATGTGAATCTACAAACACTCATTCATACAAAGCTTCCTATTGACAAACCTCACAGCTAGGTATTGTTTATTCCACAAAACCCAAAAGCAGGAAGAGACTGCTCTGCAGTACCAGCTATCATCACAGTCCTCAGTTCATTCCATTGCTGTGACTTATGTGGAAATGTTATCAGAAGCTAAAATACCGCATAGACGACAATGGGTGAGTGGAGGGGTGGGAGGAGAACTTGTTGCGGAGGGACAGCAATAAGCCTCATAAAGACATCCAGCAACAGAACCCTGAATGCCTGCAAAACCTAGACAACGTGGGTGAAGTAAAATACTTGCTGCACAGTTGTGAGGACCATAGTTTGATCCCCATCTGAAAACCCAGGTAAAGTACCACATTCCTTCAATCCCCAGAAGGGGTCGGGGGCAAAGACAGGCGGATCCCTGTGGCTCTCTGGCTAGCCNGTCTAGNCCAATCAGTGAGTCCCGAGCTCAAAAATCAAGGTAGATAGCACCCAAGGAAGCCAAGGTTATCGTCTCACATATTGTCTTCTCCACATTCATGTGAATACAGGGTCACATGCACTCACACATACATGTATGCCTGCACACAAGTAATATGCATACACACACAAACTCACACTTACAAATAAGTTGAGACAATTTGGAATTTCCCTTTTGTTGTTACAACCAGCATTGTTGCAGTTCCACAGATTACTCGGTGATACAGCATCCATGGAAAGTGTGCTGATCTCACAGGTAGGAGGGTCAAAGGAAACGACTTTAAAATTTCCAGGAGGCAAGGACCACAGAGGAGAGATGAGCTCAGGGGCACCTGGAGACNCTTTCCATCTCTCAGAGGAAGGCTTGAGGGAGGAGAGAGCCAGGGAGGGAGAGGGGAGAAATGAAGGTGGGCTGAGCATCTGTTGCAAAGCAGATGCCTGGCCACCTCACCACACACAGGACCCTCTTTGTAGCTTCCTACATTTCCAGCAGACACAAATCAGAATGCTGATTCTACNGANGTGAGAAGTGGGGCTCAGAGCNGTNCGTGCCTGCATCCAAACAGCTAAGCAACAACACCCNGCTAATGTTGACTAAGGGCTTGAAGCCAGCGAGTGTGACACTGGTGTTAATGATTAACTTTTGTTCCAGCTAGAGGTGGGCACCTCTATTTCTGTTTAGAGAATATACAGCAAAGTGGCTTAGGACCTCGCTCAAGGAGTCGAGTATGGCAGAGCTGAGCCTGGGACCTCAAGTTCAGCTTTCTACTCTGGCCCCTTCACCTCACACCCAGCCATCCTCTGTAACAGATCTGAGACATTTTCTGNCACTACAAGTCAGGTTGTTATAGATACAGGCCTATNACAATGTCATCATTAAAGGGATCATGTAATGCAAACTTCCACTCACCTGGGAGCCATGAGGGCATTCTTAGCAATTACCCAAGGGTAATAGTAACTCAGATCTGCTCCAGGAAATCAAGAGTGTTTTTAAACTCCATCTTAATCACACACACACACACACATACACACACACACACACACACACACACACACACACACACACACACAAANGCATGCTGGTAAGATAAGCTGGACTACAGTTGTGAAAATAAGTCCTAACACAGAGTGAGCCTGCCCCTCCTCCCACCTCAAGAGCTCTTGCTTCACCTAACACATTTTCTTTAACTTGTTTTCTCCCCGAAGACTATGCATAATTGGTCAGCCACGAGAGATTAATTTGTACTTAGCTGGCTGAGCAGCTGCGTGATAACTCAATAGCGGATGGCGCTGGACTGGCAGTTCCTCTCCTGAGTCCTGGCTTGCCATCCTTCCACCTTAGCCTGCTCCTCTGGGAATCGCCAGCCACGCTCTTCATGTACTTCATTTGTGCGTGCCTGAAGGAGTCAGAACTACCCTCGCAAGCTTTTCCAGAAAGGCTGTTATTTGGGAGATGAATAAAGTAACAAAGAGATCCAGTCTCCCGTTCATTAGTTCAGGAAAGGGGGCATTGGGGTANCGAGAACAGGGAAGTGAGCAGGGCAGGGGAACTAGAACTTTTGTATTCNTTACTTTTTTCATTGCTGTAACCAAATTACAGATAAAATCAACCTAAGGAAAGAGAGTTGATTACGGCTCACCATTCGACTGTTTAGTCCATCACAGAGGAAAGGCATAGTACCAGGGGTGTGTCACAGNGGCATCCATAGTCAAGAGCTGAGGGAAATGAATTCTGGCATTCATCTTGCCAAGTCTAGAATCCCAGCCCATAGAATGGTGCTACTTAGCATCAGTCTTCCTATCCTAATGAACACAATCTAGAAATACCCTCACAGACATGTCCAGATATTTGTCTCCTAGATGATTTCTAGTTTTTTTTTCAAGTTAACAACCATCATTAATAATAAAAACCTTTATCCTGTTCATACTGTTTCCAGATATAGTTAGGCTGGGGAGACCAGCTTGGAAGACCAGCTGACAGGGTAGCAAGGGTGGTGATGATGATGATAATGATGATGATGATGATGGTGGGGGCGATGAAGATAGTAATAATGGTGACAGTGATGTCGTTGATGGTAGTGAAGACAGTAATGACAATGATGGTGACAGTGATGTTGTCGATNGTGAAGATGGTGGTAAGGATGGTGAGACAAGGATGGTATTGATGATGGCATGAAAAACCAGTGATACCAACCTCTTCAAGACTCTCCCAAGCTTCTCTACATTGATTATATAATTNAAGTTTCTCTCAATCTGGGCAGCTAGTGTAACTATCACTGTGGAGCCTGAGAGACAGAGAAACTGAGACTCACAAGAGGCAAAACATCTGCCCAAAGTTCAACCTACACAATCTGACCCCAGAGACAACATCCATCCATGGTCCTGGACACTCAAGGTACAAACCAACACCCTTTGACAGGGTACAGTGCAGAGGGGGCTGGTGTGATACACACCTCCTTCCTCATCTCATAGAAGAGGACTTCAGCTCAATCCTCATCCTCCTGGAGAAAATGCTGCCCCTCCCACTAAGAACTTAGTGAAAACGAAACTTGAGGTNAATCTCTAAGCACACAAAGACGGAGCAAATAAGCTGTATCTGCCACCGCAACAACTCCTCAGATATACAGAATGCATCAATTCTAACAGAGCAACTCAAAACTTAGACCCCAGGCCCAGCATCACGGCCAATTCCAGATAACCATGGAAACGTGTCATGGCCCACGTTTATGTGTCTTGAACTTCCCAGGGCTGTTTTGTGTGATGGCTTCCANTGTCCCATCCACACAGATAGAGAGCCTTCTAAAGCACATATAGAAGCACCAAGGACCAATGGTGGAGAATGAGGAAGAATGCAGGAGATAAGGAAGAAAAAGAACTTGATTATTTTAAGCATCCCCACTCCGAGTCACATAACCAGGTCNCCTTTCTCTAATGGCTCTTCCCTCCTCTCCTCTATTGGTCCATCAAGCAAACAAGAGCTGTTGAGAGTATACTGCCACACANAAGCCGGGACATGATACCAAGAAAGAACTAGGCTGTACTCAAAGGGTTTGANATCAGGAAGAAGTGTTAAAGGGAGCCACAAATATGGGCAGGGTTTTCTCTAAGACACCTCCCTAGCAAACCAGTGCGTTTTCAAGCACTTTCAATGTTAGGCTGTGATGGTGGAGAAAATGTGACTGACACCCAAGCTACTGGTTTAGGGCTGGGAATTTCATTTCAGTGTTCAGAGGGGTATGGGAAATCATCTGGCCTTACATTTTTGTNTTTTAAGATGAATCTCTAGCAAGGAGACCATGTGGCCCTGAGCGGGAGTGCCAAGCCCTTTGGTGACCTTTCTGCTTCCCTCAGGCATTTTCTCACATCATCTGNAAGGAGTCAGTAAGTTGGACAACATGAGCACACGGCCATGTGAGGCCACNGAGAATCTGGGATGTGTCCACATCCAAAGCAAAAAGCCGGTACATGCCAAGTGACACCAGGCTGTAAATATCTGAAGGTCTTCATTCAGACGGGATGTTAATGCAGTGTTCTGGACACACTAGTGTAAAACAACAAATCTTCAAGATGCATTCCACCAATTTCTTTTCGGTTTTAAATTTAATTTTGTGGTGTGTGTGTGTGTGTGTGTGTGTGTGTGTGTGTGTGTGTGCGCGCTCGCGTGCACGTTTGCATTTGTGGGAGTCCAGGTGCATGAGTGCCCATACACAACATATATTATGCCTGTGGGAAAGCCTGAGGTTAACATTAGCTTCTTTCTCTATCTTTCCACCTTATTTACTGAGGCAATGTCTGGCTGAAACTATAGCTTGCCAATTTGGTCAAGATAGCTAGCCTGCCCTGGGGATTCCCTATCTGCCTCCAGAGCACTGGGATTACAGATGGAATTCCATGCCTGCCTGGATTTTTTTTTTTAATGTGATTTGTAGGGACTAGAACTCTGATCTTCACACTTGCATGGCAAACAATTTATCCACTGAGCCATTTCTCCAGCTGTTCTGCCTTTAAATATGGCCTTAAAAATATTTCAAACCAAGCTGGGCGGTGGTGGCGCACGCCTTTAATCCCAGCACTCAGGAGGCAGAGACAGGCGGATCTCTGTGAGTTCGAGGTCAGCCTGGGTTACCAAGTGAGTTCCAGGAAAGGCGCGGCCAAAGCTACACAGAGAAACCCTGTCTCGAAAAACCAAAAAAAAAAAAAAAAAAAAAAATTTCAAACCATGGATGTGCCATGCCATGATTTCCCCTGGGGAGCACTGGTTGAGTGCTTCCCAACTCTGATGTGTTCTGTGGAAGCACTGCTGTTTGGAGGGGAACTTAATAGGAATGCAGAATTTCAGGCCCACCCAGACCTACTGCATCAGCATCTGCATCACAGCCCTCCAGTGCTCACATAGTCAAGTTCAAGAAACACTGCCCAAGGANCCATCACTTGGTGTGCAGGAGGCACCTGAGAAATAGTTGTCTACTGAATAAATCAGTTGTGTCTAGGAAGCTGCTGTACACAAGACCCTTGGGAAACAGCTCCACACTGTTCTGTTCTGTTTTTTGTTTTGTTTTGTGGTCATTAATATTGATGCTCTTGCCAGCTTAATCACCTTTCATTTTAGCAGCCCATAGAATCAGTCCTTGAGAGAATATGATCCTTGAATGTATGAGAACAGANTAGAATTCAGAATCTGGAATCCTAGGTTCCATCCCCANACCCACTGGTTATAAATATCAAGCTCTAAGCACATGGCTAGGTGATCTACAAGTGATGTTTATGAAGTCGGAGTGGAGGGGATGAGGTCTCCCAAAGTTACAGAGGCAAAAACAGGCTGAGTCCAGAATAGAAGTGGGGAAGGAGGATGCAATGGACCAGTGGCTTCTCCTGGGATCCTCAGTACCCAAAGCATCCAAGGAGGAGCAGGGAGTACACAGGAGAAGATGTCAGAGCAGGGCAGACAGCAGAGATGAAGGCCAGGCCAGGCCAAGGCTGAAGGGAAGGCTGAGCCGCAGGCATATTGAAGGGTCTGACACATCAAAGATCTGACAGGGATTGGTCTGCATCAACACTCCATGTCAGTCCTTCCTAGACCAAAATCTTCAGCGGAGACAGAATNTCTGGCCATTGTTCTGATTTTTAAATTATAAGCGAAGACCTGGGGGAAAAGTGCGGTGCTAAGAATGGTCCTGCAAACTCTATCTGTCTCCTGGTATTGGATTCCCACATCTCAACCTCCACTAGCCAACATCATAGCACAGGGANAAGTGGGAGGATGGTGGGGACAGGCAGAAGAAACAGCAGAACCGGAGGAGTCAGGGAGCCAGAGGAGATAGGACTTGAAAGAGAATCCTGGTCCCAAAGCTGGATGTGTATAGGAAAAGGGAAGGGGCCTGGGAAAGGCCTGTCTTGGATTCATTTCTCTTTTAATTAAGGAGGAAGAAGAGTTACTGTATGGCCAAATCAACTTCCTTATTCTTTCCCATTCTAGCAAAATGCTGTCAGCATTCCATTAACTGTGACAAGTGACCTAGGGATTGACCTTCCCAGGGAGCTGAGGGTAAAGGCCATTGGGTTTTAGTTACGCTGATAAGCCTCTCGAGAAATGGAAGGTGGAACTAGTCTGAAGGAAGAGTCTGCCCCAGTCACACTGCCTTGCTAGTGGCTTCAAGGGCCACTAGTCATACTCTGGGCACCTCTGATGTGAACCCTAAGGTGACATTTCGCATTTGTTCTATAAGGCATGTGGTTGAGAAGCACCACAGACCTAACCTAAGTGGCTAGAGGGTCGTCTATGATGCTGTCATACAAAAGGCCCTGAAGGTCATCATATCATGTCTGGCATTCAGGGACCTCAACTTCCTTCTAGTTTCCTGGCACATGGTTTATGTACCCTGAAGAAGCATTTCCAAGAGTACTATATGACAACACAGAATCACTGGGGGGCATATTTGTGCCTTGACATTTTTACTTTCCTCTTGTGTTTGGTGTATGAGAGAAGGGGTACATATACCCAAGTATGTATGTGTGGAGACCAGGAGTCAACACCAGTATCTGCCTCCATCATTCTCCACCTGTTTTGATCTCTCACTGATCTGGTCCTCACCAACTGGTTAGACCACCTGACAGTCTCAGAGATCCTTCTGCATCCGCCTCCTAGCATGTGGATTCCATATATGCCAATGCACCTGACTTTTTACATTGGTGCTGGGGATTTGAACCCAGGACCTCATGCGCATACATCCTCAGCCTGTCTCCTNACTTTTGAAACATTTCAAAGGAAGTCTGCTCTGCTCTTTCTCTACTCACATTTTTTCCTTGACAAGGAAAAATAATAAGTTTGGGTTTCTACAAGTATCAAGGAATAAAATGCATCAAGACCACAGAGGTGCCTCAAGGGGCCTGGTAACATCAGCTTCTGTATGTTCTCTACCTCCTCAACAGGGCAAATGGAATACTGCCTGGGAGTGTCTCTCACCTTGTTCTGGAGAAATAAATCAGAATGAGGGTATTGAGAATACTCCAAAATAAATAANTAAATAAATGAAAAAAATCTGAGGTCTCTGTTTCTTTTTCTAGTGTGGAATCAGTCCAATCAGGATTCTTGTTCCCACAGTAATGGAATAAGCAACTTCAAAACTTCCCCAAAGGCAGCAGATTGCCAAGTTTTTTTTTTTTCCTTAGCATTTAAATAGGGCTTTGGGAAACATATACACACCTAAAAGAGGCTAACCTGCATGCTTAAGATTGAAGCACATTCATCTTCTCACGTGTAGTACCATTGAAAACTCAGAAACACTGACAATAAAGTGAGATTACGCCATCTTGCTGGCTACATTCTCTTCAG
Organism: Neotoma lepida; assembly: GCA_001675575.1. Taxonomy (NCBI): domain Eukaryota; kingdom Metazoa; phylum Chordata; class Mammalia; order Rodentia; family Cricetidae; genus Neotoma; species Neotoma lepida. The sequence continues at coordinate 298,460 of LZPO01007984.1, read as the reverse complement.
ATCCCCTCTGTATGTTCCCAGGCAGAAGCCTGCGATAGCTAGTCCCTCGCTTATCCAATTTCACTTACCCCAGTGGCCACTTTGGCCCAGGAAATGGGAGCTGAACACTGTGTCCTGGTTTCTTGTTTCTGAGTAGCTGGGATGCAGAGACACAAGTAGCCACAGAGGCGGCATTGGGGACACACTTGTGAAGCAGGTTGTCCGCCTTTGGTAAAGAGCCACAAAGAAAGTAAGACCTTGTTCATGGGTCTCCTCACTATAACCTCTGTCCTGAGCATCCATCCTGGCTCCCACAGCCAAGCTGGTTTGCTTATTCTGCTCACAGGAGCACCTGATGGCATGCACAATTTTCAAACTTCCTTAAGTTCAGGACTAAAATTGACTCAGATGACTCAGATCAGGATCTATCCAGTGCCCTTGACCAATCCTAGTGAGAGTGGGATCCCAACAGGAGAGTCGTGTGTGTGTGTGTGTGTGTGCATGACCGCATGCGTGTGAGATCGAGCTCGCATGCACATGCCTATGCCTGTGTGTGTGCATGCTCACATGTGTACAGGTATATGTGGGTATGCTGGGATATGTCTGTGTGCATTCCTGTGCATGCATGCATGCAGAGGCCAGAGAGTCAATCTCTGGAGTAATTTTTAAAGAACCACCCATTTTGTTTTCTGAGGCAGGTTGTCTCACTGACCTGGACCTCGCTAAATGGGTTAGGCCGACTGGGCAGCAAGCCCCAGGGACTGCTCCTTTCTGCCTNTGTGGCATCAAGATTACAAACACACGGCACCAACCCTGGCTTTTCTGTTTGGGTTCTGAGGATTGAACTCGGGTTTTCATGCTCGCATGACAAACACTTTGCCAACTGATCTATCTCCCTGGCTCCAAATGGAAGTTCTAAATAGGAGCTGGTAGAGAATGAAGGGTGTGGGATTCCCTGGAGGCCTCCATTCTTCAACTGCCCAGCACTCATGGGCAGTGACACCTGGGTCTGTCCTCAGAACTAGTAGAGGACAGCATCACCTTTGACCCTCTCCCATANTACCTTTCACTTCCGTTTTCCATCTCCATCCCTTGGTTTTTACTTCTAAAAGCTCCCTGCTGAGGCAGCCTTTCTGACAGTGTCCCTGGGGGTACCCTTGTAGGTCTAAACACTGCGGAGGCTGGGCAGACATAACATGCCAATTTGGGGGCTAGGGGAAACATAGAGAGTGTCCTTGCCACTATTTTCTTGCTTTCCTGAGAAGCAATGGCATTTTTCTGATGCTAAAAACAGGTGTCATGGAAAGCTGGCACAACACCTGAGAAGACAGATCAAGCTGCGTAACTCCAAACATATCCCACTCAGGTTGAAGCTCCGTCCAGAGCTGAGCCTGGGGAGTGACCTTCTCTACCAACATCTTGCTCACAGGTCATGCTCAAGGCTGGTCCTGGTAAGGCCCTGAATGCTTTCGGTAACACAGATGAAGACGTTTCAGAAATCGGTGATCATACATGTCCATGTCCTCAGACAACAATTTTTAAAAGTGTCATTAAAAAGTACATCAGGTTCGGTCTTTTGGAGCACACACCCTCAAATCCAGCATTACTAACTACTGACCTACAAGTGGTTCATTAATCAAAATGCTTCCAAACCAATTTCCATGCTGGCAGTGGTTTGGAGACTGTAGGTTAAACAAAGTTAAAAGTGTCTCTAAGCAGCAGGTCTTCTCAGAGCTTGTAATAAGGTAACAAGCNCTAAGAGGTTAAAAACATCTAAACCAGTACTGAGCCCACTCACTTGATTGGACCACAAAATCCACATTAAGGAACCCTACGCATCTTTGTCATCTCTCATAGCTGGGTCTGAAAGCCACTCACTGTCTGTGGAGTCTACTGCAGCTACTGCCTATGTTCTTTTAAGATATGTTTTACTTTTAATTATGTCCATGCCTGTGAGGGTGTGTATCATATGCCCAAAGCATCAGATGTAAGCAGGAAATAGAAAGAACTTGGGTCCTTTAAAGAAAGCAATGGGCAGTTGCTGCACTGGGAACACAGTTTAGGGAACCTACTGTGTTTTTCCAGACCTGTGTGTTTTTCCAGAAAGGAGTTGCAATGCAGCGAGGTGGCAGAACATGTGCTTAGCATGCACAAGACCCTGGGTTTGAGCCTGAGCAGTACTCATCAGTAAGAAATACTCCTAACAAATTTCTAAAGCCAGCCTTGAGAGCCTTCCTGGGGTTAGTAGACCGTGTTTGGCAGCTAAATAAGTAATTCTCCTCAAGCGTGTTGACGACCATGATGGTTAATATCATCTACATGGCAGGATCTAGACTCTCCTAGGAGACAAAGCTCTGGGCATGTCTGTGAGGGAGCTTCTGGACTGGATTAATTAAGGTTGAAGACCTTTCTGTCTGTGTCTGTCTCACCATTCCATGCTGGACTGTGTAAGAAGGAGAAAGTGAGCTAGCACACTGCTCGAGTTTCTGCTCCTATGACTTCCTCACCAGGATGGACTGTGTATCCTAAAACTGTGAGCCAATAAATGCCCCTCCTTTCTGAAATTACTTCTACTGGGCGTTTTGTTGTAACAACTCGAAACGTGGCGAAGACAGTAATGGAACAGAGAGGCATTGCCATATATCTGATCCATGTCTTCAGGAAGTTCATGAGCCATTTTTAAAGTACATGTATGAAAAAGAATTCAAGGCCCAGGCAGCTGGAGTGCCAGCAAGTGCTGTAAACCCTGGCTTCTTTTACTGTGGACCATGAAAAATAAATCTAAAACCCAATAGGCTATGAATCCATAGTGTCTCTGACAGTGCTAGCCCATGTTAATTACATGGCCTAACTACAGCCTTTCTTTGGAACCCACAATATCTGTGCATTGTGCTGGGCATGCCTCTACACTATCTAGAGCAAAACTGCCTGAGACACGTGGGCTCAGAGTCAAGACTGTAATACTGTAAGTTGTGAGTGCAGTGTTTTTGGTGTACATGGAAAACTTCTTGCTCTTACAGAAGCATCATGTTNTGTTACCAAAAACAGAGATTCAATATTTCCCCCATCATTCCTCAGCATATAAGTATTAAATTAGTAAGTCTTTGGATCATATTGTGTTAGAATGTTTGATTTAAAAAACTTCTGCTTGAGTTGCTGACTAGAGTTTCATTAAAATATAGTCACTAAGTGAATTACTGCTTGGCAGAATTTCTAGCAATTTCTGAAACAGCCCTAAACATTCTCCTTCACTTTTGTCCTACATATTTATGTGAGGAGTGACATGTTGATAATTATAAAACCAAAATACACAACAACTCTGATAGATATTGAAGATTCTCCATGTCCTGCAGTATCAAACACTCAGCCAAGACTCAATGCTTTAGGTAAAAATAGACAAGAACATCCATCTCATTGCTATGCAAATTTATGTAAATATGCTTTACTCTTCAATAAATGATAAAATTGTTTATATACCCAATAATTCTCATTTGGTTTGGTTTTGTGACCAGGTCTCATGTAGCAGGCTAGCCTCAAACTTGCTATGCAGCCAAGGAGAATCTCAAACATCTGATCCTCCTGCCTCCACCTCCAGAGTCTTGGATCACAGATATATACCANTGCCTCTAGTTTTTACTAAGTACTGNGGATGGAATCCAGGGATTTGTGCATGTTAGGCAATCATTCTACCAACTGAGCTACATGCCCAGCCCCACAAGAATTATCTTAAAATAAAGTTCTTTATGATTCTCATCAGTAAATGTTGGATCTGCATACCTATTTTATATGGCTGTGCATCCAGGGTCAGCTACAAAATTCGTGGTTGGAAATGNGTTGTAAGTGAAGAAGTTTAGGGACTCCTACTTTAAACAGTATGAGGAAGCAACAGGCTTAGTAGAAAGAACACAGGGGTCAGGATGAGTAAAACACATATGGGATTANACCCAAAGAGCCGGNATCCANNTCAGCTGCAATGCTTTCTGCTNTGAGGACATCACCATTGATCTTTTCAATGGAGATCTTAAGATCAGGCACCATCCCACTTGTTTCATATGAAGAATTCCTACAGGACNTAGTTGCCACTATGANGNCAGGTCATGCATGATGAAATCCAGGCTTGAGTTAATTAAGTTATCCAAATAAAACACACGTTGGGTAAAGTCATGAACAGGAACCAAAACAACCATGTTGGACAGAAGACTATCAGTGGATCCTGCTTGGGGAGATGACTTAACTTCCGCATGTCCCCAGAAGTGATAGGCAGTTAGGCACAACCATCCTACATAGGTGCCAATGAAGGTTGAATCCTTTAAGTTTGGGCATTCAGTCCANGCTTTTGGACTGCAATGATTAAACTTGATTCAACATGGCTGGCTCCTTTGGTTGCAGTGTGAAGACTCACCCTAAATGTGTGCAGCCCCTTCTAGTGACAGCCCAGATAAAAGGGCTTTTTTTTTTCCTACTTGCCTCCATGTTGTGCTGACAGACTCATCTACCCTAGTGGCATCTTGCTGCCACTGCTGTTGGTATGGCTGCTGCTGCTGTCGCTACTGCTGATGCCATTCTTTACTGACATCAGAACTCAGTTTTTTTTTGTTTTGTTTTGTTTTGTTTGTTGTTGTTGTTTTGTTTTGTTTTGTTTTGTTTTTTTGTTTTAGCTTTTCAACATGCATTGAAGACTAATGGATCTTCAGGAACCTTCCAGGCTTCAAGGCCAAACTCGAACTAGGAACACCTGGCTTTTGGACTGAGCAGCTACTGGGTTTTCAGTCTTCCTGGTGTGAATTGTTGACTACGAAGGCCTTATTGCATATGTAAATCTAATAAATCCTCTTTAAATGCATCTTGACTTTATCAGTTCTGTTCTTCACAAGAACTCTGACTGATACACAGACTAACTACTCAGCAAAATAGCATAGCCCCCAGCTGACAGTGAGGCTAGACCATTCATAGGAAGGCCCTTCCGAATTGGTGATGTCAAGATGCCCAAGGCGTAGGAGGAGCATGGTGCCTGTGGAAAGAAAAAATTGAACTATCCTTACAACTGGCAAGGGGTAAGCGAGGAATTTTAAAACATTTGTCACATATATGGGGTGGTAGGAGTTGTGGGCTGGTGAGGGAGTTGAACAGAGCCATCCCCTTGGGACATACTGATTACAGTTTAAAAGCTTGAGGTCTCCTCAGCAGTGGCCTGGTCAGGAAGGATGTTGGCAGGCAGGTGCTTACAGTGGTAGATACAACTGAATCACTTCTGTGAATCCATCCCAGGATGCTCTCTGCTAATGGAATCTTCCTCAGCTCGGCCCGTGTCATCACTTTCTTGACCAGGATTTTTACAGGCACATGATCAAAGCATCCCNTGGCAGTTACAAGCATGGCTTTGGAAGAATAATACACCAGGGCAGCTATGCCACCTAGTGATGCCTGGTTGTACTGTTCTCATCCGAATGANGGTGGCAAAGGCTTCCGGGAGGCTTTTAGTCTTTGCTGCTCTGGGGCAGCCTTTCCATGGGCAGGTCTGAAATCTTGGAGTCGGCTTTGAAACATTCCTGGAGGCCGCACTGACCATCCCCACATGCTGTAGAGGACATGGGTAACTTCACACCAAGAGGGAGGAGGCCACATCTCTAGTACTAATTGTTAAAGAACATGAAATCCATACTCTCAACCTGCGTCCAGGCCAAGATGAGATGGGATTTGTACCTTTGCTCTTATCCTATTATGATGTCAATTAACTGTTTCCTTCCTTCCTCCCTCCCTCCCTCCCTCCCTTCCTCCTTTCCCTTTCTTTATTTCCTTCCTATTTCCTCTTTTCCCACATTTTCTTCCTCCCTCCTTTCTGTATGTGAACGTGTGTGCATCTGTGTGTAGAGGTTAATCTCCAGTGTCACTCCTCAAGTGCCTTCACCCTATTTTTTGAGGCAGAGTCTCTCATTGGCTTGGAACTTATCCCTTAAGGCTAGATGGGCTGGCCACTGAGCCCCAGGGAGCATCCCATCTCCACCTCCCCAGCACTGGGACTACAAGCACAGGTACCACCACACTCAGGTTGTAAAACCTGGGTTCTGGGGATAAAGCTTGGGTCCTCACACTTGCGAGGTTCCTCAGCCCTGATTAGCATGTAACTTGACGTTGAGGGCCTTCGGCATCTGTGGTCTCTCCCCCCAAGCAGAAATGCTCTCACCAGCACTCAGCAAGCAGCTGTCACAGGATGCCTGGAGAGTGTCTGTCCTCCAGCTCAGTGGCATTAGTACTAACACAAGTGCAGCTCTTGAATCCAGACCACATTCTACATCTAATCGACTGGAACAGTGAGGAATAAAGGGATATTTTAAGCCAGAGGAATGTTGAGAGGAAACTGATAAAATGCATGATGTGCTTTTGTTTGTTTTGTTTCTTTCATGCTCTCTCTCTCTCTCTTTCTCTCTCTCTCTCTCTCTCTCTCTCTCTCTCTCTCTCTCTCTCTCTCTCTCTCTCTCTCTCTCTCTCTCTCTCCCTTCCTCTCTCCCTCTCTCTCCCCCTTTCAGATTCCTTGGGAGAATGTGAGTTGAATACTTAGAATCCCAACAGTTGGGATAGCAATGCTGTGAGTGCACTACTTTTCATGCATCTGAGTACCATGAGACTGTAGAAGTAACGTGTGTGTGTGTGTGTGTGTGTGTGTGTGTGTGNTGTGCCTGCGTCTGTGTGTGTGAGATGCATGCACAGAGGTCGAGGAGTGCATCAGGTGAGCTGCTCTATCACCCTCTGCCATATTCCCTTGAGATAGGGTCTCTCACAGAATCTGCAGCTAGGCTGGTGGCCCACAAGTCCCAGCAATCCTCCTGTCTCCACACCCATTCCTAGCTTCTTCGGATGCTGGTGATTTGAACTCAGGGTTCCTCATACATGTACAGCAAATGCTGAGCCATCTTCTCAGCCCCCAACACTGCTTTCTACCAAGCTCCTGAAATGAGGAGTGACTCTGAGTTTTTCTAAGCACAGAAAGCCTTCTTGGTCCAGGGGAGAATTGGAGGATGGGTGACATCAGTTTCAGAAACTGGATTTGCTCCAGCAGATCAAAGGCAGCTTGTTTGGACAGGCCAGGACTTGCTCTATTGGAAGCATTCCAGATTGCAGGGCACACTTTCTTGTTTTGTTTTCATTTGGGGGGAGCAGATTGTGAGTTCCCCTTGTTGATCATCTCTGCTTGAGACCGGTGTGTTTCCATGCCTGTGTGTGGTGCATGTGTGCGCATGCTCCCATGTGTTCAGTGGCTTCCCCTACCCCTCTCCACCTTTTTATTTATTTATGTAGAGATAGCACCTCATTGTGCAGCCACACCTGGCCTGAAACTCACTATGTAGACCAGGCTGGCCTCAAGCTCACAAGGACCTGTCTGCCTCTGCGTCCAGAGTGCTGAGCCAGGGTCTCACGGACTGGGTAGGCTGGCGAGCCAACGAGCCATGGGAATCCACCTGTCTCTGGTTCCCTAGCTCTGGGATTACATGTACAAGCAGCAAGGCATGGCTTTTGACATGGATCCTAGAGGCGCAAACTCAGGAGCCAGTGCTTGTTTAACAAGCATTTTCCCGACTGAGCCACCTCTCCGCCCTGCCATAAGTTTTTGACTGACTTTATACAGTGAATCCATAGAACAAGAGCAAAACAAGGTGGGACCTTATGCAAAACCCTCCAGCCTCTACCCCACCCACTTAGCTGGGGACCTGCTTGAGGATTGTGGAAACAATACTCTACAGGCTCCTTCCCCACAGAGATGGAAGAGGCTTCTCTCTCTAATCCCCTAAAGCACCTCTGGGGCTAAGCTGTAGGGGTTATAAATAGTCCCCTAAGTGGGGGGAGGCCCCTCGTTTCACAATCCTTAATTTCTTTTTATGCTTCAAGTTTCAGCCAAATCCACCCCTCCCACTTTTGCCCTCGTAACAACCAATCCTTCAGTCCCAAATCACTTGGTTTTCACCCAAAGCCAATAATCTTGATTCCCATATTTTAAGATGTTCATTGCAAAGAACTCTGACTGTTCACATACAGCTGTCAGCTGCAAAAACATTTTTTTTTAAATACAAAAATCTGGCTTTGGTCCCCCCCCTCCCCATGAGGCTGGATGGTGGCCTAGTGATTCATGCTGACTCCAGGGACTTGGGATCTAGATCCCTTCACTCACCCTGCTCACCACATCCCATCCAGATGTAATTAAGTGTAGCCCAGGTAACCAGCCAGTGCAGAGAAAGCTCAGGGGGAAAGCCACATCCAGGTCTGAGTAGCTACCACGTGGCTCTGAAGGGTCACTCATGCACGGACTCTGTGCTAACCCTCATGACTCTCTGGTCACCACTGGCTGTCGATCTGGTGTCCAGAGAAAAGCAGAGACCCAAGAAAAGAGGCAGAGCATCAGCCTCAAAGCCAGGGATGCACATTTTTCCAGAATGTCTCCTGAAAACAAACTTCTTCTTCTTTTTCGGGGAGCCACAGACAGACCACACAGCTGATGGTTATTTTTGTTGCCAGCAGAATGAAGGCGACTTAGACTCCATTTGTCCCCTTAGCAATTGTTCCTTTAGAAGACTATATGTGCTATGGCATTTCTTAGGGATGGTTTCCTTCAGATAAAAATTCAATCCTCATGAAAAACTGAATAGGAGACGTTTTATTTTGATCATTTTCAGCAAAGCTGAATAAGTCCTTTTCTTTAAATGGAATCTTTTCAAAATCAAATAGATCCCACTTCATTTTTATCCCAAAGCTGCTGGATGGTGGGTAGAATTGGAAAACTGTACTTTGTCCCAAGAATTTGGTTTGAGGATGAAGATGGGAGGGAGAGGCGGGCCTGCAAAGGCTAGTGCTTGGGTGTAGTCAGCATCTCTGTCTTGAGTGGTTGCTCTTACACATGCCCATGCTATGCTTGAAGAGAAAGAAGAGGGCAGGAAGGGAAGCATTTTGCTGAGAACTTTTGTTTTTCAAGCAAGTGTTCTCACACATATGCAGCAGCATGCGTTAGCACAGACAGACTTCCCAGTCCAAGAAGCAAACAGATCTGTTGTCCTCTCTTAGTGAGTTGGAAACCACAGAACAACAAAAACAGTGAGGAGGAGAAGGGTCAGGGTTGGAACTCACAACCTGGCCAGGCGTGACCAGAGCAGGTGTGTCATCCAAGCTACTCTGGGGGCTGAGGTAGATGGATCTCAAGTTCAAGACCAGCCTGCACAAGTTAACTCAAAGATAGAAAATAAAGAGAGGGTTGGGGGTAAGGTTCTGTGGTAGAGTGACTGTCTAGCATGTGTGAGACCCTAGGCTCAATCAATAACACTGTAGCTCAAACACTCACTGAGATGTGGAAAATACTGGTCCTTCTCATTGAGAAACCAAGAAAGACTACCCAGTGTCCAATTAAGTCTTATTGATGAGTATATTTTCTTTCCTATCGGTGAGCATTTTATTTTGAACACTCTAATGACTTTTGTGGAGTGGGGACAGATGAGCAGTATAGGTTTAACTCCATCAAACAAGACATCTTTACAAGCAGCAAACTCCCTGGGCTCTTGCCATGCAACAGTGGCTGCCCCTCTCCCCCCACTTAACACTCATGTGCCACAGCAGTCTTGTGCATACCTGAGCTCACCCACAGGTGGCTAAGGATGCAACATGACCATCTCCTTCAGTTGCTTCATTTTGAAACTGAAGTCTGAATCCACCCTTTCTCTGGGGAAGTTTGACATCAATATGTGTTAAGGGTTGGTTTTCATGAGCCCCTTGCGCACATCAGCAATTTATGAGGTAAATGTGCATGATTGTACTAAGTGACCAGGGCCAGTGTGAGGACTCGTATTCTTCTGCAGCTAATACTTACAGAGTGCCTTGCCCTGTGTAGCAGTAAATCACTTCTTCCAAAGAAGACAACGCTGGCCATGCTCACCTACCGTCTCACTGGCCACATCTTGTAGATGTTAGCTAATAGAGGTGTTTCAAGTATCAAACTCATCTCCTGGGTCAAGTTTAAGTTCACTAGACAAACTTACCTTAGAAATAAAGAAGTGTTTCAAAATTTTTCATCTGGAAGCCACAGAGATGGCTGAATTGATTTAATTCTTTGTTCCAAATGCATCAGGACCTGAGTTGGGATTGATTGGCAGCAACCAAATAAGACTGCCAAGTGTGGTGACACAGGTCTATAACCATAGTCCTGGTGATAGGGGGACAGGCAGATCCCGGGAACTCATTGGCTGCCTAGCTTAGCTGAATCTATGAGCTTCAGATTCTGTGAGAGACCCTATGAGCTTCAGATTCTGTGAGAGACCCTATCCCAAAAACATGAGGTGGAAATCAATTGAGGGAGAGTCTCACTTTGACTTCAGATCTTCACAAGTGCATACCAAAGAAACATGCACCCTCACATCCATGCACATCTATGTACATACGCGTATACACACACACACGCACACACACACACACACACACACACACACACACACACGTCATCTGAATTTTCCAAGCAACTATTTTAGACAAAGCATACAGGCAGAAAAATCACAATTCCCCCGAACTTTGATCACATACCCAAATTCCTTTCCTGTATTTTTAGGACTACATCAGCAGAAGCACAGAATATCACTGCCAATGTCCATAGGCAACAAATGGAGCCAGCATGGTCTGAGAAATGTTTTCAGGAAAAAAGTGGCTTTAAATAATTAAGTACAGTGCCTGCCCTCCACTCCTCACCAGCAGATTAATGTCTCTTGACAGGTGAGATTCCTTCACGGGAGGCTGCAGCTCCAGTTTGTTCGAGGTAACGGCTGCTACGGAAGAGCAGATTTTCATTAAACACCCCCCCCACACACACACAAAAAAAATCCCTGCTCTTTGTAGAAAACAAACTTACCATAAATGATCATCCGTTTTCTGCTCAAAGGCATAAAAATTCATATATTATTTGTTGTTTTAACTGAAAAAAGTTATGCTTAGAAATAAAACTAATCAAGAAAGTAAGAAGCCAGAAAAGGACAGCATATTGGGTAGACACCAATGCTTGACTGGAATCCACCAATCAGCCTGATGTGAAAGGCATTAGTGTGTGTGTGTGTGTGTGTGTGTGTGTGTGTGTGTGTGTGTGTGTGTGTGCGCGCGCGCGTGTGTGTATGGGTGTGGAGGCCAAAATACAACCTCTGGTATCATTCCTCGGGTATCCTCCACTTGTATTTTTAGACAGGGTCTCTCAATGGCCTGGAACTCACCAGACACACTGACTGGCCAGTGAGCCCCATGGATCCACCTGTCTCCAGCTCCCACCTCTTGGATTATAAGTATGTATCACCATGCCTGGCTTTCAAGTGGATTTTAAGGTCAATGTGTTTGCATAGAGAGTACCTGGCCAGCTGAGCTATCTGCCCAGCCTTAGGTATTCACATTGTTTATTTAAATCATTTTGCTTTATTTTATTTTCTGTGGGGGTACATATGTGTTCCTGTGTTTGTGCCTGTAGGAGGGATGGGCTATCATGTGTGCAGGTGCATGTGGAGGTCAGGGGTCAATGTCAATTATCATCTGCAATTCTTTCTACCTCATTTTTTTTGAGCCACTTATCTCACTGAAACAAGAGCTTATTGCTTCTGCTAGGAGGGTTGATCATGAACTCTAAGGATCCATCTATCTTGCTGTGGTAGTTTAAATAAAAATGGCCCCCATAGGCCTGTAGGNTTTGGCACTATTAGAAGGTGTGGCCATGTTGGAGTAGGTGTGGCCTTGTTGGAGGAAGTGTGTCACTGGGGGCAGGTTTTGAGGTCTCGGATGCTCAAGCCACGCCCACTGTGACATTCCCTTCTACTATCTGCAGATCTGGAGGCAAAACTCTCAGCTCTTTCTCCAGCATCATGTCTGCCTGTGTGCCACCATGTTTCCCTCCATGATGATAATGGACTAAATCTCTGAAAACTGTAAACCAGCCCAATGAAATGTTTNCCTTTATAAGAGTTGCCATGGTCATGGTGTCTCTTCACAGCAATGAAACCCTAGCTAAGACACTTGCCTGCCTGACACTGGGTTTACAGATGTTCTCCCTCATAGGGCTTTTCACATGGATGGGTTCTCTGGATCTAGACTCAGGTCCTCACAATGCACAGCAGGCACTTACCAACGAGCCATCTCCCCAGCCATGAGAATTCTCATATCACAAGAAGAAATGGAGGTTTGGAGAGGCTAAGTATCATGTTCAAAGAGAAACTGCAACAGCAACAACAAAACCTCTTGAGCAGACAGATCAGAATTCCTATCTGAGATGCTCTGGACCCCAGCTTCCCTCCACTGCCAGTGTCTCAAACGGAAGGCAGTAAACTGGATGAGGACAGATGAAGCCTGACCCACTCAAAGAAACACAGCCCAGTGGCGAGGAATTAACCAGACTTTGGGTAAACATGTGTTTTTCAGCCATCATCTCCACCACGATGTGATGAAACTGGCTTTCCTCAAAGCCAAAGACACCAGATGGACCATCTTTCAATCTGGTGTTTTTCTCATCTAAATACAGTCCCAGGAATCAAAACAAATAGAAACACAAAGCCATTAAAAAATATGTATATATATATGAGCAATCTCTAGCTTAGAATAAACAGCAAAGAATGGAAGAGTTACCAAAACAAGTCCCAGAGAAGATGATAAAAAAGACAGATGTCCTTCCTGTTCCCTTCTGCAAATAGTCACTACCTCTGCTGAGTGGGGGATGTAATACCCAGATGTGACTGTTCACGGGGCTTCTGACAGTGTTTGGCCCACACAGCCTTCGCATTTGTGGTCCCTCTTGACTCCTGATAGCTTTGAAGGTGTGCACATTTAGTGATCTATGTTTGACAAGACTTAAAATTAACCTTTGAGTGTGTCTTTCACAGCCAATGTGAAACAACAGAGCAGCAATGATGTGACATTTTGGGTGGGTGAGCTCATCGAAGAAGCCTGCCTTCTGTGCTCTTCCCCAAAGACCCAAGGGTATCTCAGCCTGCCAGGTCTCTTTAGACATGACATACAGAAGATGAGAGAGTAGGGAACCTCAACAAACTCAAGATGGCCTGCACAAAATGAAGGTATTCCGGCACACTTCACATTCAATCTTGTGCACTTCATTCTGCAGGCAACAAAGAGGAAATCTGAGCTAAAAAGCAGGATAAAGGGCATGTTATTTCTGACTATCAAGCCTTCAACTGCACATGCATGGATATTTGACTTCTAGCCCCTGCCCTCCCCCCCCCACACACATGTAATCTTCCTGATAGCATTTCTCANAGGGATTTTCTGTTGTGAAGGCAAGTGCCTTGAACATCTCTTTAGATGCCATGAAGCATTTTTATGCTGAAAAGTAAGGGGAATTCAGTGTCTGTAGGTAATTGTGCCATATAATAATAATGGAAAGCAATGTAGGATGTTCAGTCCACCTTTCCTTCTTCTCATAACCCCATAGTAAGTACCTGGTGGACACCTTTGATGCACAGGTATCCAAAACTACTCCAATCTCCTGATGGACCTACCTCCCCTCCCCTTACTTCATTTATTAGAAAACTGAGGGGTGGTAAAACCACACAAAAACGTTGGCCTTCTGAGTGTGGCACCCAGGTTTATCGAAGAGCAGTAATCAAGTTAGACAGACAGTGTGAGCTCTGGAGCTCTGAAATGAGCCTGGTTCTCCAAGAATCCATCCTTCCTGGGTGATAAACAAACACAATTCCTACAACAGAACACTATGGGCAAAGAAGCTTGATGGAGAGGCATCAGGCCTGAAGGGTTTGAGAACTGATTCAAACCTGGGCATGATGGTATGCCTACAGCTTAGAATCCTCACACTCCAGCACTTGGGAGGTAGAAGTGAGAGAGTCAGGAGTTCAAAGCCATCCTCAGATGTACACATGGAAGTCAGAGGACAACTTGCAGGAGTCAGCTCTCTTCTTCCACTACATGGGACCCAGGCATTGAACTCAAGTTCTCAGGCTTGGCAGGTCCCCTGTATTTACTCACTGAGCCATTTTACTGGTCCAGGAAGAGGTCATTTTTTTTCTTCATGATGGGCCACCACCATGGCCTGATTACACATAGTTATCATCACAGTATCTTCCTTTTAAGATATCTTAGTGACTTGACTCTTCTTCAGTGGACAGGAGAACACTGAAGCTCTGAGGAAAATTGGGTCCCCAGAGAAAGAGAGAAGATAAAAACACCTGTTCATGAACCTCAGGGGGCTGCTTTTATCGGGGTAGCAGAAGAGAAAGGAGGAGGAAGAAGAGAGGAGAAAAGGAGGCAGAGGGGGAGGAGGAGGGAAAGAGAGGGGGAGGAGGAGGGAGTGAAGGGAGGGAGAAGGGAAACAGGGTAGGAGGGAGTGACTGAGGGAGAACGCTCTATTTCCCAGTTATTTCAACAGAGCCCGCACAACCAAGACTCCTGCCTACAGAATAAAACCCACAAGAAGCAGGCCAGCTGGGCCATCTGCAGCACACCCTCCCTACAAGATGTTCCCTGAGCAGCTTCCAGGGAGGTTCAGCCAGCCAAGATTGTATTATTGAGTTGTGACCCTCTCATTTTCTTCTCCCTGCCTACCAAAGAGCCATTCAGACTCACTTATTTACAAACCATTATCTAAGCAATTATAGATGTCTCTGGAAGAACATGGGTTCACAGGCATCATCTTCTCTCCATACAAGATCTGCTTTGAGGTCCGAGGTACAGTACCATGCTCTCTACCTATATGAACCTTCCCTCTTACTGGGCCACCCAAGCTCTTGATTCCTGCTATTTATGTGCTACAGTAAAGGAGACTCCCCTTCAATTTTCTTTGTCCCCTAATTAGGGATCCTCCTGAACATCAGAATAAGACATATAGTATCCAGGGGAAATGGAATTCAAAGCTTCTGTTTGGACAGCCAAGAGCTCTAATCAAGAAAAAAGATGGTTACTTGGGATTATAAAATGATTCTTCCAAATGGATCAAAACACTGTAGTATTTTATTCTTCAGGACAAGTGCCTCCAGAGGTATGGAGGCATCTCTGTGGCTTGGCATCCTTGTTCCCTAGTCCACAAGGCGGTCCCATGTCTCAGGAAATACTTGGTGAGTGAAACTGTAAGCTGAGCTTTCACAGGGAGTGACAGATTCCCCAGGCATCCCTGGCACCTGGCATCATGCCACACAAAAGGGAGCACCTGGTAACATCCCCAGCACCCTGGCATCCAGGCTCCTAGTTCACATGTTTCTCTTGGCTCACCTCTCTTCCCCTTTTCATTTGGTTCCAGCTTAAGTCAGTACACCACAGGAGCTTGCTTCTCCCTGGCCTGGTCCCCAGTGGTTGCCATGACAACACCCTCTCAGAGTAGGCACTGGATGCAGGCCTTCTCTAGTATACCTTCAGGCAGGAGGGAGTCTGGGTGACCCTGAGGTCCACAGCAGGGGAGATGGAGAAGATCCCAGCCACCCTCGGAGGCACCTTTCCCGTCAGTTTCTCAGGGACACTATGGACGCCCCACTGGGTTTTCTGCTTCTTCATGCCAAGGAGCACATGGGGAAAGCAGCTTGGGATGCTTCAGTGGCCAGACCACCACATTCTTTTTATTGATGGAGGCTGGAATCCAGCTTCAAAGCCAATGAAAATGTCATGCCTGGATCCAAAAGCAGGCATCCTAAAGGACTTGAGGAGGAAGGGCTCTGTTCCTTCCCCTAAAACCTGGCATCATAGAGTGGGTGGGTAGTGGTTACCTGCTGGTGAAACTCATGTATGCCATGTGCTGGCATGAGGCAGGAATGGCATGGGTGGGCAGCAGAATGAGAGCACACAACAGCTTCTGGCCTTCCCCTCTTCCTAAAGTTTAATTCTGAGGCTTGAAGTATTCTTAGACACCAGCCCCAAAGCATTTTATGGTTGATTCTTCCCTAGGTAAATGAAAATGAATTCAGGTTAATATAGCCTCACTCCAATTGCAAGAGATAAGAGGAAATTTAAACTAGTGTGTTGGTTGCTGAGCACAGCTCTGCAAAGGTGTAGGGTGCTATATATCTTTTTATCAGCACCTGGTATACAGTTACTGAGCTAAAAAGAAACACTACTGATGAAGCTAGTAGCTGACCCAAGGGCCACTGCTATTCTTGTGTGTGTGTGTGTGTGTGTGTGTGTGTGTGTGTGTGTGTGTATCTTCATGTATGACTGTGGGCACATGGGGGCCATGGCATGTGTGTGGACCTAAGAAGACAATCTTGAGCATCAGCCTTCACCTTCCATCTTATTTGAGGCAGGGTCTGTCATTGTACACCACACTGTATGCCAGGCTAGCTGGCTGAAGAACATCTAAGGAGTCTGCTGTCCCTGCCTCCCATGTTGTCACAGGCATGCTAGGATTATACATGTACATGACCACATGTGATTTTTATGTTGCTTCTAAGGATCTGAATTTCTCTGGTCCTCAGGCTTGTATGGTAAGTGCTATATTCTCTGAGCCTTCTCTCCTATTCTATTGCCAATGTTTGTCAAGCACTCTTTCACCTGAAGATAAGACTTCAACTTCACAGGTACCCACAGCCATATAACCGCCTCAACTTAAGAACAGAAGAGGATCTCTTCCCTTCTCTCTGGTGACTAAGAAGCCAGGCCCCCAAAGAAAAGCTGGACTCTCTTCAATGGAGGGTAGCTTACTTTCTAGGAAGCAAACCTATGCAGAGCTGTTGGAGCTGTTTACAGGAATACCTTGATGTGGCCCTGCTGAGAACANGCTAGAAGATTAAAAAGTAACCTAAAGCACAGAGCCTATGACCTTGGTGAAAATGTTATCTCACACTAGCTAACTGGAGAGTGGCTCATGGGTATCTGACCTTGTAGCTGCACAAAAGGCTTTTCACATCAGCATGATCAACAGTGCAGTGAAGAATGAAATACCATCCTGGAAAGATCTAGAAGGAATCTTGGGTCTCCTGTTCACTAGCCGTATATCCTTAGAAACATCCCTAAAGGCCTCCTGAGCCTCCATCTTTTCATCTTTCACACGGAGTAATGATGGGGACCATGGGGACAAGTGGACCACTAAAATGCACAATGTGTTAAGAAAACTGCCCTGCACATAGTATGTGCTCAACTAAGAGTTACCACTGTTATCAGAACAGACTATAAATACTAAATTTCAACTTACTTTTTATTTTTGAGGCAAGGTCGCACATAGCCCAGGCTGGTATTTGAGAATGATATGGAACACAGATGTGTTCACCTCCCAAGTGCTGAAATTGTAAGTACGTGTCACTATAGCAGGGACAGAACCTAAGGCTTCATGGATACACTAGGAAAGTACTCTACTAACTGGGCTATAACCCCAATTCCTAGCTTTTCAAACTTGAAAAACCCAAATCTGGTTTCCTGGGAAATGAATTGGTGCTATGGGCATATAATATGAGTGAGTGAACTCAACAGCTATAAATGCTGGGCAGCCAAATTCTGACCCTTAGCTACTCTCTGTGTACTGTGCCATGCCACTGCCTGCAAGATCTCTCTTTGACGTCAGAAGGAAGCATAAGCATATCTCCCAGCTGACATCTCAGCTACTTTCCAGTCATGACATTCTNGAGTCACCCCCAAGGGCAGCGGAGGTGGTTAAAGTCAACACAGCACATTTTATAAACCATAGTTAGAGGACAGAGAGATAGGGTGTGTTTACCACATTATGTAACTAGCCCTGAGCCTCTGGGGAGGGAGTGCCAATGGGTAACGAACACAATCTCATCTCATTTTGATGGGGAAGATACCAACTCTTATCACTGAGAAGAATCGCTACAATTCATTTAGTCAATCTCTACCCGAGATGTGTGTGAGGTGATTTTAGTGTGCACCTCCTCACGGCCCAATATTTCAGCATTTCTTCACTTTTGTCATGCCCTGAAATGCAAAGACATCAACCTTAAAGGAGCCTGGCAGGCCACATTTTCAAAGCTGGGCTGCATGGAACTCAGGTTCACTATGAACACACTTGGAGAGCTTGTTAAACATGCAGGCCAACCCCTTCTGTATTGATTCTGTGAGTCTATCTGAAGGACAAGGATGTGCTGTTTTTCACCACCTCTCCAAACTTCTCTAGCATCAGTGGTCCACACTATAAAAAATAATCTTTGATAACCAACATGGAGAGTTGGCAGGTGCCTGAGAGACCCCATGCTATGAATTAAGATACCTCTGCTTCCCCTCATCATTGGGTAGCCCAAGATTCCCAATCACTTTCGTGGCCTAGAAGTAGAACTCTAGAATGTCTAAGGTATGAGACAGCTAAGCAAGAAGCAACATTCCCCAAGCATGTCGCTTTAGGCTTCGTTATGGCTCATCTTGCCCCAGCCCATCTCATTGAATCCAATGCTATTTCACTGCTTGCCTTGAGCTGCCTAGTCTTCTCCAGCTCCTCCCCTAACAGAATCTAGCACGAATCACTAGTGTCCCCAGTACATCAAACATGACAAAAATGACTACAATTTAGATAAAAAACATATGCCAGGTCTCAGTATATTTTACAAAATATCTGTAAGGTTATAATTCAAAAGTTGACTCAATTGACATGTTAGGGAAATTTGCTCACTGGTGCAAAGCTGGCATGACTGTTCTGGGAGTCACCAACTTCTTTCTGATTGGATTAGAAACTTGCTACACCTGGGAGAATCCATGCCTGATATTGCAAGCATGGTTAAAAGCCCATGGCTGGGTAGGGCATAAGCCCTAGGCCTGGGCTACATGAGATTCTGTCTAAAAAAAAAAAGCCAACATATACATACATGCACAAGTGATGAGTGGGCTTAGTCCTGTCGTCACTGTTAATTTTGGCAGTCATATTTAAGGAAGCATTGTGGGAAGGGGTGGAACGGCCCTGATTTTTTTGTCTATGGCTAAAGATTGACCCCCTGCACTTCCAGTTATAATAATTATTGACAATTAATCTTTGCATTAGTCCAAATTTATAAACTCTTTTAAATTTTAACCCATATCATTTGATTCAAAGTGCTCTAGTTAAACTGTATCATTATAGTTATAAAATGAAATGTTGATGATACTGGTGATGATGAGGGTGACAATGACCATCCATTAAGGACTGTTACAAGTTTTCACAAGTATGGTGTTCCATGCTGTAATCTCATCTCATGTTTTCTGAAGCTACTGCCAGATTTTCCGGTAATAAAATCAAGAACTATGACGATTAGATGAATGTCCACAGTTAGAAAATGTCAGTGAAGCAGGCATTCGGACACAATGTTCTTGTCCAGTACATTGTGGCTCCTTCCTCAAAACCTATGCAGAGCTACTGCTGCCCTACTGGGGGACAAGTCCAGGTTCATTCCACGCCTCTCTATAATCTTATAGATTCCCAATCCACCTGGACTCAGCTTTCTAAATAAGAAGCACAAATGTATTTCTTTACCTCAATCTGGCAATCTCTCAACTCTGCTGAGTAATTTAATTATCCATCAGATACTTTTTGGTTTTCAGGCTGTTCATATGTGCTGGTCCATGTGTAGATTGTATGACCGATGGGCAAACAGGTGTTTTTTTTGGTGACTCTAATACCACCCAGTCACACTCAGCAAGGGGTCTTCCTTCTTGACCAAAACAATGTCTTTGTCAAAGCCATGTGCAAAATGCCTGAGGTGACCTATAGGCCCATTTACCAGGTTGTCATCTTTAAGTCTGGCTGCCCACCTCCAAATGCAGTTTGAATTATTTTGTTCAGAGGTGCACTCGTGTGTGTGTGTGTGTTGAGCATACTTGATACACTCTTAGAAAGATCCCCAAGTTTCACTGCCCAAATCATTATATAAAACTATTACTCTGGACCAGCTGTAATAAAGCCTAAAGGCCTACACTGTTTGTAGAACACTGAGCATCTGACCACTGCTCCCTGCCTTTAAGACAGTCTCCACCCAGTGGACACTGACAGCATTCACTGTTTCTCTGATAGCATTCCCCAACACTTGTACTTGAAGGAGGAACCTGATGCATCTTCAACTGTGCTATGATCTTTGATGTCTTAGGCTTGACTTGAGAATCCATTGATCACTTTGCACATTTAAGTCTACACAGTGAGGCAGAGGAGGTAGGCTGTGCTGTTATCCTATAAATATGGGCTATCCATTTAGTGAACATAGATCAAACATGGAAGACTAGGATGCCTCTGTCCACACTCAGAGTCTCAGCTATGGCAGATGACTGCATTCACCTGAGTAAGCATAACCCTATTGTTGACATTAAACCCACGATCTGCAAGTCACCCAATGAAACAGCAAATAATGTATCAGGCACACAAACAGTACAAGCCATCCCTCCACATGAAATAAATAGAAGTGAGAACTCTTTAAAATAAGTTGAAATTAGTCTGATATAGACAAACCACAGGCTGAAAGCAGCCTGTGACCACACTAACAGTATAGAGACGCTAAATACACTGTACACAATGTAAGATCAGTCTTTATTGTCCCTGCCTTCTAATCCTACACCTTCTTAGCAGTAATCCTGACATGTGCAGCTCTTTTGCGCCCACTCAGAGTGATATGCAAGGGCAAAAGCAACCATGCATGTGACAAAGCTAATTGCTAGTATTGTTTATTCAATGGTATGCCTTGAGTAATTAAAAAAGAGAGAGAGAGATTAATCAACCAGTTGTGAAACCAAACATTCGCAGGAACCGAGCGAGCACTTATCCAAAGGCTCAGTTTGTAGCTGTGTGCCCTTAAAAAAACAGGCTCGATGATTGCTCAAAGAAGCCAAATGGTAAAAAAAAGTGTCAGCTCTTTCCAAACTGAGGCAGCCAAGAAAAGGGTTTTTACAAAATAAAGCTGGGTGGAGGACCTAAGATGCAGGGGAAGTAGAGACATACCAGACCAGAGAAAAAGCAAGAAGGAGTGTCAGGAAGGGCAACACATTCGTTTAGCAAAGCTACAATGAGAGAGGGCAGAAACAACTAAAAGCAAAGGATGCAGGGTCCAGGAAAGAGGAAGGGGCGAGTGGAAACAGCTGGAANTGTTCAGCTGTGTCAACATTCGGCTGCTTGGCAGATTGACTAGCAAAGTGTCATCTGAAACCAATTACATTCCCAAAACCCCACGGACCCAGTTCATAACATTGATTAATCCACATTGTGAAAAAGTCCCCAAGCAAAACTAGACCAGCTGTCAGCCCTTGGAGCTCAAAAAGAAGAAGAGAAAAATAAATAAAACCAGCATTGCTTAAGGGGGAAAAAGGAAGAAGAGAAGAGGAAAAAAGAAAAGGAAAAATGCCTCCTGAAATGCCGAGACTTTCCGAAGGTGTGCCTTCTGAAATAGAAGATGGCTTTAGGAAGACTCCACCCGAGCCTCTTTTTTCCAGGACTATAATTAGAAAAGCCTGGGTCACGTTAAAATAAACTCAAAGTCCATTCTCAAAGTCAGAGCACAATGGCTCCAAGTCTCGATGCTGTGTCCTTTTACTCCCTCCTGGGAGTGATACCAAGGTCTTAATTCTTAGGCATAGTTTTGCTCTTTATTGTTTTAAATGCATTCATCTCTTCACACTGAACCAATAAAATGTAATTATATTTCATATATTTTCTTTCTTGTGTATGTTCACATATGTGCACACCCATGCGTGTTCATGTACATATGAAGGCTAGAGGTCGATATTTGGTGTCCTCCTTAATCATGCTCAACCTTCTTTTTCTGAGAGGGAACCTCTCTCTGTCTTGGCTAGGCTGGCTGGCCAGCAAGCTCTAGGAATCCGCCTGTCTCTTGCCTTCCAGAGCTGGGCTTATAGGTGTGTGTCTCCATGCCTAGCCGTAGGTGCTGGCAATTTCACTCAGGTTCTCAGGCTTACATTGCAAGCAACCTATCCAGGGACCTGACTCCCAAGCCTCATATATTTCCCCTAAAATCTTTTTATACCTTTTGTTCTATTGGACAGGGGTGTTAGGTGTTCATCATGTGCTGGATTTGCAAGTATATAACTTGTGACTAAGTCAACAAATGTTTACCACACTCATTGGATGTGGAAAAGCCCTTGTGCAGGACCCAGAAAGCATCACATACACCGTTATGCCTCCATGGTACTCCACACACTCCCCTGCCCTCCAGAAAAACCCCTAATCAGAAGATGGCAGAATGTGTGGAAAACCCTTCGTCCTGTTACTGACACAGGAGCAACTAGGACTCCAACTAGTTTTGTAAAGGAGACCTGATGCCATCTATGCAGCCATGGAATCCTCTCTGAGAAGGCTCCGTTTCTGTAAACTCTGGCCTCAACTCCCCACTGTGAGGCTGTAGGTATTGTAGGGCTCTCTGGTTGGTGGGATGGCTTTTTCATAGAAATAAACCACATACTTACGCATTTGTTCGTTCACTCTGCAAACACTTATCAAACGTAGACTCAGTATCAAGCACTGACCTGTGCCCAAGAAAACAACAAGTGAGCAGGAAGTTTGTACTTCCTGTTATGATTTTGGAACGTGGAACATTCAGAACAATGGAGGTAATATTGCTTGCATTTTCCTTATTCACACTACTCTAAGAGTCCCTGGGTTTCAAAGGTGATAGTCCTAAGTCCAGAGTGGAAGCATCTGTGCCAACAGTTACCTATGTCTACAACTTTCTAATAATTAATTTTTTTCCAAGGGAGAGTTTGAGACATGGTTTTGCTTGAGTATCCCTAGCTGGCCACAAATTTACCAGCCTCCTACACCACTCCACTCCACTGCTTGGATTACAGGCATGCATCACCATGTCCATCATATAAAACATTTTACTCTGAATATTGTAGACAAGTCAACTGATGCTCACAAAAGCTTAGTGAGCTGCCCAGGACCCTGTAACCAGAAAATATTACAGTTTTACTGAAATCCATGGCTGTCCCATACCTGATTCTGTGCTCTTTAAACAACAAAAATGCAGTGGGCTGGAGAGATGGCTCAGTGGTTAAGAACAATTACTGCTCTTACAGAGAACCCAGATTCAGTCCAGCACCCCTACCCCCAACACACAGAGAGAAATAAATAAAAATAAATTTTTTAAATGCTCAGATATATTATGCTTGACACAGACTTTCCTGAGCCTGCTGGCGAGTCTCAAAGCATGCAAAATATATTTCCTAGTGGGAAATGCATTCAAAGTTAGCAAGAAACTGGATGAAATTGGACTCTAAGAATATAAGTGGTTTATGTATTTGGACTGCATTCTAGGTTCTCTCTCTCCACTGTAAATGCCCCATAACTAATCTAGTGGCCTCCTCTGTTGAAATGTCACCCTGTTACTGCAAATTTTATGAACTGAAATATGCCTTTGACAAATTGATCTTTTTCCTTCTCCATACTTTTATGTCCATGTCTCATGGTACAGACCTATTTGAGCCGTGTGGGGTTATTACAGACTCGCATCATCCAAGCCTTGCTTATCATTGGTAGCTACAGCCCTATATTTGAAAAGAGGAGACAAAACAGCCCACCAT
Organism: Neotoma lepida; assembly: GCA_001675575.1. NCBI lineage: Eukaryota > Metazoa > Chordata > Mammalia > Rodentia > Cricetidae > Neotoma > Neotoma lepida. The sequence continues at coordinate 275,036 of LZPO01007984.1, read as the reverse complement.
TCACTGTGCAGGTCAAGAAATATAGCCTGATTTTTTTTTTTTCAGAGTCCAGGTTCAGAATTGGAAGATCCAAGCTAATAACAAAAAGTTACTTTAGAGGAAAGAAAGACTTCTCCAAATAGTAGAAGCATCTTCCGATTTTTTAGTGTATAGTCTGTTCTGAGTGTTGACAGAGGGGTTGAGGAGGGCAGGAGAGAGAGGCAATGAAAGGATGTGGAGATGCGGGTGTGGGAGGAGCCTGGAGCACCCATCAGAAACAGTAACCAGGGGCCGGGGGTGACGGCTCGGTGGTTAAAGCACTTGGCATTCAAGTGTGAGGACTGCAGTTTGGATTCCCAGAAACCCTTATACATACTGGGTCTGTGTGGTGGCCTGCCTGTCATTCCAGCCTCAGAAGACCAACAGGGGATTCCCAGAAAAAAAAAATGGCTATCAAGATTAGCTAGAGTGACTAGATTTAATGGAGAGCCCTTGTCTCAGTGAATAAGGTGGAAGAGTGATGGGGGATGATATTTGATATCAACCCTGGGCGTCCACATGCATATACACACTCGCATGCACACGCCCACACACACGCACACACATACACACGTGCATGTGCCCACAAGCATGTACACACACCAAACACAGACACAAAAAATGGCAAAAGAAAACAACTAGAGTCTCTAGATGATTTCACTAATTCTTTCTTCAAGTTTTTTCACCCTGGAGGATATTTATAATTATTGTTTTTTAAATGCTCATGATGTCACAGATAAAGAACACCAATTGCTCCCAACAGAACTCTTAACTACAGTATGTGTTAAGAAGAGCAAATTACTGTTTATATACACCGACAGGATTGTAAATGAAGGCAAGAACATTACAAATTAGACTGGGCTGAAAGCAAGCCAAGGCAATGCCATTTCTTTTTTTTCACCAAAAGACTCATCACCTGGGCCCTTTCCCTCCTGCTGGTCCCTCGACAGACACAGGCGTTGATACAGACATTGGTCTGTAAGGAGAAGAGTGAGCTTATGGATATTGTTGTGATTTTAGGATATTATCAGAACAATGTGGGCAAAGTTGCCTACATTCCGCTTATCCAAGCTACTCTGAGTCACTAGGGTACAGTGATTACAAATCTAAGTTTTAAATAGAGACAACATTTATGCCAACAACTGTGCATGTCCAGGACTTTGATAATCTAACCCACATTCAACAGAGAAAAGTGAATCTTAAAAGAACGGAAGTGAAGTTCTGTGTAAGTTGGAGTCTTTCTCTGTACACTCTGTTTAACAAGATGACTATGCACTGAATTGCTTTTTAAATAGTAAACATTTCTTATTTTGTAAGTCTAACCTTATTCACAGAAAAAGAACTTGTGTGTGGACTGGGAGTTGAGACTCACCCATAGAGGGACATATGACCCTGTGGGGAACCACGGGAACACAGTGTGAGGTCTACCTCATTGGTTGAGATACTGTTTGAGGATTAGGTCCACACCCACAACAGGGCACAGTCTATAATATAAGTGTTAATGTTATATGAAGTGTTCAGTGTCTCCAACCCCCAGGCATTCTAGAAGTGAATGGGACTGATGTCTTTGGTAGCAAAGAGAGATTTGTATATAAATACTTTCCTATCACTTCTGGGCACCACCAAATACACACATTCTCAAAAGACAAGAAGAGGAAGTGCATGTGTGCTCTGAAATGAAAATGGCCAAGGCATCCTCTCTTGTCCTGAGGCTACAAACCGCTCAGGCAACTTCTTGAGATTCACAAACCAAAAGCTTTGGTTCGGTTATGAAGCAAGGAAGGAAGGTGAAGGCAGTAGTGCCCTGGAGAAAACAAGTATACTCACTGTTGCATTTTTATTATAAACCAAAGCCTTCAATGAGGTGTGAGGTCATGAACAAGATGTATCTTGAAAGCATAGATTTCTCTGGTGGGGGTGACATTGAAGGGTGTCTAGTCCCACTTCCCCATCTGTCACTGCTCAGTGACTCCAATTACCAAGTGACATGAACTGCCTGGGAAGAGCACGGTTGTTTACACTGTGATTCTGTGACCTATTTCAACCCAAGGGGGTGCCAATGATTTGGGCCCAGAGAGAAGGGAAAATGGACTCATGCAGAGCTAAGGAGACCCCGGAACTGAGGTGCTTATCCTGGCCCTTGGGGTATCTGACTTGAAGGCAGGTAAACATTCAATACAGGTGTACACACTGGCTTTTCCAGTGAATTCCCTGATTGGTGTGTTGTGTCACTCAATCTTCAGCTTAGGGACAGACAATAGCATCACTGCAATTCTGTAAAGAAAGAGACAAAAATACATGCAGCCTCGAGTAGCTAGTTTTGGACACTGGGGTGAGACAGCACTGCTTTGGGACCACCTTGCACTGAGACCAGGACTTCTGATGTGCTGTCAGCTTCCACCAGGGCACACTGCATTCCTGGATGTTGGTGTTTGTTTTCTTTGAAATAGAATCTTGCTGTGTAGCCCAGGATGGCCATGAACTTGTATTCTTCCTGACTTCATCTCTCAAGATNACAGCTGTGCAGCACCACACCTGGTCCACCCTTGGCATTTTACACTCAGCAGACTCAGAATGGCCTCCAGAGGACTCGGAAGTGAGTCAAAATTTCAGTCCCCGCCAGTAATGCATCCACTCACCCTGAGGTCACCTTCTTTGGATGCAGGCCTTTTCCTGTATGAAGACTTATTTGCATTCAGCCTTGATATCGGTCTTCTCAGGATTTCTTCTGCTCTGTCCTCGCCCTTTCAAAGTGCCTTGGCACTGCCAGTGCAGACACTGAGCTAACCAGCTGCCCACATCTGCCACCACTAAGCCCCACCCCTGCCCAGCAATAAGGCAACAGCCATGTCTATTGGCGTCAATACTTGGCAGGTAGCCTTCAGGTTCTTGCCTATATGCCTACACTCTGGTCTTGGTAATACTTAGGGTTCTGGCTGTTCATGGAAATGCTGGCTGAGAACTGACCATAGAGTCTCAGGCTGGAGAAGAGAGGTCTTCTTTAGGTTGACCTGACTCACCTGAAGTCCTGTTGCTCTTTGCAAGAAGCCCCAGAGAGTGTTTACGTGTGTGTGTGTGTGTTTGTGTGTGTGTGTTCTCAAATACACTCATGGAAATGTGTCAATAAACTAATGAAGCCCTTTGCTTACACTGAGCTATGATTCTGACTGGTAGACCCCCTTCAGTCATTCCAGAGGCAAAATGAGGTCTTACTTTTGGGCCAAGTTCCAAAAAGTCCCGATATCTCAATAGAGCAGAACGTCCTAGGACTCAGACGGGGTAGATAAAATTATCTCTGTTTGTGAAGTGGGAAAACTCAGGTCCAGTTGAGTTTAATGAGGTTAATGGGTTTTCCCAGAGTCTCCAAGCTACTGGAGCACAGCTATGCATTGACCTGAGTCTTCCTGGCCTAACCTTCTCACCACATCACAGCTTCTCAGATGTTGAGCAAGAATTAGTGTCCTTCCCTTTCTGGGCATGCATACTCAGTGGAGAAGCAAGGAGACATTCAGGTCAAGGTAAGAACGACACCACTGCATACCTGTCCCATATGGTCTTGATGAATTACATACCTTCTGGAGCTGCTAAGTCCATTATGGACTTAGACCAGTAATCCTGACACATGAGTGTACACCAGCAACATTTGAGTGGTCTGAACCCCACAGCTGCCAAGGGCAGGCCAAAGAATGTATTTACTTGTTTGTCCATTCATCGTGTTCAGGTGGGTATATGTGCATATTTGTGTGTGTGTGTTTGTGTGTGTATTGGGGTACACATACACATAAGTGTACCTGCGAGTGAAGACCTGACGTTAACCTCTGATATTATTCCTCAGGTGCTATCTACCTTGCTATTTGAGATAGGTTCTCTCATTGAACCTGGAGCTCATCAAACAAGCTAGTATTGCTGGCTGGCAAGCCTCAGGGATCTGTCTTTAACCTACCCTGTCCTGAAGTTAAAAGCAAGTATCACCATGCCAGGCATTTCATATGGGCGCTGAGGACTGAACACAGGTCATCCAGCCCGCACTTTATCCACTGAGCTATCTCACCAGCCCCACAATGGACATTTTAAATACACTCTCAGTTGCTGCTGCTGCTGTGGGCATTTTGAGCACATTGGTGAGACACTGATACTCAGTGCCTCTTCTCTTCCCAGAGTGTCGTTTATTACTCCACATGCGGCAGATGTACTTATGGAGCAAACAGTAAGTAAGGAGGACATTCCTTGATCATCACAACAAAAATATTTAAGCAGCTTCTGTCACCAGCTCTGTTAGAGACCCTGCAGTATCCATGAGATAAAAGCCCCTGCCCTCTAGGAATAGAGAAACTAAAGATAGACACCATTCATGTGGCCTCTCGCAGAGAGATAAGGCTGCCATTTTCTGATTAGAGTAAATCCCACAGAATAAAACAAAAGGCTTACAGCAGAGACTGTGAGGTTCCTTGGGAGGGCTCTGAAGTTTGCACATTTTAATTCGCACTGATAGCATCGCCAGGCTGTGGATCATGGCAAAGACATTACAATTGTATTTAAACATAATTCTATAGTCAGCTTGTGTCCCTCAACCTAATGGTGGATGAGTCCCTCCACTGACATCTAGTAGCTCTGACAGGCAGGCAGGCGTGGTTGCAGAAGGCAGCTCCCACCACCGTAATGATTTCAAGGCCCGTGACTCTCGGCATTGAGGATCTGTGAACTGTTTGGCTAAGCAAAGGAATAGTAGGGTAATGATCATCTTTCCTTCCACCCCCTCCCTTGCTTGTTCAAAGCAAAAAGCCCATAATTGCTTCTTGAATTACACNCAAGTGGGCCGTTGACTGGGGCTGTAATTCAGCCCAGGAAAGCAAGGAGAACACTAAAACTGTTGAGGCGGTGTCTGTCTTACACCGAGGGAACACTGGGGAGGGGTCGGTGGGCAAAGGGGGCACCTTTGAGTGGAGAGCAAACTTCTTAAAGCACACTTGGTGGCATTGGCAGCACCTGAAACCATCTTTAACTGTAGATGATGCCAGGTGTCATCCAGAGGCCTCTACTATAGAAAGAGGGGATGAGACGGAGAGAAGGTGAGAAATCGTTTTAGAAGACCACAGACAGACGGCTCAGCCATCAAGAACACTTGCTGTTCCCAGAGGACCCAAGCTAGGTTCCCAGCACCCAGCTAGGCAACTCACAACCACCGGTAACTCTAGTCCANAGGATCTGAGGGCTTCTTCTGGCTTCTACAGGTACCTGCACTCATGTGGTACTCACTCGCTCAGACACATACTCATATACATAAATAAAAATACATTCTTTAAAGGTATCATTTTTAAGGGATGGATACACTGACAAGCCCTGTCCCTAATGCAAAAGACCTTAAGGCTTAAGGAAACCCAGGATTCTAGAATCAGTGTTAGACCTTGTACCATCTTGTTCTATCCATGTAAAAAAGAAAAAAAAATTTGAGTTTTATCTTACTCATTTGTTTGTTTGTTTTGAGATGCTGGGAGAGCAAATCCAGGAGCCTCATGCATGCTGGCCAAGCACTCTATCACTGAGCTGTGTCCCCAGCCCCACAGAAAGTAAGGCTTAGAGAGGGAAAAGAGACTGCAAGACTCAAGTGATGGTAGTGAAGTCATCTTTGCACCTACAACTGTCAGACTTCAGTATCCAAGCTCTCTCTCTCTATATATATATAGAGAGAGTGCAAGTACACTCACACTGATGAGCCCAGGAGAGAAGGGGACATTGAGTGTCCTGGTCTATCACTTCCCTTGTTCCCCATGGTGAGCTCAATAACGAACAGCAGCAGGTGTTCAGTGGTCACTTGTTTAGAAGAGGAACGGATGGGTACAAGTGGCTAACATGTGCAAACCTGCATAAATCTGCCATTAGTAAAGATGGGCATGGCTCAAAGTGGCATCAAATTCTGCTGGCCTCTCTTAGGCCTGGTGTCATCAAATCTCTGGATGCCAAGCAGGCATGGTTACTGTGTCATGCTGAGGCCTTTCCACCACATCAGCTGCTTGCTGTTTGTCTGCTCAGGATGGGTGCAGAGGACATAAGGTNGCCTGGCTTGCTCCCTCTGAATAAGATCACTGTTGCTAGCTATGGGTGTGAATGTGGCAGCCATTTAGATGTGTATACCAACGCTGAGCATAAATAAACATGGAAAGAATTCAGGTCAGTTAACCATTAGTAACAATATCTTCCTCCTTGCCTGGGAGCTGATGCAGGCTAGGGTTTCATCCCTACCCCTACNTAAAGAGACAGGGACAAGACTGCAGCATCTGGAATTACAAGTGTTTTGTGAACTTTTCCCTCAACTCACAGTTTGGCCCATGCCTCTCCCTCTGGGTCTGCAGCCATTCCATACAGGAATAAAGTAATAAAGCNGGCAATCACAGGGGTCATAAAATCTCCACTCTTCAAAGCCCCCTGTGCTGTCTCAAAGTCCACACATTTCTGGGAGGCACCATGGAGAGCCCAGCACCTGTCACCTCTGGCACAGTGGGGAATCAAGGTGCTGACCCCCAAGAGATGTTCTCTAAAGGCCTGAAGGCACTGGACTGTTTCATCCTCTCTCCCTGGGAGAGCTTCCCTGAGGGCACACAGATACTGAAAAGGATAACGTGGTTGCTCCTTGCTGCTTCAAATATAGGAGTGCTCATAACCTTTAGGGGTTTATATTTGGAAAAGGGAGATGGACTAGATACAGTTTATAGAAAGGCAGGAGGGTGAGTCATTTTATAAACTATTTACAAGCTTAGGAACACACACACATTTAGTCAGATTGTTAAATATGGTTGATTTTAGGGACATCATTTCTCAGTATATTTTACCTTCCTTGATTGTCTGCCACTTTTCACAGCAAACCATAGCAGGCTTGGAAACCTCCCAGAAGACTAGGATTACTGGGGCTTACATGCATTTATCAGTAAGAATGAACCCTGCCAATAGTCCCTGGAATATTCTAGAAAACCAGCAGATAGCAGACCCACCTACAGCATTTCAGCTTTACCACTTACTAATCATTTTCAAAACTTGGGCATAAGGCACACTCACTTCCTAGGTCAACTGGGACCTCTGTGTGTAGCACACTTGGGGACAGGCTATCTATCCCCTCTTGGTAGTAACTGAGCTCTTTCTAGCTCCTCATGGGGCCTAAGTTGACTCTTGTAAAGTAGGCCCTTCAGGAAAGAGTTACATCCAGCTCTTTTAACATTATATCCTATTTTTAAATAAATCCCCATCGATACTTTCTTTAGGTTTCTCGNAGCTAGGGAATTCTAGAATTCCAAGAGAAACAGTAAAATACAAAGATAGTATTTTTTTTTCAATTGACTAACAAGCCAAAGAATCCTAAAGTGTGGTCATGGGAAGAACTGAAACCAAGATCCATGCCTTTGAGGAGGGAAAAAGTGGTGGAGAGAGAGACTCCCTAGACAACATAGGAGAATCAGGTTGGGATGGAAGGGCTCCTGATTCCTCACTTGAAGTTCTGTTCCAAACAAAACCTTCCTTTCTGGCTTGCTGGTGAGCCTGCATCTGAGACCATAAAAGCAGCCCTCTCAAACACTGAGGAACTGCTGTGAGCACTGCATCTGGCAGATGGGGGAGCAGAACCCGANCAGTCTGCAGGGTTTTTCTCTCAACCTCTACGACATACAGGCAGGAAGCAATGGCCCATCCCTGAGGGTGACATGGCTTCCCTTTCCCACCCTGAGAGAACATCTCCATGGGTCCTACCAATCACCCTCACAGTGACCATGCTATCNAAATTCCAGGCAGAATGCAAAGCAGGAGATGACGGTTACTAACCAGCAAGTTCCTGGTTCCAGTAGGTATCAGACAATGGGTTGACTTGTTCCTTCCGGTTGTTGGGGCACCAAGCAGTAGTGCCTTAACCAAAAGCCTCCATACTCACTGGCTTACTGGAATGGGCTAATTCATTCCAAATCTGAGGCTGGAAATCTATGTCCAAAAGCCCAACATATTTTATAAAAATCTTTCAGTTGAAGAAAATCCCAATTTAAACAGACCCAAATAACCCCAGCATACACTGTAGCCACCACAGCTGTTCTGGTGTTTGCTCTTCTGAGGAGGATTCTGTGATTCTCTGGTGCTGGGGCAGGGGGATTAGAAGAGGGGGAAAATAGCCCCCTCAGATCACACTTCTACCCACCTCTCCAAACACTTCCCGGGAGGGAATCACTCTTTCCCAAAAAATCAGAAGTCTCTTCATGTGAGCCAAGCAGAAGTTCAGTGCTATGGCTGCACATGAAGTAGCCCACCCTGCCCCTTCCCTCTCTTCACACATGAAGTAGCCCCCCCCGCCCCCCTCTTCACTGGCTCAGGTTTTCAATACTTAGTCCCCAAATNGTGGTGCTATTTTGGGAAATGTGATCACCTAGAAGAAAGGTTCCTGGGGGTGAGATCTTGGGTGTGTGTATTATCCCTGGCTATTTTTTTGTCTTGCTTTCTGCTTCCTGGTCAGCCATGAAGCCATGAAGTAAGTAATGTTTCAACACATGTTCCCCACCATGATGTTCTGCCCAAGCTGATGGGGCCAAGTGACTGTGGACTAAATCCTCTGAAGCCGGGCATATGAATAGATGACTCTACATTTAAATCCTTCTCCATTTAGCCACAGGGAAGATAAACATAACGAACACCCACATGAGACAACAGAGACCTTTCCCGTTGATCAAACACAATCACATGAAGAAAAATGGGAAGCACAAGAACGGGGCCTCCAGTGAGTCATTTCAGGACAAATCTTGGGGGACTCATGCTGTTTCTCCCTTTTCTTCTCTGACTAGTAAGGACAGAACTCACCTAGGGTGACAGTGAGAGTGCAGCTCCCTCCTGTAGGGGCCATACCCTCACAGCCAAGAGAATGGAAAGGGCAAGCAAGAGGCGAAGGAAGCTTCCTCACAGCACACTGGCCATGTAAGCCATTCTCCTCACTTGGGTTCTCTGCCAAGCCTCGCAGTGAAGGCCGACATAATTCCCTCTCTTGACTCGGGAGTGCTCTGGTCTATTTAGTCCTCCCTGGGTCCATTGGACAGGCACAAGCCTCCTCTGGACTCCATTAACCATCCTTGGACAGTCTCTCGGCACCTCAGGGAAGGACCTAGGTGCAGGCTGCACACAATCCAGATACGATTTCATCTTGTCTCTAGGAAAAGCCAGCTAGCATCTTGCTGAGCTTTCTCTGGAGCCTGACAATAATCAAAAGAGCTGGAGCTGGACTTATGAGATGGCTCGGTGGGTAAAGCTACTTTGCCAACAAACCTGATGATGGCCTTAATTTGATCCTTGGGACCCACAGGGTAGGAGGAGAGAAATGACTGCAGCAAACTGTCCTCTGACCTCCACATGATTGCCATGGCATAGGCACCCACCACACACACTCAATCAATCAATCAATCAATCAATCAATCAATCAATCAAAATAGAAGTTGGAGAGATGGCTCAGTAGTTGAGAGTACTCTTCAGAAGACTGGAGTCTAGTTCCTAGTACCCACATCCAGTGGTTCCCAACTGTCTGTAACTCCAGATACAGGGGATCCGATGCCTTCTTTCCAGCCTCCATGGGCATCTAAACATACACAAGTGCATACATATATACTAACACAGCCACACATATACATACACATAAATCAAAAACTAAAGGGATAGAGTTGAATTATCTGACATTTATGAGAGGTATCTAAATTTGGGGAAATCTCCACATTTCCCCCCAGGACTTGCTCCGTCTTCTCTGAAGGTAGGGAGCATCTACNTGTGTGAGGGTGTTTGTGCANATGCGCCTCTCTCCTTTCTAAATTCCAAGCCTTCCACTGCCAGTTTGAGATCTCTTGGCAGAACCTCCGAGTGTTCTCAGTAACAGATGCCTGGAGGAGAGGGAAGCTAGGAGTTCTGAAACAGAGCAATGCACCAAGTCGACGAGGCAGCTGTTCGGCTCTGTCACTGTGTATACCACTTCACCAAAAGTGTTTAGGAAACAGATCATTCCGGAATCCATACCACCTATTCAAAATGCAGGCCCTTTCTGTTCCACCCATCTTCTTTGATTTCTCCCCGTGTTGTTTGTTTTCCGCCCTGAGTCTCGGCAATCTGTTTATGTTGTGCATGCACGTGCCTGTGCATGTGTGTGTATGTGTTCTGTGTATGTTTCCCTCTCCAGCCTTGCTACATTATCCCCAAGTGACTCTAAATCCTCACTTTTAATTCCCATGACCACGTGATGAGTGGCCCCACTCTGCTCCCCCATGTCCTCCTCCCTCTCCTACCCCCTCTCATCCCTTGCTGATGAGCTCTGCCAGGGACACTCATAGGCTCTTGCAGGAAGGGGCCTTTCATTTACAAGAATTCCGCAGGGACCTGTGGAAAGAGGCTGTTCAGGGAAAGAGGAAAGACTAGCGCTACAAGCCTTCCCATGATTCCTCTGATTACAGTCTACGCAAACCTCAGTCCACACTCAACTTTCTTCTTAAGCCCCTAGTTCCCCACAGTCCTCTCAGAGAGGTACTGCAGATAGCAAGAAACTGGTTAATTATCGAAAAGCTACCCTCTAGCCAGCTGTTTGATGGTGGGCACATCACCTACCCTAATTGACCCTCAATATCCATAACTATGAAAAAAATGGCTTAGGTGTATCTAACTGTATCTAACCTTTTTACATCAAGACACAATGTTGTCATCTACACAGGCCATGTTCAAGAACCACACAATTCAATTACTAAAAAGAAAAAAAGAGAAAAAAATCTCTTAGTATTTTAAATAAGTTTAGGATCTTGTGTTGGCCCTATACCCTCAGCCATACTGGGGTATATGTGTTTCACAGCTTATTGGCTGGACACTCCTGGAAGATAGATTTGGCTGGATGATGAGGTTGGTACAGTAGACTCAAATTTGATTATGTGTAACCAAGTAGCGATCTGGTTAGGACAGACCCCTAACCCTACATGAGGATTCTAGGCCTTCGGTCTTCAGTTTGATTTTGGATCCTGGAAGTTCCTATTTATTTCTTTTAACATTTTTTAAAGAGACCTTTTCACTTGTATTTTTTTTTTTCAGTGTTTGTACTCCATGTGTGTACAGTGTCCACAGAGGCCAGAAAAAGGCATCAGATCTCCTGGAACTGGAGTTTCAGACAGCTGAGAACTGACATANGGATGCTGAGAATCAAACTCGGGTCCTCTGGAAGATCAGGCAGTGTTCTTAACCACAGAGCCATCTCCTGCCCCAGAGTTCCCATGTCTAAGATGCTCCCTGTGGATGCTCATGACGCCAGGCTGAGGATCACACCAAGAACGAATGACCCAGGGGAGCTTACACCTAATGGCCTGTTGCTCTATGCCCAGTGTGGTGATGAGCCATCATTTGATTNTGACTATANGAAAAAATTCCACAAAGGGCCACAAAAGTGACGGAGCTTTGCCCTTCCCTCTCAGGTTTTCCTTTGTCCCCATCTTCTGAATCAATTATCTGCTAAAATAAGCAACAAAGACATAGGAGAGGAGAGTTTACTTGACTTAACTTTTAGCTGTAAGTAGTTGCTACCCATACAAGGGCATTTGAGATTACAAGATGAGACCATCTCCATGTGGCCAAGCAGGGATCAGAAGAAATTCTATAGGTGCCATGTGCCCAGGCTGCTAGCCCAGTCCTGGTTGGCNGACTGCATCAGTCACTGGGGCTAGCGCAATATGGACTTGGTAGTCTCACAGACTGACTGAAGACCATAAACTATAACTCCATAGTGGTAGAAAAGCAGCACTAACCTGTGATATTTACTTTGCTCACAAATCTCTAATATTTTTCAAACTGTAACACTAGAAACCTTCCTGCCATCTGGAAGCTAACTATCATCCAACAAATATTTGCAAAATCCTGCCTTAGACCATTCTCTCAGTCAGGCAGCCTGATGTGAAACAAAAAGCCCACCTGAGGATACAGAATGATGTTGCAAAAGGAATTGTGATTCTAAGCTCCTGCCCTCAGATGCATAAGGATTTGGGCCCAATCTGAAATTCTACTTATCTGAACGCAAAAGCTCATGCCAACCCATATAGTATTAAGAGATACTTAATGAAGGACAGGGGAAATGCTCAGTGAGTGGAGTGCCTGCCGCGTAAGCATGAGGACCCCAGTTCACATCCCCATCACTTATGTTAAAAGCTGGGTGTGGAGAGGTCCATCTGTTATCCCAGCCCCAGGGAATGGAGATAGAGGGAACCCTGGGGCTGGCTGGCCTGTCAATCTAGCTGAGTTGGTAAACTCCTGGTTCAGTGAGAAACTCAACAAATAGGGTAGAGAGTGGGCAAATGGCTCATGGTAAAAGTGCTCGCTATTATTGCAGAGGAACCAGGTTTGATTGCCAGCATCCAAATGGCAGCTAACAACTGCCTGTAACTCCAGCTCCATGGAATCTGACATCCTCTTCTGGACTCTGCCAGCACCTGCACACTCACACNTACATAACCACACACATTTACATATACATATAATTTAAAAAATATTAAATATAAAGATTTGGAGATAGAATATGGTGATTAAGAGCACTTGCTGATCTTCCAAAGGACCTGAGTTCAGTCCCCAGCACCCATTCCAGCTCCAGGGCACCCAATACCCTCTGCTCTCTTCTGGCATCCACAGACATTGCACTCATGTGAACACACACAATTAAAATAATAAAATTTATAATAATAATAATAAGAAGAATAATAGTAATAAATCTTTAAAAGAACAAGGTGGAGACCCAATTTGACCTCTGGCCTCCACAAGCACATGCACACACACCCAAACCCACACACACATGTGCACACTCCCATACAAACATGCACAAACACCACACACAAACTGTCTGAAAGGAACTCAGAGAAATTCCACTAGATCCATGACTCTCAGCCCCACTCCCTCAGAACACTTACACTCTCTCAAGCCCCCATGACTAGGAGCATTCTAGTCATTAGATGAACTAAAATCAAGCAAACAGTAAGCAATATTATACTAGACTAAAGAATTCAATTTAAATGAACTTAAACTTGGTTTTGGCCACTTTAGATATTGTCAACTGGGAGGAGACTCAGATGGGTCCATTCCTAAAAGTTCTAAAGAGTCGAGGCTGCAGAGATGGCTCAGTAGTTAGAGCACTGATGCTCTTCCAGAGGACCCAGGTTCAATTCCTAGCACCCACATGGCAGCTCACAACTGTATGTCACATGACNGCTCATAACTGTCTGAAACTCCTGTTCCAGGGGACTCAATGCCCTCACACAGACATTCATGCAGGCAAAAGAGCAATATACATAAAATAAAAAATAAATAATTTTTTTAAAAGTTCTAAAAAAGTCTCCCTAANTTTCCCAATAACTTGACACATCTATATTTGTTTGCGTCCAGGTGCAGCAAATACTACCTGGCTGCCTATTTTCATAAATAGAATTTTATTTCAATGAACCATTTTCATTTTCCTATACACTGTTTTCACTCTACATTGATGGTAGTTGGTAATTGCCATGGAAATTACAGAAGTTGCAAAGCCTAAAGACTTGACTTTCTAGCCCGGAAAAACCTCATAAACCCAACTTGAATAATAGAAAAAGAAATATTAGTGTGATTTAAGNCTTGATGTGTGACATATTAATCACAAACGCCAAACAACTAGCATAAAAATTAATTCTCAAATTTGTTGGCCCCAAGCCCTGTCCACCAGTGTCAAAATATATTCCCTTCCCCAGGCTCTCAGTGGAGTCTTCAAACACAAAATAGCGATGCTTTGCCATTTGCTCAGCTGCTTCACAAACTTTTGAGGGGCCTATTTCATCCAAAAGCTACAATCAATTTAAGTACTGAAAATTTATACACAGCCTGTATCCACTAAGAAATAAGAGGGAAGACCACAATAATCATGAGTTCCTGCATACAATTTGAGTCCCATAAAAACAACATATGAGGAAAGAGGAGAATGGGATCTTTAGAAGCCGTAAGTCTGNGGCTGGCAGATAAAATGGCATCCCAGATAATCACATTCAATTGTCACTAATGTTAATATATGTCGGCAGCAGTGCAGTGCGGCACGCCAGGGGTTAGCTTTACTGCCCATGTGCAGATGTTTGCAGTTCTGCATCTCTGCCATAACCCCGTGGGGTGGCATTTTCATGTGCTCCGCATGAATTTATGGCCAGGGAGCCGTAAATGTTACAGTTCCTCAAACCTTTTGGCTCGTGGAGATTGTCACAGTGCTTGTCAAGTAGAGGGGTGCAGATGTCTTCTGTTAGCAAGCCATTTCTAGGCCAGCTCGGGGTTACAGACTAGGCNGGCTTCTGAGGCACCATTTTCCACCCCGTCAAAGCCACTCAGGTCTGCAGTCCCGCTACTAACTACCTTATGTTCAAATCTTCAGCATTGCCAAGGCCCCAATGAGCCAGGTTCTAGGCTAGGCTCACAGGTTTTCACAAGTGGGCCAGAGACACAGGCTGTGCATACACTATGACGTGGTTGGCTTTAGAGCAGAGCTAATGACCAGACACATGAAGGGAAGGTAAAGGAAAAAAA
>LZPO01007984.1:237151-255166 GCA_001675575.1 Neotoma lepida | reverse complement strand
ATACATACTACTCCCCTAACGTCAGGAAAGCTACCACTCTGGCCCATCTTTCCCACTGAACAGTTGGGCTCCAGAATCATAAAATGTGCCCCCACGAATCTGGATCAGTACTTGTGCTAGCTCTGTGTGTGTGTGTGTGTGTGTGTGTGTGTGTGTGTGTGTGTGTGTGTGTATAGACTAGAGAGGTTGATGTAGGGTGTTTTCCCCAATTGCTCTCTACCTTAATTAATTTTTAAACCAGAGTTACTCACTGAACTTAAAGCTTATGACTTCAGCTAGACTGACTGGCCAATGGTCTTCAGGGATCCACCTGTCTCTGCCTTCCCAGGGTTGGGATTAGAGACAATGGCCATGGCACAGGCTTGTGTGTGGTAGCTGAGCCTCTGAAGTCAGGTTCCCATGCTTGTGTAGTGAGTGAGCACTTACTGACTGGAGTCATCGACCAAGCTCCCTCCTTGTGCTCTTTATGTTNTAACTACCCAGAGGTTTAGAATGATGGATCATGGACCACAAGGGAAAATTCCACATTCGTCCACAAGTGGGAGGAAGGAGACCAACAAGAGCTTGGTTCTTTCTGGCAAATGCTGGAGGTGAGATTTTTCACATNAGGTAAATGAGACCCTGTGGGGTCAGCACCCTGCCAGGGCCCATTCTCCCATGGGACAGCCTACAGCAGAGCAATGAGGGAGGGCTCTCAGAAGGCTCTCTGTGGCTTTGAGGAATAGCTGTGTATACCAGTGTCCCTTATGGAGCTCTATACCTCCTTGGGAGAACTTGGCATATATTCCACATAGGGCACTCTAATGGACGTATACATAACAGTGTGGCATGGGGTACATCCAAGGACATTTTGTTCTTTACCAGAGACTGACAAGCTCATTTAATGGCAACAACTCACAGTCCATAAGAAAATGCTGAGTCTCACTTACAGGCATAGTGAAATTTCGGCAAAGAGAGCCAAACAGCACTGGCAGCTATTTTAGACCTGCATATTTTAATACTGTGCATCTATATTTTTTCTTAACAAAATAGATGAAACTTTCTGTCCCAACAAAGTCCTTGTGAGAAGGGCTATGACCCCCACAGTTTAGAGATCAGGAAACTCATTCCTGGGGCTAAAGGGAAAGCCATCTGCCTTGTACCCAGATGTTGGGGCTCAACCAAAGAGCTTCCATAGNCACCAAAAACACAGCCTCTGATATTTAGGCTAAGCAGTTCAGAGTCATTACAGTTGGGTCTTGGCCTACCCTAGAAGGACACCTAGGTAAATGTACACTGGGGACACATGACATGCAGGCTTATCTGAGTAAATTAATCCATGACTGGCTTAAATTCCCAGATTTTACTTACATCCTGGTCTGCAGTTTCCTNCCTAAGGGGATGGTGGTTCAAGAAGCCTTTTACAGGAGAATTCACCCAGCATGTGTTCTTGAAAAGCCCTCTCCACAAAATAAAAATTAAATCCATCCCACTTAAACAATCTTCCCCATTTTTTAAAATTTCCCTTTCACTTTCTTATTTTCCTTCCCCGTTAGAATGGATTTTTAAGCTGTGAGACTGACATCCTTGGGGGAAAGTCCTGTCTGTTTATGTACAGAGTCTAGAAAAGATGCCCAGCCATGCAGAGTTAGCCCAGGCAGGGCTTAGGGGATGGTAAGAACAAAGTTAGCCTGAGTCCTTGGTTCCCAGAACCTGGGGTCTGTGANACACCCTTGCCAACTTTCTGCTGAGACTGGCCTATCAGCGAGGCCTCTTTGAAATAGCAGGGAGTTATTTTCTAAACCAGCTCATTATGATTTGGATTTGAATATGTAGCAGATTCCCATCATCACACTAAATGTCCTGGAAGAAACAGCTCCTGACTACTCCAAGCTTTCTCACAAAGCCCTCGTATAGTTCAGAGACTGGTCTTTCATGACTGGTGAGCCTTCTGCTTCAATCTTGCCTTCCTCCAACAGCCTATATCCCAGCCACACTATACATTGTTCTTTTCTTTGTCCCCAAAACGTCCTTCTCCAGGTGCCCCTCTGGTTTGAAAGCCTAGCCATGCCTTGGCAGANCTCTGCCCGGAACCCACCAGCCTGGCTGATCATTCTTTCTAGGGAACCCCAATGTTTTGGAGGTTCTTCCAGGCCAGCCCTCAGCCAATGTAGGTCATCACTTGTGTCAAGCCAGGCCCTCCCCTCCTGGGCAGCAGGAGTGATACCTAATTGATCTTTGGTCTTACACAGCTAAGGAAGGGAGGTGCCGAGCACACCATGATCAAAAACCACATGTGTAAAAATAGAGACTCATCTATTCTTTTGATCCAGGAAAACAGATCAGGAGGAGTGGTGGGTGAGCGATAAGGCAAAGAGCNCAGGTCTACATCTGCAAAGTAGCTAAAAGCTGGAGGTGAGATCTCATGGCTCTTGCTAGAGGACCAGAAAATAACATGCTTAGACTGTGGGCAACTATTCACTNCTGGGTAGAATGAGGAAGATCAGCTGCAGACCAGTGAATCACCAGGTGAAAAACATTCCTGAAAAAACAACTAAGATGGATTTTTTTTTAAAGTAACTATTCCTCTAAGTAGAAGGTGACACTGGGAATATAATTTGTGATTTTCAATTTTTCACTTTAATTCATTTTGTGAAGTGCTCAAGTTTTTGAAATCCAAAATGGATTTCTCCCTTCCGATGGAATTTGACTCCAAATGTTGCCAGGATAGTTAACAACCCCCAGTTCAAAGCCACCTCGCTAATGCAATGACCTAGAGTGGACCCAGACAGTTCCCTGTGAAGCAAATGACAGCACTGAAAGCAGTCTGTGAATGCACAAGACACATTTCCCTTATGCTCTCAGACTGGCTTCTCTAGGTCAACACTCGGGTAGGCTTTCTGCTAGCCTGGGATCCAGACTTGCGTTCTTTCAACTCAATAAATATTTATTGGGCATCTCCCCGCAGAAGGCATATGTGCATTGAAACGGGTGTAAAGAAAGGAATGTGAGTAACATAACAGGTCTCCACACCCCAGACGGCACTCCTACACTCCTTCGAGACCAGCAGGGCTTTAAAATAAATAAATAAATGAAAAGACAGAACACGAGAAAAGGTAAAGTCAGAGAAGAGGAAGGGAAGGGTGGAAATGGGACGACCTTGGAGGAAGAGAGGTCAGAACGGGGAACCTAGAGAGGAAAGACAGAGGGATTCGTCTTCCGTGGCTTCTCAAGTACAAGGTGGTGCTTAAGCACTAATAATAGTGACTTTCTGAGTTCCTTGCCATCACTGCTATGTCCACAGGAGGATCTCAGCGGTCTGTCTTTGAACAGATATAACAAAATCCTCAACTATACCAGGAAGGACCTGGCAACTGGAGCATCTTTTAAAATCCTCAACTACACCAGGAAGGACCTAGCAACTGGAGCATCTTCTCTTGCAGGATACTTGGGAAGGGTTTTGCATTCTAAAACCCATTAATCTGAGCCTTATATCACTTTATGAGCCTTAACCTACAAGGACTCACATATCTGACACACCATCGCTGTCCTTCACAGGATTATCACTGCCGCTTCTGAATACAGGATCATCTCAGTGCAAGCAAGCAGCTTTGGTGTTTTAGTCCCCCTCACAGTGGAGAAAAGGAATTCTGGAAATGGAATCTTCTAGTAGTCCAGANTTAGTATTTGCAAGACCAGGCACCAGAACTCAGGTCTTCAGCTTCACAGATGACCCAGACAAGTATTGCTCTTCTCCTTGACACCAATCAGGGACATGTGGGGTGATCTGAGCAAAACCCTGTCCTGCAAACAGGAAATACTAAGCATGTTTTGACAATTAGTATTTATTTTGCTAGCTTGGAGCAAGTTTAACTGCTCTTGATCACTGTTATTGGAATGCCTGAGCCCTTCAAATAATAAGTACTATTTGAAAGAAATTGTTACTTTAACCGTGAATTAAGATCATAAGTCTTTTGTTTAAAATGCGATTGTGTGTTCAGCTGAGCACTTCCAAAGGTTCAGGCCTTAATTCCCTCACAGGCAACTTATGCTTCGCTGAAATTTTTCATTTGCAAATTAGGTTCATTTATGGCAGAAAATGAAAAGTCACAATCAGACAGACCTAGAAATGGGGCCATCCTTTACCTAGAAGGAGCAATTAGCTGAAATATCTGTGGGGAAATTTTATCACTCTTGTATTGTCGATTTTACAGAGTATTTAAGAATCCCTCTGAAAACCACAAGAACACAGCTATCAAAGTACATCCTAGTGAACTCCTCACTGCAGGGGGAGTGTCATGGGTGTGGCAAGAGAGTGACAGGTGGCCTGCTGGCCATTAGGTTAGGATAACTGTGACAGGTTTCCTCTGGTNTTTTTTCTGCTGGAAGGAGTAT
Organism: Neotoma lepida; assembly: GCA_001675575.1. NCBI lineage: Eukaryota > Metazoa > Chordata > Mammalia > Rodentia > Cricetidae > Neotoma > Neotoma lepida. Next base: position 250,792 of record LZPO01007984.1, on the reverse strand, counting down.
GGTCCCAAGCCCTGGCAATAGGCNTGCACTGNTCTGGTTTCCAGAACGTCTTGACCTAAGACACAGGCCACAAAGAGGTGATCANTGGCCCTAAGNTCCTGTCCTGTAGACTGTGACAAAGGGTTCATCCTGAGCTGGGTGGCATTTTCCCTGATGTTGCTTCTGACACCCTGTGGTATCAGACCAAACCATAAGCAGTCTGGTTTGGGTCATGAAAAGCAGTCAATCCCACTGGAGGGCCGAAGACCCACAAGTCTACCTCAGCTCCCAGCACAGCGTGTAGACCCAGAACCCCACTGGAGAGCGGAGGAAATACAAGTCTACTTTGGCTCCCAGCAGTGTGTGGACCCAGAGCCCCACTGGAGAGTAGAGGACACACAAGTCTACTTCAGCTCCCAGCACAGCGTGTAGACCCAGAGCCCCACTGGAGAGTGGGAGACTCACAAATCTACTTTGGCTTGCAGCACAGTGTGTGGACCCAGAACCCCACTGGAGAGTGGGAGACTCACAAATCTACTTTGGCTTGCAGCACAGCGTGTAGACCTAGCCCCACTGATGCCTTCACATCTGAGCAGGACTGCGAATCCCCCATTGGGCAACTGATGACAGGGCACACCTCCCTAGGTGCAGGGACTTGCCCAAAGGCATTGTGCTGGCAGTGTGGTAATTAACTAGACTGGAAATTCCACTGGGGTGTGGCTCTTTGTGGTGTCCTCAAATTCCTGGAAGGCATCTAGGAAATAACAGGCACTCATTAAACATTTGGTGAATTCTTTTTTAAAACATGACACTGGAATGACNGGCATTCTGTTGGTAACACCATACTCCANATAGATTCTGTGACATGGTTCCCATTCATGATTTCCCTGTGTAAGGTCTGAGCTGGCTTTTTGTGTCATCGACCTGTAGATGTAGTGGTCCCTAGAGATGTCTTCCAAGTTCTCAGCTAAAGGGCAATCTCTATTTGTCCCCCACTAATGAACCGGGTGGGGCACCAGCTCTCTTGAGCCATTTTACTATTTCATTGACCATGTTTATTTTATTCTCAAATTAGGCAAGACAAAAGGAGAATAGAAAGGGAGGTCCATGCTAAGCCTAACACTGCTGATGAAACACACTGATAAAGCATTATCAACTGCCTACTCCAGAGTAACACACAGGGGCTGTTACTTGTCTCCCTGGGTTAAGAGAGCTTTCTTCACAAGAAGAACCTGAGTTCAAATCTCCAGCACCCAGGAACAATGCCAGCTATGGCTCCTCTGAACCTGTGACCCAGTGCTTTGGGCAAGGCAGAGGTGGGAGGGTGGCTCGGGCTAGCTACCTGCTGACCTAGCTCCAGGTTCAGTGACAGACTGTCCCACAAGGGCAAAGTGAGACAGAGCAGGACATCTGACATCCTCCTCTGGCCTCAGAATGTACATACAGGCACATGCACCCACACACACACTTGTGCAAATACACACACACACACACACACACACACACACAAACACACACCTACAACAATCAAAAAACAAAAGACTTTCTTCAACACCATGTACCATGTTCGGCTTTGACTGTTTTGAGTTTGAGTGAACTGAATCCATTTTTGGCTGTAACTCCCTCAGGAAACATTGCTTTTAAACCTGCGTTTTGAGAAATGAAGTTAATGGACCAGAATGAGCTTATTGTGAAATACTCATCAACCCAGGAGATCAAGTTGAAGCCCTTCTACCCTAAGGTGAGTGAAACTCCATTGCTGGACGCTCTCGGAGTAGCCACCCAAAGGTCATCTTTCTAGCCTCAAAGGGAGTTCTTAAAATAGTACACTTGGCTTCACACCATCATCCTTCACCATACATAATTTAAACAGGAGGAAACACATTGGACACTAACCCAATAAAATCACCAAGAAAATTATAGGAACAGAATTCAAAAGAAATTCAGAAAGAGCCTACTGTGTTCCCCACCCTCCCACACCCGTTTAACAAGTGGACAACATTTCAATTAATTATTCTATCTGTTTANCGCAGCATTTGCTTATTGATGTTTATTTGTGTTTTAGGGGGAGTCAGTGTCTCCTGTGGCCCTAGCTGACCTTGAACTTGAGATCTTCCAGCCTTCACCCCCACAAGTGCTGGGATTAGAAGGATGCACCCTCATGGTGGTTTATGCCCTGATGGAGATCAGGTACAAAGCTTTGCTTACGGTAGGCAAGCACTCTACCAACTAAGCAACGTCCTCAGTCCTATCAGAACACTTTGGAAAGCTAGAAGANAAAGGAGATTTCTGTATGACAGATCTCCCTTTGCTACCTCCCACCCCACCCCCATGCCATCTACAGCTCAGGGAGCCTTTGGACAAGCTCTGCTCCCTAAATGAGACAATGACACATTCCTCTGTACTCCATAACTCTGGTTCTTGATATTTCTTATCAGTCACAGCATTATCTACATATTCTACTTCATTAGATTGGCCCTTATCTTGCACTCCTTCCTGCTCAGGCTAATATCTTTTGTTGGAGGTTTGGGAATGGTTAATCACATGCCCTTTGTGTGGATTCTCATCAGCTTCAATGTGGGAAGAGGATACCTGATAATCTACCTGGAAACCAGGACAATAACCTGTGACCTCAGCCACCTACGAATCTCAACAATGACACTTAACTCTCTCAGTGTGGTGACTTGTGCCTGCAATCCCAGCACTCAGAAAGCTGAAGCAGGAGGACNGTCGTGAGTTTGAGGTCACTGGTCTGGGCTACACAGTGAGTAGGAAGGTGGCCTAGATTACAAAGTGAGATCCTGAAGACGCAAGCCAGCAAGGGAGAGAGACGGTTTCTTTAGTGCTGGAGCTGCTTGTAAGCTGCCCAGGCTCCTGTGACTAACCCCTCACCCAGGCTGCTGGAAATAACTCTAAATTCACTAGTTCACCAAGCTAGACTTGGAATCTTTTCTCCAGTCTGTAGCTGGTATCCTATCTGNGGTGAACAGATGTTCAGTTGTCACCACAGGAAACGTTCATGCCATCTACAGACTCCCTTCCCAATTCCATACACTCAGATCTGCCCAGGACTAGACAAGCAACTGCCTCCCAGATGCCCTCTGCTCCCTCCCATCTTCCCCTCAGCAATCCAGAAGCCCCTTTCCTTCAGAACGGCACAATGAATGCCTGCTTAGCATTCCCCATTCTGGACTTGGCTTTACCTGTGTTAGAAGCCACTGAGGAAGACACAGGGCCTCCCAGGTTTTACTTCTAGCTCCCTCTGTTTCTGTCTCCACAAACTTTCTTTAAATACAAGAAGGGGTCTTTTGCTGGAGCCTTGGAAAAGCATGCAATTGGCACTGGGGAGGTGGCTCAGTGGATTAGAGTGATTGCTCTCCATACACTAGGACCTGAGATCAAGACCCCAGCACTCCAGGTCATCAAAGCTGGGAATGGCTACTTATGCTTGTCACCCTAGCTTTGGGAGTCAGAGACATGTCCTCTGATACCCAATTTCCCTTTTCTGTCGCCCCTGCTGTCGAAAGCACAGCTTTGTTTTTCTGGTGAATGGATCCAGATTCTTCTTTGGTGTGCCCACAGCTTCCTGCCTCTGCTGGAGTCACATCAGCACCAACCCATGCTTCTCCAGCTGAACCTCACACACTGTGAGATGAACTTAGTTGCTCTTGCATTGTACAACATTCTGCTGGACCTTTGCTTGCTTGGCCCTGCTTCTCTCTAGAGAACAGTATTTTATAAAATCAGATTCCTTTCAGAAAATGAACTATTCTCTCCGCCCCCTCTCTCTCTTTCTCAGTGTGTGTTTGTGTGTATTGTACATGTATGTAAGTGTGTAGGTACATGCCTGGTACATGCTCACAGGGGACTTCCTCTATTGTCCAGTATCTGCCTCTATTTCTCTCTATCTTCAGACAAGGGCTCTCTCAGTGAACCCCAAGCTAACAGCTTCAGATAGCCTGACTGGCCAGTGAAGCTACCAGGNCCCATCTGTCTCTGCCTCCCAAAGCTAGAGTGACAAGCACAAGTAGCATTCCCAGCTTTGATGTACCTGGAGTGCTGGGGACTTGATCTCAGGTCCTCATGTATGGAGAGCAATCACTCTAATCCACTGAGCCACCTCCCCAGCTCCAATTGCATGCTTTTCCAAGGCTCCAGCAAAAGACCCCTTCTTGTATTTAAATCCATTATGTGTGTGTAATATGAACATTTCTTAATTTTGAATGCTCAGTGGGTCAAAGCTAGACTAAAAGTACTGAGTGCTTGGAGGTGGAGAGATGACTCAGCAGTTAAGAGCACTGACTGCTCTTCCCAAGGACCCGGGTTCAATTCCCAACACCCACACAGCAGCTCACAACTATCTGTAACTCCAGTTCCAGGGGACCCAACACCCTTGCACAGACATACATGCAGGCAAAAAACTAGTGCTCATAAAATAAAGATAAGTAAAATTTTAAAAAAAGTACTGGGTGCTTCCTGTATGCCTGGAGAGAGATACCTTTATAAAAGTTGTCCTTATGTAATGACCCTTGATACCCAAATCCATCCATTGAAGGTAGTGGGTGAGTAACTCTACCACATGGGCCCTGAATACGGGTAAAGTCCACAGAGATCAGTCACAGCATTGCAGGCAATCCCGGCGTGGACTGAGGAATTCTGCAGTGGAAGTCACGAAGAACATCTAGCAGGTTGCACTGGGGTAGGGGGAACATGTGGCAAAGATGTGTGACCAGGACTCTGTGGATGACTGATCACAGGCGTTAAAGAGTTAACCGGACAGGACAACAGGACATGGGTGATCCAGACCCTCTTGGCTCCTCCTTTTCCTACTCCCCTAGTCCAGATAAATTGAGAGGTGAGGGTGGAATGATTTCCACTTTCCAGTGGTAAGCCTCAAACTGAGGCTTTCTCCAGGATGACCCCCCTCATCAGAGTCTACCACACATCAAGCTGAGTTTGCAACCCAAACACCGCATCACCACGTCACCAACCACACTTTCCCAATGTTGACCATGCGGACACTGGAGAGGGCCAGGACACTGTGGAGTGGTGGTGGTGGTAAGACCCCAGAAGTAGCGTATGCACAAGCCTCTGGGCTCCAGCATAATTCCCAAAACATCAGCAGTGTCCTGGCAGCCATCAGATAGAGTTCACTGAGGGGCAGCACTAGGCTCATTTGCATGCAAGGGGAAAGGCTTTCCCCATTGCTCCATCTACACAAGAGATGCTGTAGCTTGGACTTCAAAGCCCTCTGCAGGCCCCTTAAGGGTTATAGCCACCAAAGGGAAAAACAACAATCACAAGAGGCCCCAGGGAAACCATGTCCTATAAGGCATCATAACAGTAAAAGTCCCATTTAGAACAGGACTCCTACCCTCACATTTAGCCTCCACGCTCACTCTTCCTATGTCCTTGGCCAAGACACTTAAACGCTCTGAATTTCTCTCTTAAAGTGGAAAAAGGCATATCTACAAAGCCATTATGAAATTCAAGCACAATAAGGGAACACAACAGGGAAATCTCTCCCCTTCTTTGCTATTCATACTATGCCAACCACAGAACGATCTACCAATGTTTATAATTTCCTGGGGACAGATGTGCTCCCAGGGCTCATAGTCCATTCCCTGACAGGAGAACGATGCATCTGAGATAAGCAGGCTGCATTTGGGGAGGTGGGAAAAAGGCCCATCTCGTCTCCATGACTCACCTGTCGACTTCCTGGGCTTCCTCATTGAAGAAGCAGTATTCTGCTCACGGTTGGCTATGCACAAAATATCCTTCTGTTCCCCAGTCACATCAAAGCACCTTCACGCTATGCAGACAGGCCATTCTTACTACAATCAGCCTCTTTCCATGTAGGTTCTCCTAGTTTGGAAAGGGCACAGATTTGGACATCTGTCTCAAGCTCTTGACCTTTCTAGGTAGTGTTCCCAGCTTGCAACTGCAATAGGAAGATGGCCATCCCGAGTTCTTTCTTTAGTAGAGGAAAGATCAGGGTTTGGTCCCTAGTGGCTTTCAAACTTCTCTTCATGTCCCTTGCCATCATTTCTTACCATCTAAAAACTATCCAACCAGCCTGTTGGGTAAAGACCATCACCTTCCAATGGACTGCAAGATCCTCGTATTTAATTCTCCCTTCCTTCTCCTCATTGACCTTGCCCCTCATTCCACTTCATCCTACTTAGGCCCACTAGAGGCTACCCACCCGGGAATCTTCCAACAGGTCCAGTGCATCCTCCTACAGGGCCTTTGCATGAGAGTCTTATTTGTACCTAATTAAGCTTTATTCATCTCTTTGGGTCTTAACTCAAAAGTTATTTCCTTAAACTAGATGAAGATCTTGCCTTCTTGGCCAGAATAAAAGATTCATGAGAACAGAAGCAATGTGTAATTTCCTCTGAGGCATAACTTTGCACNTAATATTTGCTCAATAAGTGTGTTTATTTATTTATGTCATAATTTATCATGTCAATGTTTCCCTTTGACGTTGTGTGATATCATAAATCTTCCAGGACCCTCTGTAATCCCACCCAATCATCCAACTATAGGAGTAAGCAAGTTTCCTCTGGGTCACTTCCTCTACTCAAGATAAACTCTTTTGTCCCCAAGGTCACTGTCGAAGGCAATGGTTTGATCTTTAGCCTGTACCTGAAATGGCTTCTTTTCTTTCTTCTGCCTATGAAATTCTAGTTACTTGGGTAGGTTTGTGAGGTACTTGTGAGGTAGGATAACATAATGAGAAGTGTGTAACTTAGAACACATCTAGCTTACACAGTGCAGCCTATCTGGCAAGTTCTATGCCAATAAAGAGATCCTATCTCAAAAATCAAAACAACAATAGCAACAAAATAACAAGGTAGATGATGTTTCTATGAATGATGCACAAGGCTGTCCTCTGTCTTGTACATCCATGAGCAGATGGATGTACACCTGCATACATGTGGATGAAGGAGAACAGGGAGTCAGACAGCAAGCAGCATCAAGACTATATATATAACATACCTAAGAAGCCCATAGACACCAACNACTGGAAACCCTTCCCTATCTGGGTTCCATGAAAATCACAGAACAGGCATGGGGAAAGCCTTAGACACAGATGTTAAAAAAAGGTGTGTGCTCTGTGAATGACCTATGAAGGGTCATGAGCCTCCCTCACAGCCTAGTGCTTTTTGAGCATATGATTTTTCTTAGTTCACTACCACAGCCCATACTCAAGGAGAATTTTTTTTTTTTAAACACACAATCTCCATTTCTATAACTATGTATCCCTGGTACAACAATCCTTTGTCCTGGGATGTGAGAACCTAGAAAACACACACACACACACATACACATACACACACACACACACACACACACACACACACACACACACACTTTTATTTGAATTAAACTAGATTTTCCCAAGAGCATCTCAAGCATAGAGTAGGAGGGAAAGACTGAAAGAACCTTTACGGAGTAAATGTTTTGTGTTGGATCCTCCTTTCAGACCCCTTTAAATCCTAAGCTCCAAAGAAGGGACTAAGTCTTCCCGGAAGACCCCCCACCCTCAGCCATCTCTTTCAGCACAGAGACCAGCAGCCAGCATCTGCCCACCCTTGCTCTGGCCACAACTCATTGCCTGAGTGGGCAGATATTTATTTTTTTTTCTGAAATCAGGGGCGTATTTACTCACTGTGTCCAGCGGACTGGAATCACCCCTGCTCTGCTGGTTCCACACANGCCCACCAAACAAAACCCAAACAAACACACAGGACATCACTGATAGAAAACACAGACCCTTTTTGCATGACCGCCTACTCACCACAAATTCACACAGACATCAGAATGCAAGTGAGACCCAACCTTTACAAGGGATGCGGGCAGTCTCGCCACTAGCTACAAAACCGTGCTCCCATTTTAAAAGGGAAGTCCACTCTTTCCCTTCCGTTTCCACAACAGTCTTTATTCTTTTGCTCTAGCGAAGTAAATTATTCCTCACCTTGGGCAAGTTGGAAGAAACGTGAGAAAATTATATTAAATCAGACATCCTTGAGATCAAAATAGATTGGAACAGGGGTCTCTCTTTGCTGAAAATAGTTCTTCAAAGAGAAAGCAAAAGAGCTTAAGGGAAGAAAAAGTTGTCAAACACCCTCCAGCACTTTCCAGGCACCTAAGATCTACCAACTATTGATATGTTAATTGACGTCTGCTTTTATCTGNGCTAGGTGTTTGCTGGTCAGGGGCTGCTGCCCTGTGGCACTTGAAGCCCCCAGCAGACAATTTCATCTCTAACATCTGGAAAACATTAGAAAATGCTTTCAGAACAGTTCCTTCCCGTGGCTAGCCAGGATGCCTTGGTAATATCACAAGTCACCAAATCCCACAGAGTATAGATCCATTCTGTCTTCTCACAGCCAACTTCCATCCAAACAGGAAGCAGCCACTTCAGACAAATAAGGAGAAAGTCCGGGTTTTAGTCAATGACCAGCGGCCACAGGGGACCCTCTGGAATGTGACATTTCTAGAGGAGGACTCTTTGCAGTAACCACCCACTCCAGGATCCACTCAAACACTGAAAAGCCCTCAGGGCTGTAACATCTTCCAGCTTACACACTTTCCCAAGGGACAGCTGATTGCCTCCGATTCTGATCTAGGAAAGATGTCTTTTCCAGGTTCTTCAAACTTCTCCAACCAATCTGGAAACGCCGTGCAAAACAGAGCATTTAAAAGCTCAAAGGTGAATCTAAACTTTGAGAAGTATCTAAGGACTATACTGTGTATTTGAACCAAGTCAATGTTATTTTATGTTAACATTTCGTGCTTTCTTTTCTCAAAAAGGGCATTTCAAGGGCAACATTATAACTCACAGAATGTTTTTCCTCCTTTCTGGAACAGATGTCTCCTAACTTTGACTTGGCTGAATGCTTGGTTTTATAAATAAAGATTTATTTGCACAACAGCATGCCCATTTTCTGACACATTGTCTAGGGTTGCTTTCTTCTTATAGCAGCAGGCAGGTTGAGCAGCTGAATATTACCAGAGACTGAAACACTTGTAAATCCAAAAATATTTGCTATCTGACCACTGACATAACAAAAATGTATAGGGAAGGCTAATGGGCCTATTGTTAGCACTGAAACATCACTACACATTGTCAGCAATACTCAGCTAAGGCCCAAAGGGAACACTTTGGCTTTCTTATAAACTGAAGTTGGCTCTCACATGAATAATTCCACAGTGGCCATTAGGAAGACCCTCAAAGAGCCTTAATCACCTTGCTATAGGATCTAATTTGACAATGCCTTTTACCTACTACTCCTGTTGGGCCATCTCATGTGACACACTCCCCCTAAATACCACAAATGTGTTCTTACTGCCTGCAAATAAAAAGCATGACACAACAGCACCATAATATAATGAAGTCAGCAGAGCTTCACAGGCACTGCTCTAAGCATGTTTCATACATGATTATAGAAGGAAGATGTAAAATGCATGAGGGAGGGGTTGGTTCAACTCTGAATCTCTTGAGTTTAGAACGGAGGACAGCACATTGTAACTACTCAATAAATATTTAATGAGTGAGTAGAAGTTGGTTCTCACAAAGACACCATGGGGGAAGGAGGAACTGAGAGACATAGCTCAGTGGTACAGCACAAGCTTAGGGTGCTCCAGGCCTGGGACTCCAACCCCAGGACCAAAAGCAAGTAAGCAAACAAACACTGAGCTTGTCCTGGTGTTAGACAAAGTGGCAAGTGGGTTATTTGAAACTGGGTGGTTTTGNTCGCTTGGTATCATCCCACCTCTATTAACACACAGTTCAGCCAACAAACCCTCTTCTAAGCCCATCTCATTTTCAATTAAATAAGGACCCTTTGGCGATGATCTAACTAACTCTAACCTGATTAAATGGGAGGCCTTTATTGGGGAGTGATTTACTTAGCTCAGTGCTAGAAACTGCAGGCTTCCAAAGAAAAGTGGGATGCGATTTGCCGGAAGCACATGCAGAGCAGTACGAATGGTCAAAGCATAACTCCAAAAGACAGGCACTCACATCCTGCTCCATCANGCCCTTTCTGCTAAGCTTGGGTGAGATTTTTAATCTCCAAGTGCCTCAGTTTCCCATGTGCTAATGGAAGGCAATTCTAGATAAGCAGGCTGTTACCCAGTGACAGTGGCTGACACACAGGAAGTGTTGGTATGTACCCTTGAGCAATTATTATTGTAATGAACTAGCATATTCATCCAGTTCTGTTTTGGTAGATGACTGTCTGAGCTGCTACATGCTGATGGCTGAATCTATAAGATCTACACTCTTCCCCCAGTTCTTCCCTTGGCTAATTTTTACCCATCGTTCATGTCTAAGCTTCAGTGACATGGTCCCNGACCTCCTCATCCTCCAATGAGGTCTATCATTCAATCCAGCACTTGTGGTGTGTGAGAATTGCTTTCCAAACCTGCCTTTCCCATCATGCTTACCTCTACGGCAGACCACCCTATGTGGAGTCCTTTGTTTCTGTGTCTTGTTTCCTTCCTCATCACCACTTTACAGGTGACAGACCTCCACAAAGGCCTGGGGACTGGAGAGCTGAGCACTGGGCAGACCCAGAGGAAGGAGAGTGCCCTATGTGGGAACAGTCTGCAAACTGGTAAGGTCAGAGGTAAGGGGAGGCTGAATGGACATGACCACGCCTTCTTTTAAGCCTTAAGGAAAACAACAAGCCTGTGANTTCTGGGGAGCAAAGAACATAGTTTGTCCTCAAGTCTCACACCCTTGTCTTGAGCATTAGAGAGGAGGTTGAGCCAGGTTTTCTGCTGAGAGAAAACTAGAGTCTTCAGACAAGCACTCATACTTGCCAGGGCACAAATCCCTTGCTGGTTGATGAGACTAGACAGAGCAAAGGACTAGGGGTGTGGCTGAATTGCTAGAGTGCTTTCCCAGCATGTACAAAACCCCCTGAGTCTGATCACCTGAAGCACANAAACTGCTATCATGGTGTGTGTCTGTAATCTCAGCACACTGGAGGTAGAGGCAGGAGGATCAGAGTGATCCCTGGCTACATAAGTGAGCTTGAAGCCAGCATGGGCTTTATGAAAACCTGTCTCAAAACAACACAAAACCAAAAAAACAATTAGTTGGCATACATATAATTTTACTACTTATTATAGATGAACACAAGTTTGCAAACTAATGAGATAGATATGTTTATCTACTTTTACCTAAAGACCCTGTCTCAGTGAACAAAGAATAGCCATGGCACATCCATCATGGAGGACCGAGGCCTTGGTGGAGAAGTGTCTTCTCCATCTAACATTGACCTGAAGATGGAAGGCAGTACTGCAGAATACATTCCCACTTCGGTTAGTTCACTCTAACACAGCCCTTGTTATTGTTATTCTTGTTAAGTTCCTGTACCTAGAAACACACACGATCACTTCCTTCTGCTCTCTAATGAGCAAGTGTTAACTTTGGAAAAGCTCGTTCTTANTAAGTCATGAGATATGCCTTCCCTCTTCCCCTCAGGAAATTATCAAGGATGGCCACAGTCTGCAGGGAGCATAAACTTGGTCTCCATTCATCTCTCAGAGATGGAAAGTCTTTGAAAAGCAAGAAAGAGTTGTTCTTCATATGAAATGCAGACGGAGTGAATTTTATAAAATGCAAAGGTAAAAACAGACAAACAAACATACTCCTTCAACAGCACACCTACCATTAAGAAAACTAATGGAGAGGATTATGAGCCTTAACTATGCTCTACGTGGTCAACCATTTGCTCTGCTGTCCAACACAACTAATATTTACTGTGTACTGGTTCAGTAATTCCTTTGTTCATATTCAATAGCTGTTGAGGCACACCCCGTGTGAGGGTCCTCTCCACTATGGGAGGTCGACCCAAATCTAAAATACGGAGCTTGTGTTTTTAAATAGCTTTTTATTTATCTTTCCTTGTATTTTACACAAGTATTGTTTTGTGGGGGTCTGGGGGCTTAGGAACTGGCTCCTGACCCTCAGGGGGCTGAGGAGCCCCATCCAGGGCAAGATAACAAGTAGCATCCTGCTTATCAATCTAACAAGAAAGCCAGTATTTCCACCTGGAAAGGAAGCAAGGGGTGATGGAAAAGGGCTTTCCCAGAGCGGGCAGCATTTTGAACCTAGCCTTATAGGATAAGGAAAGATTCAGAGGCAAAGACAGGAGGGTAGGGGGAGAGATCTGTGAGGCAGTTGAGGGCAGGAAAAACAGGGTTCATACAGAGTACCATGTATGCATTTAAATCTTAGCAAAGCAAGGGGCAGCAGTTAATAAGGCAGTAACAGTAGCTAACATTTATTGAACACTTGTGGTGAATTGCACTCTGCACTCTGCACACAAGGAAGGAAATTCTCACATTTGTTCCTTCATATTACCTTCAGANAAATAGTTTCCAGACAGATAAGGGATATTAGATCTGAGGTGAGGGGACACAAGGCAAGGCCTTCAGGTACACAGAGAAGGGGGAGACAGATGCCCATCAAGGGCAGCTGGCCACCGGTTCCATGTCTCCTTCTAGTAATGATGTTGCCTTGCAGGGCCTGTATCAGGTTTATAAATATTACCTTGAACAATGGAGATAATATTGTCTTGCAAATTCTTTTGGAAATGGTAAAAGCCTAAGGATGAGTGGGCAGGTGAAGAAGAAACATGAGCTTTCTCTGGTCAGCAAGGCCCTAGGAGCAGCAGCCCATTTTAGTAGTCCTGGGGAAAGCTCAGCTGAGGCATATTGCCTCTGGCTTCTGCTATAAGCAGCTCCCTGGAACAGACTAATGAAATAGAGACTTTAATCTAACCCTACAGGATGTGTGTTCTGCTCCTACCAATCAGTACAGAAAGGCTGCAATTGCTTTTAAGCAAGTGTGATGTGATTTGTATAGCTAAGTCAGGCTGTGCTGCCTCAGGGATGCAGGAACTGAGGTCAGAATAGGAGGCAGAGGCCAGAAGATCTATGGAGGCCCTGACCCTCAGCTTGGAGATATGGATCAGATCCTGAAGACAGTGTGGAACTAAAGCAGATGGAGGAGTCATTTAAAAAAAAAAAATCACATGGGAGATTCTTTGCCTGTATAAATAACATTCTTTGGCTCAGCAGGATAATATTGTATTGTAGGAAATGACAAACTTACTCATGTGGTCCTAGGTCACAATCCTAAGAATGGAGGGTAGGTGGGCAGGGAAGAGATAGCACGAATCCTAATTTGTCTTAATAAAAACNCAGAGCCAGATATNGGGGTAAATGCTGAGAGATCAGAGAGACAAAGGAACAAACCACAGCCACCTTTCACCTACCAACTCAGCNGAAAGGCCTTGAGCTCCTGTTTTCTCCCTCCTTATATTCCTCTCTCCACCCAGCCATATCACTTCCTGTCTCCACCTCCCTAGTGCTGTGATTAAAGGCGTGTGCCACTACCACCTGGCTCTGTTTCTCTTTTAGACTGGATCAATCTTGGGTAGCTCAGGATGGTCTTGAACTTACAGAGATCGGTCTGCCTCTGCCTCTCAAGTGCTGGGATTAAAGGCGTGCTCCACCACTGCCTGGCCTCTCTGGCTAACTAGTGGCTTAGCTCTGCACTCTGATCTTCAGGCAAGATTTATTTGTTAGATCACAAACAAAATATCACCACAGAGAGAAGGAGGAGAAGGAAGAGGA
>LZPO01007984.1:219639-237010 GCA_001675575.1 Neotoma lepida | reverse complement strand
GAATGAAGGAATGAATGAAGGAAGGAAGGAAGGAAGGAAGGAAGGAAGGAAGGAAGGAAGGAAGGACAGGAGGAAGGCAGGCAGGCAGGGAGGGAGGAAGGAAGGACGGAAGGAGAAAGACAAAAGGCAGCTGAAATAACTGAGTCAGATCTCTCTCATCCAGCTGCTCCCAGGGCCTGCACCATTCCCAGCTCTTGCAGACATAACCTTAAAAGTTTTGACTAATGAGCTCCTGAACCTGCTTTTAAAAAAAAGAAAAAGTTACACAGACAGTGGGTGAGCTAGCTCAGTGGTTAAGAGCAATTGCTGCTCTTGNAGANTTCAGTTCCCAGCACCCACATTAGGCAGNTTGCACCCAGCTGCAACTCCAGCTCCTGAGTATCTGATGCCCTCTTGTGGCCTCTGCACTTACCCACACANCAGTTGTATATGCACAGATATGCATAAACAAAACAAAATGACTTTAAAAATTTTACAGAGAGGCTGGAGAGATGGCTTGGTGGTTAAGAACACTTGTTGCTCTTAGAGGAGGACCCAGGTTCAGTTTCCAGTACCATTATGACTGCTCAAAACCATAGATAACTATATTTCCAGGGGATCTGAAANTCTCTTTCTACCTCCGTGGGCACCAGACATACATGTGGTGCACATACACACATGCAGGCAAATATTAATACATAGAAAATAAATAAATCTAAAAATAAATTTATAAAATTATAAAAATACACACAAAGACCCACATGCACAGTTACCTTTTCTTGAGATACATAAGAAGACACTTTGGGGCCAGTCTACCCACCAATCTCAACCACTTTCACAATATCTAGGCCATAAAATCAAAGTCCCAAAGTTATTGTGGTAAGTTGGCCTTCATTGCCAAAGCAAAGACTTAGAGACAGCATTCGATGTGGTGGCCATGAATAGCTGTTCTTTAAGGGCCAAAATCATGATATTCAATGTTTTTTCTTCTGAAATTGGGAACATTATTCCCTACAGCCCGAAACTGTTTCCTGCTCCACGAATTCCTACGCCAGCAATATGGTCTCCACACAGCCCTTAAAACAGAAATGTCATTCCNAAAAGTCCTCACTCCAGCCAACAAAGCTTTAAGTTTAGACTTAACTGTGAAGATGAATACTTGGCTTAATGCAGAGGCAACCGGAGAGACATTAAAACACACACACACCAGGAAACTGATGTCATCGCCTTGCCTATCCAGTGTCATCTCTTTCCTCTCCCCTAAACCCAAGTGAACACTGGAGAAAGTGACAGAGAGCTGAAATTTCAGCTTGCTCCTGTGGCTAGCATAGACTTCCCCCCAAAATCTAGGGATTCAGCTTTCAAAACCTTAATGGAGAAAAAGACCAGATAATTAATGCTTCTAAGACACGTCCCATGAAGGGGACAGGGGCCACATTAACACAATCTTAGCACATAAATTAACTGCTGCTGTGAGAGGCTGGCTTCCCATGCAAATTCATCACTGTACCCTTATTTACCANTGTTTGCTGTGCTGNANTGAAAGGGGGTGGGTATTAACAGTCACATCAAATATTCTTGTAGTCCACATTCTTAGAGTTGAGTGATATGCCCACAAAAATGATTTAGTAAATCCTGGACTCTGACATCCNGGGATGAAATTGGTTATACAATCAGCTATCCAGCATGGACAGTGAGCTGATTCATTTGTTCTTGTCATGTCAATCTCCCCAAGCAAGCTCACCCTCCTGGTTGAAAGGCCAATGTTTGACCACACAGACACAAGGAGAATGTACCCAGGGTCTTTGCCCAGACGACATGAAGTATTACATAAATGCCCTCATCATTGAAGTTATGACTTCACTTATTAATTAAAAGCTCTGACAAGCTTCCTACTGGTGCTTTAAAACCAATAATTGGGTCTGCAGATGTAGCTCAGTTGGCAGAGCATTGGTCTAGCATGCATAAAGTCCTGTGTTTGAGCTTTAGTGGCATGTAAACTAAGTGTGGTGTCACCAGCCTGCAATCCCAGCACTTGGGAGGTGGAGGCAGGAGAATCAGAAATTCAAGGTCATCCTCAGCTACATAGTATGTTTGAGGCCAGCCTGGGATATATGAGACCCTGTCTAAAGTTAAAATAAAAAATAGTTGATAAACACATTTTTAAAAAGTTACAAATCCCAAGAGCATCTATACTTCTCAGAAAAGAGACAATAGAGCACACATCACATATGTAGAACATAGATATTTGTGGTGGGAGGCATATGGATTCACATTCCTTAGTGATGACTCAAAACGTTGGGGTTTCCAGCACCCATGGCCTTGGCATTGGTGGTCTTGCACAAAGAAGACACTCCTGTTTTTCTAACTCTAGAGTGCATTAGGGAGCTGGTTTTCAACTCCTCTAATCTGGCACCTTTTACTGGGAAGTGATCCACCATGAAGGCTTTGTAATGGATGTTGCAGAAAAATGAAAATATGGACCACATTCAAGAGCACTGTTTAAATTGAAAACCCACAAGAGAACTTTTACAAATCACTCTCTTTAAAGGAAGCCTGGCTAATTTGAAAGCCAGGACATGTGATCTCAGATAACCAGCACCCCATGCTTGCCTGGCCTCAGCCCTGCTGGTTCTGACCATGAAATTTCCAAAACAGACTACCTCCCAGAATACACTGTTGCAACTTCAGAGTGGAAGGTNGGTTCTCTTTATCAGAGAGCNATGGAGGAGCTAAAGGGACTCCTTCCCATCATGTGGTACCAGTACCACAGAACATATCTTTCCACAGATACTCTAGTTAAGGTGTGGTGGGGTTTGAGAGACTCCAGTTGTNCCTAAAGAGCNATGGGCAGGAGAAGGAAGTTCTGGCATACAGTTTTCTACAGCCAAGAAGCCCCAGACTATATGGACCCCAGCATCAAGCAATCTAGTAATAATCGTCCAATGAAGACCTAAGAGATGGGAGCCAGGAAGGGACAGTCTGTGAAGTGAGGCAAGAGTTGGTGTGGGACTGGAGGGAGGATGTTTCCATGTGAGGAAACGAGAGTGTACCCCATGCAGGAGGCACCGTTTGACCGGGTGGCACAGCAGCCAAGACCCTCCCTGTTACTTTTATACTCGCTAAGACCAAGTACCTGACAAGAAGCAATTTACGGAAGAGAGGCTTTATTTTGGCTTGTGGTTTGAGGGGACAGATTCCATCACGGTGGGGAAGACACAGCGGTAGGAGTATGAGACAACTGGAGACATTGGGTCTGCAGAAAGGGATCCGAGAAGTGATGCCAGTGCTCATCTTCTCCTCTTCATTCAGTCCTGGACCTCAGCCCACGGAATGGTTCATACTTCAAATAAAGCTAACATAGATGATTCCTCACAGACATGCCCAGAGCATTGTCTCCAGGGGGATTCNAGATCCTGTAAGTATTAACCATCCTACCTATCACCTGAGAATCAGCCTAAGCAGAGCAGGTTATATAGAAGTGAGGTCACATTTAAGAACCCACCATTGGTNNTTGGACACTTTTCCAAAAAATAACGCCCATATTGGAGGGTGTGTATCTTAGTTGTTTATTATTCTTATTNTACTTATTGATTATTNTAAGAGGGAGAGAGTATGTGAGTGGTTGGCTGTTTATGCCACAGCATGCATGTATGTCAGAGGACANCTTGCAGGAGTCAATTCTCTCCTTCCACCATGTGTGTGGGTCCCTCCTTGGGACTGAACTCAGGTCACCAGCCTTGTCAGCAAGCGTCTTGACCCACTGAGCCATCTTGCTGGTCTGAAGAGGAACATGAAGCAGTGATGACTGGGAAGGGAAGGAGGTGGATCACACGTGGGCTAGGATCATAGAGCTGCGATGAAAATGGCCCTAGTGAGGGAAGACAGTGCATAAGGGAATGTAATTATTAGGCACTGGTGGGAGAGAACCCCTGAGCCACTTGGCAGTCCTGTCACCTCACTGTGGACCCTGATTTAGGATTCAGGTACAGACAAAACAATCTTGGAGCTGGATATGTGTTCCNCCGGGGCTTAAAGTAGGGCCTACTTTACCCTAGAAGAAAAAGACATCACAATCGAAGGACCCCAGGCCCCCCTTCTCCTAGGTACCTCAGACAGTCACTTACCTATCACTAGACACTCTGGTTTAGGACAGAACAAGCATTCCTGTGAAGGGAACTCACCCAACAAGGTAGTAAAACAGNGAAATGACTCAGATCACAACAAATAAATTCAGAAGCAGCACAGTGGAGAACATGCAGCTCAAACAAGGTGCTCATTCTGTGGAGGGAAAAAGTGAAGGCCCAGGAAGCTAAGCCAGTTAGTTCCCTGGGCTCCAACAGCTGGAATCTGCAGCTCTGTGTGTCTCAGGCTCCACCCCTGAAACACTACATAAAGCTGGGGGGGGGGTCCCCTAAGCATCTGTAAATAGAAAAGATATAACTAAGCTGCTCCTGGGTCCCCACGAGCACTAACTTCTTATGTGATCAATGCTTCCAAAATTGCAAGGTGTCCAGGTGGGGAAGTTCATTTACCCCCTGTCTGGCAGAGGCTCACTTAAGGGAGTGATTTCTTTCCTCTGAGGCTCTCATCTTGCCCATTATTCAGAGTGAGTTGCCTCCTGGTGCGCTGTCAAAATACATCAGCTTCAAAGACAAATACACACCTTTCCATCTGAGGCCAAGATAGTTTACTGTATAATTTATGATAATGTTAAGCTGTTTCTCAGAAATGGTAATGGGGCCACTTTCTTTTTTCTTCTTCATAGATGGGTAATTCTCAGAAAGGCAGTCGGATGTGAAAAGTTGCATTTTTTTTAAAAAAAACACAACATAAACTGCCTGTGCTAACAAATCTGATTAAAACAAAACAGAACTCCAGTGGATTGCAGGCACGAGAAATCCCACTAATGGCAGGAAGCAAATCCAAAGTAGAAACCATCTAAGAAGCCTGCTCACATAACTGTTAGGGCCCCGTGATTCGGTGAAGTCCCCACTCACAGGCTTNTTTATAGTTTAATGTACAGATAGGAATGAATAAAGAGTCTTTGCTTCCACCCAGGTTCTTTCTGCTCTAACCTACTCCTGAATTTATTGTCTACTCAGCTTTTTTTTANTTTNANTTNNNNTTTTTTATGTGCATGGGCGTTTTGCCTGCTTGTATGTATGTGTACAATGTGCATTCATGGTGCATGTAGAGGTCTGAAGAGGGCNNTGGATTCCCTGCAGCTGGAGTTAGAGTTGGTTATGAGCCACCCTATGGGTGCTAGGAACTGCACCCAAGTCCTCTGCAACAGCATTTAGTGCTCTTAACCATCGAGCCATTTCTCCAGCCCCTGTCTATTCATCTCAATATAATACAGTATGCATAGGTATCTCCCAAAGCAAATTCTCTCCTACTAAAAATACTTTCCCATCCAGCAGTCAACCTTTTACTCATTTCCAGAAATTCCAAACTTTGATTTGAAATAGAAGTNCCTTCATCGCATCTTTTGTCCTCTATAGAATTGTTTTGACTGCTAAATGTGTTTGAGGAACTNNCTCTCAGACTTNGGGAAGCTGGGTTTTAAAATCACTTGACTCTTTCAAAGTCAATACTTGATAAAAGGAAAATAGTCAAGAGTCACAGTTAAACTGTAGTGCTGGGGCTTCTGAAATTCCAAACGTTCTATTTTGAAGTCTTGGACTCATCAAAGAAAGTATGGAAGCATTCCAAATCTAACCTGCTGTAAAATACAATAACANTAAATCCATTTTAACATAAAAAGATTTCAAAAGTCTAAAATGAAACAGCCAGAAAAACAGACAAAAGAGAGGATAGATGCCTTCATGCTTGCCCCAAGANACNNGGACTCTAGTCTCTCTTCCGCTTGGTAACNCTAAAGGCTCATTCATTGTTTCTCCNATCCATTCATTTTCTCATTCAATAAAGACACTGTAACTTCCAGGGCAAGGAACCAGGCTGAGCAAATACTAGTATATGGTCTCTCCTCTCAATGAGCCCAGAGCCAAGGGGAGAAAAGGCAACACAGATCAGTGTTAGTATAACCCCACAGTGAGGAGAGGGAACGCAGAAGGAGGACCAAGGGACCAGTGCTTAAGTGAAAGGGAGTGATGTTTCCTGTGGGTCCAGACTCCTGCCCTGCTTCCTCCAGCTGGGCCCCTTTGAGTATCCCTAAGAAAGTGCCCCATGAACTGAACCCCCACAGAGCCTGATGGGGATTATTTTCCATGGGGAGATCTGGAAAGCTACAGGATAATGAGTGAATTCTTTGTTAGAAAAAAAGTAACCAATTTAGAGGAGATCTTTCAAAATCCCACTCTCAATTAACAATCTCATTTGCACCTTCTGAGGACTTAAAACAGAAGGGCTCTGTAACTCCATTGGACAGGTGCAGGAGTCTAGGCCCAGGGNTGGGGTAGAGGGTGGATGGGGTCCAGACACTCAAGGAAAGCTTGTGTAGAAGGAGGGCCCAGAGAGATGTCAGGAGGAACAGCTGGGGTCCTGGGGTGAAGGTAAAGGGAAGGCACTNCTTCCATCACCCTCTGAAGTGCCCACACCCTTGCAGAAGAAGAAAGGAGGGATGGTTTTCTCTATTATTTTTTCACGTATAAAATCAAGTCAGAAAGAAGCCAAATCCACATTGAAAAGTCTCCAAATGTGTTTTGAAACAACTGTTTTCTCTGTCACTTTCTAAGGTAGACACATCAGGTTTCAAGGCTCAGCTCATCTCTCCCTGTGAAATGAGGGTGACACTTTCCCAGCTTATCGAAAACACGAAGTTGAGGTGCAAGGGGGAAAGAAAAGGAAGAGCATTGCATGAGGGCTGGGGGCCTTGTGGGATGCTATGAAGATGGGATGTAGGCATCAGTCCCACATTAGATTCAGATAATTNGTGGGGAGCACGCGGAATGGTCTATGTAAACAAACAGAGACAAGGATGGCTTGCCCAAAGAAAGGATGGCTTCCTGAAAATAGTCTCAGAGGTAANTGTCCCCACCCCGCAGAGGTAANTGTTGATCAGGCTTGTCCCAGCANATGTGTGTGGGTGTGTATGGTGCAGAGGGTAGCTAACAAATGAGTTCCAGGCCAATCTGAGCAACTTAGGGGAGTGCTGCCTCAAAGTGAAAAGTAAAATGGGGGGGGGCAGAGTTGGAGATAGCTGCCTAGCAGGTGTGAATTCCTGGGTTCAGTTCCTAGAACTTAAAAAAAAAAAATCAAACTAATTATGCTTCTTCCCCATATTTATCTCAGTTCATTCTCATGGGTGACAGTGATGGCGGCAGCATGGCCAGGGTGTGCCAGTATTGGGGTTGATCAGTCATGTATTTAGTGTGTTGGCTCTGTGAATGTGAAAATACTGTCTTAAAAAGTCATTTACTTTTAGCGTATATGTATGATTGTTTGCCTACATGATGCGTATGTACCATGCACATGCAGTAACAGCAGCGGCCAGAAGAGGGAGTTGGATCATCTAGGACTGGAGTTACAGAAGGTTGTGAGCCCCCATGTAGGTACTGGGAACCAAACCACAGCCCCTCTGCAAGATCCCCAAATGCTCTTAACCACAGAACCACCTCTCCAGTTCTATACTCTGTTGTCTTAAATCAAACCTAAATGTAGGCTCCATCAACCAGTCAAGTCAGACTTTGACAGGTACAAAGAGGGGAAGGTCATTGTCACAGGGGAAGATTGTTTTGGTTGCCATCTGCTTTGTTTTTGTTTATATCTGCTTATTTAAAGGCAACATATCTTGTGTGTATTTGTGTGTGTGCTTGCATACACACACACACACACACACACTTGTGTATGGAAGCCAGAGGTCAACCTTGCCATCCTTAGTCAATTTCTACTTTGGTTTTTGCTGTTGTTGTTGTTTGTTTGTTTTTTGAGACAGAGTCTCTCAATTTTTACCTGGAATTCCCCAATTTAGCTAGTCTGGCTGATTAGTGAGCCTCAGGGACCCATCTATCTCCACCTCCCCACTGGCAACATTACAAGTGCACACCACCACATCTGAACTTTTAAATATGGGTTATGGGGTTCAAACTCATGTCTTCATGCTTATAAGNCAAGTGTGATACCAACTGAGCCATCCCTAGACTCGAAAGCATTATATTCTACTATCTGCTAAAGAAATTGAATAAAAATAACTAAAATATAATGAGGGTTTTGTTAGAGCTCTTAAAAAAATACCATTGTTTCTAATTCCCCAGGACACCATAGAAGATAAACCAAATCACAACAATCCTGTCCTACAGAGGAGGGAACTTGGGCTCAGAGAGGGTCCTCTCTTGCCCCAGGGCAGAGTGCTAGCAGGAAGCAGAGCTGAGGGCTGTATGTAGTGCAGGGATGTGCAAATCTCCAGAGGGACCCAGACAGCCACATCCTTTCTGAAGGGAAATTACTAAATACCATCCCATAACTTTGAGAGCCCACTCCCCACTGTGATTCGAGCTCTAACAATGTCTAAAAGACGGAGCCTCCGCTGCTACGGGAACAATTTCTGCAACCCAGAAAGTCTGAAGTCAGCAATGATTAAATTGCCCCTTGAAACGCCTAGCCACTGGCACGTCTCTTTGTCTTTGGGGGTCTCGTCTCAGCAATTCATTTCAGCTTCCGTGTGTACCAGAACCTCAAATCTGTCATGCCGAGGTGAGAAGAGATGCCCTCCTAACAAGACCCTGGGCAGGGCTGGGGCTGTCCGCCATCCTCACTTCCAGGGAGCCACATTCTTCATGAGCAGGTAACGAAGCTCACAGGAGCAAAAGGAAACTGTACAAAAGCAGAAAATGACAATTCAGAACACNAGACCATAGAGTGACGGCATTAAAGGAGCCCTCAAAGCCCTCAGCAATGTAGCAGCCAACAGAGAAAGGATGACGCCTGGTAAAGAGGCCCAAGGAGAAGTGATAATAAGGACCCCTATATACATACTGCAAGCTATAAAATTACTGTGGCATTAAAAGTGNTAATATCCTAATGTCACCGCACGTGTGTGTATATGAGATCCTGGACAATATAAGATGGGTCACTTCAGCATACCGCTAATACTGTCTAGAAACACCAGGGAAATAAGAACAGCATGTAAGAGGAAAATATTTGCTTGGTATTTCTGGATCACCTCTCTTGCTGTTTGCAAGAGAGTAACCAGGGTTTCCGGCTGACGGCTCAGCAGTTCTGTGCCCTCAGAGAACTTCTGGCGCTCTCCAGCCAGCCTCTGCTGCCGTGGCTGGAAAGTTAGTAAGATATTATTCCCTGTTATTCTTCACTCCCCTGCTCTGGGCTGACAGCCTTACAATGGGCAACGGTGGGGGGCTCTGTTCCACTGTGGGGGAGAGCAGGAACTAGCCAAAACATCTTAAAGTGGGGCAGTTTGGGAAAAGGGTATGTTGGCCATTATTCCATACAACCCAGAGGACCCCAGAGCAAGGGTGTGCTGGGAAGTGTCTACTCCAGACTTCTGCTTTTAAACATGAGAGAACTGGGATCAGGGCAGAGAGGTGAGTTGCTTGAAGCTCCACTGGCTCCATGGCAGATCTGGCAAAACCTTAGCTCCATTTAAGACAAGGCTCTATCATATGGAAGGTCCTTTCCCAGACATGCTCTCATGGCTACGCTATGAAGAGCCTGGGGATGTGGCTCGAGTAGCAGAGTGCTTGCCCAGCATCCACAGGGCCCTGAGTTTGAATCCCAGCAGTGCATAAAGCAAGTGTGAGGGACACATTCCTGCAATCCTAGCAGTTGGGAGGTAGAGGCAGGAGGATCAGAATTTCCAGGTCATCCTCAATTACATAGGAACTTGGAGGCTAGCCCAGGCTGACTCTCTTTTAAACAAAATATAACCTAATAACTAAACAAATTGATGCCATGTCAAAGGTATCCCCTTTCTTAGATGAAATCAGACTATGAGAATGGATAATATTTTTCTTCTCCCTAAGCTCACATGGCTAGTGAGGGACAAATCTTGCATTGAGTGATTAGATTCCTCTAGTATCCGGAAAATTGTCCCCCATACCAGGTATGTGATTAAAAGGCAAAGGTGCCTATAACTGCATCGTTCCCCAAATTTGGCCACTCCTCCCTGTTCACATCCTGGACAAGCCCTGNGTGTTACTGAGTGAAATATATTCCAGGAGCTCCAAGTAGACTTGTAATGAGAAAATTGAGACAAAAGGCCGAGGGTGTTTGGGCCCCAGCAAGAAGCTATATTACAAAGGTATGCCACTTTCACACTCATTTGCACATTTTTCCTCATAAGAAAATTAGGCTTTAATGTAACCTCAATTTCAACCTTGTTGCTTTATCNCCTAAAGCCCATTAAAGAGCTATTTCCCAGGGCCAGGAACTTATGATTGGAGGTCAGGAGGCTGGGATTTTAATCGACTGGTGATAGAACTTCTTTTCAGGGGCTTCTGTCTTTTCTCTGCCCTGGCCTAGTCACCAGTGACAGGGGTAGGAGTGGGGTGGGAGTGGGAAGGGTTGTGGGGTGTGGGGGTTCTGTGGGCAGTGAGGATTCTCTTTAACANACCAAAACCGAGGGCTGTTNATTGCCCGTGTTGGAAGATGNGGGAAACAGAAACACANGTCATAAAGGCACAGCTAAAGCCTGAGACTTGACTACTGGAAACAAAGAAAAGTAGACAATGTCTTGCTCTCCTCTCCCTTCGCTTNNTCTNAACCTAGTGGGTCTCACTATTTAGCCCTGTCTGGCCTAGAACTCACTNTGTAGACCAGGCTGACTTTGAACTCATAGAGATCTGTCTGCCTCTGCCTNCCAAGTGCTGGGATTAAAGTTATAGNTGCCACTGTGCCCAGCACTAAACTTGGCATTTTGTTCANGTCAGGGATCCCATGAAGAACCCCTAAGGAATTTCCTCTGGCCCTTAATCATCATGCTCAAAATTTCTCAGGTAAAGCTATGTGCTGAACGTTCTAGTCAGTTGGCTGGANAACTGGAGGTAGATTGTCTATAAAGTACAGATGCCCGGATCCCGAGTCCCTCCAGAGAGTCTGACAAGACTGGTCTGGAATAGGATTGGGGTGCTTGGTTCTGTAAACTCCTCATCCCCTTGGGTGACGCTGATCTGACAGGCTTATTGGGTAAGCACTGTGATAGTCTATGCAGGCAGGTTCCCCAGCATGGTCTAGCCTCTGCAATGTCCTCCTACCCTCTATGTCCCCACCAGTGAAAGAAAGAAGGAGAAAGAACGGGAGAAGNTTGTCCNCTCCCTTTCCAGGCATTCAAGGCTTCCAGGTGACATGCTGATGTGGAACCTTCCACTTTGGGCTACCCAACAGCCTCTAACTCTCTGCTTATTCTACTAAACAAAATTCTTAACCAGGCTTCAGCTTTGGGTGATCCAGGCAAAAGGCTGGCCACTGGAAGCCAGAGGGAGGGTTCTCTTCACAGTCATGCTCACCCTACCTCTTTCTTTCAGAGCAGATGTACTTGGCTACTCCCCCAGGCCAGCCCCCACCCCCACCCTACACCTCTCATCCCATTATGCAGTCACAGCCCGGCCTCCATTTAGGTATCTGCTCCTTTTCCTTTAAGCTGTTCCCTTATCACGGCCCAGAGATAATGCAACACGGGAAAAATACTATTTTTATATTCAGGTGGGTACAGCGTATAATAATTCACGCTGTTGGGTTTTGTTTCCTATATATTTGGACCCTGACTGCAGTCCACCTCCAGGCAGGAACAAAATGGATACCNTGTGAGCTATCAGAGGAGGCAGGCCTGTGACTCATGCACCTTCTCTGGCAGCCTCAGTCTCAGAGAGGAGTGTAGAGTTTGACTCCCAGTCCCAGCCTCTCCCGAGAGGAAACTCAGGCAGACCCAGGGCCCAAAAGGTGAACCAGAGCCTGGCTGTGCAGCCAAGAAACTACAAAGAAGAATAACCGTATTGTTTGTGCTCTGAGTAATTCTTTAAAAGCCACATCTTGTCTAGATTCGAGCCTTTTTTGTTTTATTTTTCTCATAACCTTTCTCTACTGTCTCTCCTCACATCTTGCCTGGTCACAACAGAACTCGTTCTAGCCTACTCTTTGCTGCCTAGGAGCCTTGTNAGTAATTCTGAACAGGACTGAGCCCGGCTCTGGGCCTCAGTTTCTCCATCTGATAAGAAGACACAGTTCACTGGAGGTTGGCTAGCCTTCCATGCAAACTCACAGAGCTAAAGCCGGAACCCCTTCTTATCCCATCACATTCCTCAAGCTGTTTTTGTAGCTTTTAGGCTATTATCGCCCCATTATCTCCCCTCAGACAATCTGTCCTCATTTGCCCCTGCAGGGGAAGGGGAGGGGGAAGTGTGTGGTTTTTCTTGGAGGGGANCAAAAGAATTTTGCTCTTTTCAATTTTTTTTAAGTATTGTCAATTCTTCCTGTTATGGTAGTAATGCAATCAAATTGGCCGTAAAATGTATGACTGCCTCTTTTTTGATCCATTAAATGTCATATTTTACATCTATTAACATTAATACTCCTATCAAAAGCCAAT
Source organism: Neotoma lepida (assembly GCA_001675575.1). NCBI lineage: Eukaryota > Metazoa > Chordata > Mammalia > Rodentia > Cricetidae > Neotoma > Neotoma lepida. Next base: position 224,529 of record LZPO01007984.1, on the reverse strand, counting down.
AACCATAGTGTTAAGCGATCCTCCTTCTTAGGCGGGCAGAAGGGGCAGGACACCACAAACCCTGACGTTAGTCTCCCCCATACTGATATCAGCTAAGTGTATTTTCCTCTTTATCATCCTTGGTATTTCAGGCACTAAGAAGGTACGGGTCTAGAAACCAGGGTTGGTGCNGCTGTTCACCCTCCTGAGAGGTTAGGCTTCTGCTGTTCTGATTAGAGTACGAACTGTGTCTCTGCTGGGATTCTCAGAGTAGACACAGAGGGGGGATCTAATGTTAAATGCATGCTGATTTCAGCTCAGATCAAGCCCATCCAATCACTGTGATCAGCAGGTCATACTGGACACTTTACGGTGAGATTCCATCCTAAATATCTCCCTTGAAAAAAACTTAGATAGCAAAAGTAAATTTATTATATGTTTTCAATTATTTTTTCCTATGAATGGATGCATTCTTTAAAAAAAAGTCAACCTTGCTTCTAATTGCTTTGTTTAATAAATAATATCAGGGTTTTTTTNGGGGGGGTGTCTATCCTTCCANTTTTGAGTCAGAGAGCTAAAGAGATGGGTCAGTGGGTAAATTCTTGCCACAAAAGCATGAAGACGTGAGTTAGAATCCCCAGAGGCCACATAAGAAATCTGGGTGCAGGAACACACACTGTCATCCCAGTGGTCCTACTAAGCTAGAAAGAGGAGGCAGGAGGATCCCTGCAAGCTCTTGGGCCTGCTTGCCTGCACCTGGTGCTTGATGGGATCCAAGACTCAAGGTTGTCCTCTGACTGCCATACTTACACAGTGGCATGCATGCACAGCACTGCCACCACACATACAAAATCACTAGCAGGAATGAACCTAGAACACTTATTTCTAATAGAGGCCCTAAAGAAAATTTTACTAAGCTTTTGTATTTTTATGTGTATGTTTTACCTGCATGTATGTGTATGCACCATGTGGGTGCAATGCCTGTGGAGTCCAAAAGAGGGCAATGGATTCCCCAGGAACTGAAGTTACAGATAGTTGTGAGCCACCATGTGGATACTGGGAAGCAAACCCTGGTCCTCTGTAAAAGCAGCAAGGGCTCTTATCCTCTTGGCAACCTTTCCAGGCCCTAGCAAATGCATTTTAATCGAAGNAACCTCAGTTCCACGAACACATTTTTAAAAATTAGTACACTTAAACAGTAGGGAAACATCTACTTTTAAAGCTATAGGCTAACGCCAGTTGACACAAGGATTAACATGGTGATCTCTTTGAAGACTCCTATTATGTTAAATTATAGATGTGCAGCTGTGCACTCGGTGCTGGAAAGATGTCTGGTTACTTGCCTTTCAACAGCACTTCTGCTGGGGACATAAGACATTGACCTTGGCTAGTACGAATGCCCTTCAGTCAACAGCCATTAGTGGAAACCCCACGTCCTCTCAAACNTCTTCTGCAACTTTACAGAAATATCAATTACACATAAAAAATACTTATGCTCAGTGTACAGGATGATGTTTTGACATATTTATATACTGTAAAATCATGGAATAAAGCTAATTAGCATGCCCATTGTTCACACATACATACCCTATTTACCCTATTTATTTAAATTTTTTTGGCGGTGAGGTCATTAAAATCTACTCAGTGTTTGTGTTCAAAGTACATTATTATCAGTTACCCTCACTATGTGCAATAGATATCTACAATGCCTTCATTCTAACAAATTCTGAGCCTTATCATCACTTCATTTCCCTCACCCTCTCCTATCTCTTATTATTTAGTTTTTTTAACAAGTGTCTTGTGTGTGTGTGTGTGTGTGTGTGTGTGTGTGTGAGAGAGAGAGAGAGAGAGAGAGAGAGAGAGAGAGATTCTCATGTAACCCAGGCCAGTTTCAAACTCACTCTGCAGCCAAAGGTGACCTTGTACCTCCAAACGTGACCTTATACCTCTGATTCTCCCACCACCTCTGGAGTGCTGGGATTACTGCACCATGTGCACAGCCCCTTTACACACAGGGGGATCAAAGCCAGATCCTCCTNCATGCTAGCAAACCTCTATAAACCAAACTCCACCCCTTATGTATTGCTTCTTCAAACTAATACATGAGGACTGTGAAGCCTAATACTTGTGGAATTATCAATAATTGAGGCATTGAAGTCACGTGTGTCACTGCCTGCTCTAGAGGAGGGTCTGTTAAGTGTCTTAAACTAGTAGGTATCTAGCTAATCCTCAGAGTACCCTCCACGCTAGGTAAGTGTGCCTGCCCCATTTTACAGATGTCAGAATTAAGACTTCAGGACACAGCCACATTTCCTGGGACTCCATGACCCACGGCCCATGCTCTGACTTCAAACCCGTGCAGCTGGGGTGAGCCCCAGAGAAAAGCAAACCCTAACAATTAAAGTGATTTTGGGTGTTGTTAATAAACTAAGGCAAACAGCAACACTGTGGGAGTTTTATTCTTCCAATATATTTTTGGTGGAGAACAAATTGCCCTGGGAGAGGTGCTGTATAATTTCACTTGGAGCATTGTCGTTCTGGTAGAGGCAAACTGAAACACACACACACACACACACACACACACACACACACTAAAATCTGATAGCAATTAAAATCCAATTATAAATATATTACTATATTAGACACCTACCCAGACAGCATCCAGCAGGGGACCTCATTGGAAAGGCAGTGTGTCACAGTCTTCAAACTGCTTCAACGTCTACTTCTGGCTGTGCCCCCTGACCTTAAGTGTGTGTTAAACAATGCTTGGAAGCTTTTCTCCAAGAGGGAAAAAATTCAATTTATGTCACATGATGGAGTGACTTTAATAACGCTATTGTGTATTTATTTTGGAAGATGACATATGAGGAATATTAAAACCTCTTGNAGATTATTAAACAAATTAAACATATCACTGGATCTGGAGATATTTGGGAAGTGGGTTTCTCTGGGGTAAGGGATCACAGGGTTACAATGTTATTGTGCAGCCTTTACACTTTTAGGTCCCCTTTACACTTTTAGGTCCCCTGTTCAAACGATCTGAAGTTTGACTGACTTGAAATGATTAGCAGGTGCTTATCCGAAAGAAATAGGCAGTTACCCTGTGGGGTGTAGCTCACAAACAGGTGCACACACCTTTAATCCTGGCACTCAGGAGGTAGAGGCAGGAGGGTCAGCAGTTCAAGGTCATCCTCAACCCTGGCTACATAAGGAGTAAAGGCTTAAAGGAGATCCGCCTCTGTAAATAAACAAAAAAAGGAACAAATAAATAGGCAGTCTGCTCCCTGCCTAAAGCTTTTCTTTTCTTACATGGCTTACAAACCAAATTACCTTCTTAAAGGTACAGATGTCTGATGACCTAGTGCTTTCCTTCTGGTTACCTCCTGGAAGATATGCATGGCTGGCATTTAGGTTGATTTCCTTTAATTTGACAGAACATTTCCACGACAGAGCTCAGGTTTCCAATACTTCCCAACAGTTGTCCTTAAGCGAGTTTGTCACTGTGAGCCGGGGGCATCCNGACAAATCGTCAGTGCAGCTCCCTGCACCTGCCCAGCTCTCAAGAGAGCACATAGGCCTTGGGCTGGCTCTGGATAGTTTTAATTTATACAAATGTCTAAGGGCCAGCCGTGGGACTCCTACTGTTTTGTTTTAAGTGTCTGGCATGGACTATGAGTCCACACCATGTGCACCTACTTCTTAGCCATAGACAGGTGCTAATTAATCTACCTAATTATGTAGCCACTGGAAGAGGCTTACCCATAAGACACTAAATCTGGTTGGAACAAAAAAATGGGAAGAGGAAAGGGAGGGAAAAAGATTTTGGTATCACACTGAAATATAATTCCAGCAGTCAGCTTATTTATCTTCTCACTCAAGTTAGACAGATTCATAATTTCCCCTAGATCATAATTGTGCCCCCCCCGTGTGTGTATGTGTGTGCGCGTGTATTCTTCACAGAGTTCTACCTGAAAAATTCCACGTAAAAATGGTTAAAAGACTGAGAATTATTACCTTACTCTTATTTTTTAAGCTGCAAATGGCGCGCGCGCACACACACACATACACACACACACAGTATATAAACTTAAGATCAGTCCCTTGAAATGCGCAAGCCCCCAAATGATGCTGTAATTCAAGCATGCTCTTGTTTGCAGTTAAGCACTTAAGGGGCCAGTCAGTAGAATTCCCTGGGCATCCATACAAATGAATATAATTACAGATACCATGAGCACAGACCTAGTAGGCCGCTGATTATGGCTGATAACTCAGGGACACTGGGAGAGTGAATTCCTGGGGTGTGCCATTGATTTGGTCCCAGAAACTCTTTTGTCTTTCTGGCTTTGAGGAAGGGCTGAGCTGCTTTCTCCAGTTCTTGGTTGCCAGGGACACGTGTGAAACTTGTGTGTGCGTGTCAGAAGCGACAGGGCTATCTAAGGATGTCCCCCAGGGAAAACAGTGATCGCAAGGGATGGGCATGACCCAACACTGGAAATACACCCTGAGAGAAAGAAAATGGGGCTATAAAGGCAGTCAGGCAGAGGGATGGCTCACCCGCTCCACATACAGCTTACATGGCACATGGAAAACTGCCCCCTTCATAGCAGCGTGGGTCGGCCTTGAGCCCCTTCTCCTTCATGCATGCCCTTAGCTCTGTACAAAATAGTAACCNAGTGTCACGAATTAAAAGAGCCGAAAAGAATTTTAGATGAATAATTTAGGAATTCACACGTCTGCTTAACACTAAATGACTTTCCAGCTGGGCAGAAAATCAAAACCTGCATCTGGAGATTGTACAAGTCNGGGGGAAAACACTACTACTCCATTTGACTCCTGTTTTGAAGGTGCTTTCCTTACTTCTAGATACAGACCTCCTAGGTATGGCCTGTCAAGAAGTGAAGAGATTGGGTA
>LZPO01007984.1:191118-203618 GCA_001675575.1 Neotoma lepida | reverse complement strand
CTGCCACATAAGAAACAGCCTTATTAAGACACAAGTGCTCATTACCAATACCAGTAATTTCACACTTTCCAATTTAAAACTACTCAGTGCACTGAAGAGATTGTCATGAAGAATAAAAATTGGAAAGAGGCAAAAGTATTGTTTGTATGTGTGTGTTTGTAACTAAAGCACCAGAGATAATCCACCAAAAAAATGAGTGGAGATATTATAACAAAAATAAGCTGTGAGTTACAGAACTAGCATATAACAGCAAATTAAAACCGGAAGAAAAGATACAATGAACAAGAGCAAAAGGGCATACAACCTCAAGAAACAAATTTAAGAAATACACAATTGACACACACAAAACCATCAAAACATTAGAGAGATACACAACAGATGACAAATTAACGGAAAGCCATTGCTCTTAGATGGGCAGAGTCCTCATGAAAATGTCATTTACTCCCACACTGCTCTACAAATCTAACATGATTCCAATAAAAATGCCAACAGAAATGCTTTGAAATTTGGAAATATAAATTCTAAAAGGCATATGAAAAATTGACCTTTGAGAATAGTCAGNGAAATTCTGAAGTGCGGAGTTATTAGCCCCATCGGGCATTAAAACATACTATAAAGCTAAGATAATTAGAATAGTTTGTTACTAGAGAAACAATAATGAGGAAAAATGGAGCCAAAAATCTCTCGGTAATAGACATAATGCATATAGAAATTTATTATGCAATAAAGTAGGCATTTCAGATGTGGTAGAGAGATAAATTATCTAATAAATACATTGATACACTCGGCCAGTTATGGGGTNTGTGTGGATAATGCCAGTTCTAGATCGGTGTCTCACATCAGGAGAAGTCCCAGCAGGCTCCAAAATGAAGTGTAAAAAGTAAAGACTTCATAAAACAAAAGAGAAGATGGGGTGGGGGTGAGGCGTGGGGTGGAAAGAAACCCAAATAATAATCTGAGCACAAGAAAGGCTCTATTGAGTTAAGAAACAAAACCCAAATGGCACCAAATCAAAAGATGAAATGTGAGGGGGAAAAGGAATAAATCTGCACTGCATTTCAAAGTTTTGAAAGGAAAGACTACTAACAACAAAGTTAAAAAGCAGAACTTAAAGAGGCAGACACATCCACAAACCGAACTTTAGACAAAAGGCCCATNTCCCCTAAACAGACTTCTAAACCATTCCATGTTGGGCCACTTGGTGGGTTGGCATCCTACCTGGGGCTTTCTGGAAAGCTCCGTTTGAGCTGCAGAAGAGTGTGCCTGTTGGATGATAGTGCCCTCAGCATCAGCACCCACAGCAAGGGAAGAATCAGGACTAGTCCACAGCAAGGCAGTGATAAAATCACTTCCAAGCCTCGGCAGCCTCCCCCAGCAGTTCTGGAGGGGTGATGGCCCTCAGCATTGTCCCAGAGTGGAAACAAGGCCTTGGCCATTCTAATCCCACACTGACTAGAACNCAGATGATGACATCCTGAAGAAGGAAGGGGAGAGTTCAACTAGAGGGCTGTCTTTAGTGGAAGCAACACAGAAGGGGACAGAGAGTTGGCTCCTGACACCCCCGGGGTGCACAAGGAAGGGATGGGAGCTTGGGCTTGAAGAAAGGCCTGGGTCCCTCAAGCACAGCTTTACCAACTGCTAGAAAGAGATGGTTGACAGAAGGAAAATAAGCGGTGAATAACACACAGATCCATGCTCAGCTTCATTCCCAACCAAGAGAATGTCCACAGCCACCTCCATTTGTCNCATTGACCAAGCAAAGAAAAATGGCTGCCAATGCATAGCTAACACTCATGCTGGTAAATGCCTTGGAGATGGGAAGGACTAGACTCTTTCTGGTCAATTTGACACTTCCTCCCACACGGGAAGTTCATGGATCTCCTGACCTGCCATCTCCACTTCTAGGAATCATCCCTTAGGTGAATTCACACATGTATCCAAAACACACATTCTAGCCATTGATGGTGACTACCTTGAAATCCTAGAAGCGGAAGGCAGGCAAGGGATGAGTATTGGTTTTTATATGACACTGAATCTTTTGCTCATCAGCTGAAGGACTAGGGGAGCAGCCTGGCCATTATTTCTTGGTACAGACTGAATTCAGCTATATAATGGAAACCTACTTTTGTCCCAAGAACTTAATGTGGAGAAAAGAGACACAAAATTTGTGGACAAAAATGCAGAATGAGGATTAATGAAGGACACATTTCTCAAATGTCTGAAACTTGGACTACTGAGCTATGGAATAGGAGGAACCTGGAGTGGGTTGGTAAATCTCCAGCACTGTGCTTGCCACCCAATGAGAATAGTCAAAGCCTTAAAAATTAGATAAGAGCAAATGGCAGGAATCTTCTACAAACTATCACTTTTGAAGTTTTCTATATTACTTTTAGTCAAGTGTATGTGTGTGGATCTNTGTGTGGGTCTATGCATTTATTTGCTGGTACCTTGGAGGCCAGAGGCCTCAGATTCCTGAAGCTGGAGTTAGAGGTGGCTGTGAGTTGCCTGACAGGTTCTAGGAATTGAACCCCAGTCTTTTGGAAAAATGGTATACATTCTTAACTGCTACGCCATCTCNCCAGCCCCNAAAACTATCGTAATTGTAAGTAACAAGAAGGAAAGATAGGCTGATTTAAATGTATGTAGGTATGTGTGTGTCTCTGCGCCTATATGTATATGTATGTAACTGTATATGTATGTGTGCCCATCTATATGTATGTATATATGTGTGCCTGTGCCTGTTGTATGCACAATTGTGTATCTGTATCTGAGTGTGCATGTATGTGTGCATATGTGTGTGTGTGTGTGTTGTCTGGATATGTGAATGTATGTATACGAGTATGCATGTATCTTGTGTGTTTATGTGTGCATGCCTGTATGTCTGTATGTATGTGGCATGTGTCTGTGTATATGTGTATGCATTTATATATGGGAATATGCACATGCATTTGTGTATGTGTCTGTATGTATGTGCTCATGAATTTGTCTCTGTGTGCATGTGTGTATGAGTGTATACATGTGTATGTGTGTGTATATACATACATGTATGTCTGTATATTTGTATGTGGAGACTTGAGTATATAGAAGTGCATACATCTGTGTGTGTATATATATAAATATGCATGTGTGTCTACACATGTGTCTGTGTGTGTGTGCACGTATGTATGACTGTGTTTGCATACATGTGTAGACATATATGTGTACATGCATGCTTGTCTGTTGAAGATCTTCCACCTGGACAGCCTTGCTGTGACCCAGAGTAAGATGCCATTTGCCNCTACTGCTGATGTGGTTTATCATTTTGCTCAGACCCTTCAATAGAAAGAACTGTTTCCCACTGCTGGCCATCTGCTGTCATCCACATGAAGGATCCACATAAATCTCTACCAGTTGCTGAACTTCACAAGTGTCCCCTCCCCCAACCCACTAATTAATTGTTGCAGCTCTAAACCTCTGAGAGGAGGAAAGTAACCCAAGTACACCTCCCTCCCTTTGATGCACACACCACAGGGCAACTTTCCGGAATCCTCCAGAAAACGGATGTGGCTCAGCAACAGTTAAAGATGGATTTCTTGTGCCTCTTGCGCATTTACATAATTGATTCGCTGGATAATGTACTCTGCTTCCTTATTTAATAAACATGTTAATGATTTCAGACAATTACTCAAAACTGCCTACAAGTGTCTGCCTAAGAAAAGCAACAAAAAATAATTAAAATGAAAATACACACCAAAAGGCACATCCTTCATATCGCATTACACCAGATATTAAGTCAATATGTCACCCTGTCACCAGTCACTTGCTACCTGCTGTTATACATTTATTCAAATTCTAATGTATTAGCTGAGGCTGAGACATTGGTGAGACACCCAAGTGGGTGAGCACACACTGAGGGAATAAACCTGGCACTCTGCTGGGGTACAGGCAATGAAATAGCAGAGAAAGGGGGGAGGTGGCGCATGATAAAACACAGGCCAAAAACAGAAGGTTGGCAGCCTGAAGAGGCTTTACAAAGCAAAGCCTCTTCAGGCTGCTCCTGGTGGGGGGCAGTCATAGGAGAACTAAATGGATTCCATTGCCTCTGCAGCCCCTCAGTGCTTGGAGCACCTTGCAGGCCAACATCCCGACAGGTCTGGTGCTGGCAGACACCTTGTCTGCTCTAGCCACTTTCATGTTANCTTATTTTAGTCCNCCAGAACACTGACATGAGCCAATCAAAAGCCATGGCTTAAGTCACACAAAACTACAGACATTTCCATTCCCATGAGAGCCAGGAGGGTGGCNAGTGACACCCNGTGACCTTGTGTGCTGGGTAGCATGATTCCAGTCCTCTGTGGAGCCTGGCCAGGACCACTCGAGCTTGGTTCTTCCAGCTCCTGACAGATGCCTAAGCTGTTTGGACTCAGTGGGTTCTAGGCATCCTCCTGGCCTCCAGGACGAAGGGTCCTCTGNCAGGTACAAGATGCTGTAGGAATGTGGCAGTTACCATCCTTTGCAGTCAGCAGATTCTGGCTCATGACATACTGGATCCACACCATTCATAAGACAATCAGGGGCAGAGAAGAAGGAAAGGAACTNTGTGAGAAGAAATCAGGTCTTTCATCAGGAAATCTGCTGGGAAGGGCACAGGAAGATGAGTGAGGAACCAGGGGCTTTCTGGGCCTAGGATTTCCTTTTTTATTTCAAAGCCCAAGTGTTTTGGGTAGAAATCATCCATGATATCAGCTCATAATAACAGGTCAGTAGGGGTGTGTGTGTGTGTGTGTGTGTGTGTGTGTGTGTGTGTGTGTGTGTGTATGTTTGTGTGCTTGTGTGAGTGTGTGTGTAACAGAGACAGAGACAGAGAAACAGAGAGAGAGAGAGAGAAAGAGAGAGAGAGCACTAGCTAGCACACTTTAGGTTTTTGTCTTCTCTTTTACTGTAATAACCCAACTTGTTCAGTTGGTGTCATGTAGAGGAAATTGGAACAAACAAGAACAGTTAATTCAGAACCACCCAAAGAAACAGGCACTTAACTAGGAGGCTACTGAGCTGACAGGGAACTTTAACAGGTGACAAAGTCTAGCAAGAGTCCCAGCCAGCTTTGTGCACCGTGGATATTGGGTTTCAGGTGCCTAAGGTATCTTTAAACTGAGGTATTAAGAGGCCAACACTGAACTCTTGGCTTAATGTTTTGTTTTTCCACATATTGAATGATCCTCTAGACTACAGAAGGAGCAAAGGGTCATGCTGTCACCTGTCCGCTGTGACAACGTTGCTTCCTAGTCTTCTGAGACACATTCAAGCCATGAAACATGATGGATCCACAGAGTCACTCATGTCAAATATTACCAAAAATAAGCTAGAGAGATGGCTCAATGGGTAAAAGTGCTCAATGTGCAAGNTTGAGGATCTGAGTTCAAATCCTCAGCACTGCCATAAAAAGGCAGGAATCCTGATGAATACCTGTAACACCAATGCTGAGTGGTACAGAAACAGCAGGATCCCTGGGCTTGAATGCTGGCCAGTCTAGCCAAATTGGTGAGTTCCATCCAGAGTCAGTGAGAGACTCTATCTCAAATACAAGAAGGAGACTAAGGAAGACATGGAGCATAGACTTCTGACTTCCAGGCTTCCATGCACCTGTACACTCAGGGACACACACACACACACACACACACACACACACACACACATTCACACAGCTAAAAAAGAAAGAACTAAAAGAAAGCCCCAATAAACGGATTTAATTTGACCCCTCCTCCTCCTCAAAGAAAGAATAACACAAACAGGGTAGGGTGGGAATACTTGATGTTAATAGCACTCCTGCAAGGTCATGGCCAATTCCTTCTGGTCAGGAAGAGAAGCAGATAAGACCCTGACCAATTGTTCAGTATTTTTAAGAGGCCCTTTACACAGCAGCTCAGAAGTTAATTTGAAATAATAATGGGATCTGTGACCTGACAATTCCAAGAGGAAAGGAGGCTTAAATGATCTCTTATATGGACAAAAATCTACTCAGGTGACTTATTTCATGTGGCCTGTTTCAAAACGCAGGGGGCTCACTGCCCTCACACAGAGCAAGTGATTGAGAGCAGCTTCACACACAGATAGGCCCAAGACAGATCTGCTGGGGCTTCCCAGACAACTGGNCCTACGCCCCTTGATCCTTCCAACAATGGGCAGAAGCTGTAGCTTAGCTCCCCATTGGGGTGTGACGTTAAGGGATTAGGGTCTTTACTGAGTCACCTGCCATTTCCATACTGTCTCCTACAGAAATGGCTATGCCACCAGCTTCCCTGACAAGTTCAACAGCATCTGGCTGACCATGATGGTTCCTGTTACAAAGACCTGTGGGGCCTGTGAGAGAGGTTCGTACTATACAACTGTCTGTGCTAAACAANCCCACCAGTGGTCCTCCTATTCCTTCATCTCCATGGCAACTGTATCCTTAAGCCTGGACACCCAAGACTTTCCCCCCTTCCTGCAGAGATCCTACCAGACAAGTTTCTCATCAAAAGAGCCCATCACTACTATGAGACAAGAAGCTAGACCCACTGCTAACATGCTTTTCTCTCTAAATCATTTCCTTTTTATTCATCCGTTGCCTTTCTTATTGGATCCCCAGAGAGGATTTGAAGGGACGTACAAGAAAGGACAGACGTGCCATTAATCAGTGCTGAAGCTAAGAGGAAGCAACTGTGCTAAGTTCATGATGATTAATATAACGGTTGAGATTCCATGGGGACACCAGCCAGGAGCTTCCAGGCAGCCACAACAAAAGGGAAAGCACTGGTGAAGAATAGCTACCTGTTTCTCATTGTCAGAAGTGACAAAGAACAAGATACCCCCACGGAGGAAGACTTCAGAGCAGTTTGCAAACTGCTGGCTTGGGAAGGCCCCATCCCTGGATGAAAATGCCCACTTCTCTTTCACTAGTCACTACACTTTACACTGTGTCATGGCATCTCTATTTTCTTAATTGTCNAAAAACAGGACCTGGATTAGGATTCAAGAATTCTGGTGNGATGCCAAGTTCCGAGCTCCACTGTAACTAACCAGAGAAATGGCCTTATCTTTCCAGGGGGGGAAATGGCTGACACGAACCAAGGGCAGTTCTTCCAGCTACTATTTTTTTTTTTTAAAGATTATGTGTGGCATACACAGACTAGGGAGATAGATCAGTCAGTAAAATGCTTGCCACTTAATCATGAGGACTCAAGTTTGATCCCCAGAATCCACACAAAAAGCCAGGCTTGGTGGTGTGTACTTGTGACCCAGCGCTGGAGAGGCAATGACAGGAGGATTCCTGTGGCTCACTAGCCAGCAAGCCTAGNCTATTTGGCAAGTCCCAGGCCACATGAGAGGATGGCTCCTGAGGAACGACCCGAGGCAGGCCTCTGGTTTTCACAGGTATACATGTGTGCATGCATGTGGACACACAGGCACACAAAGAAAGACACAGAAATATCATACACAGTGAAAGCCCTTTACATGTGAAGAGCCAGGGCTAAGCTTCTCCTGCAGTTTAACTCCTAATTCTGTATCACTTGAACTTAGCTTCTGAAAACCTTACACAGCCCAACAGTACAGCTCTGTGTAGCAGCTACTCACACTTGACGAGTGCCAGTCCACCACGTTTCTAGAAGCAAAGTAAAACTAGCAGAAGATCACATGGGAAGCACTGGCCAGCCCCATCTATTTGGTCTTTTCCTGACCTTGCAAGGCTCTACATTCATTGCCATTCTTCTAAAGGGGGCATGCAATTTCAAAGGAATTATCGTAGAGCCGTCGTCTGCACACAGATGAACACGCGCAGAAAATGTGTGCATACAAACAAGACCGTCTCATCAATTCGGTTCGCATTCCGTGACCTCCTTCACCCCTCCCCACGCTAACACAATTATGTCTAACAGCCTCCGTTTAAACCCAAAGCCAAAAGAAAGCATCCCTAATGAAACACAATTTCAAATTAGAGTCAAATCTGTCTCCTAGACCAAAATATACAAAAAAGGCTCTTGCTTATATTTTTAAACTTCATGTGATTTATTTAAAGATTCAAGGTTTTCACTGAAACGAGGCAGAGATGACTAAACTTCCATTTAGGCTAAACAGTAGCGCAGGCAGAATTTGGGTTCTTTTTAATCCTCTTCACTGCTGCTCCTGGAAACTAACATGACCCAGAGAGCCACACTTCCCTTTTAACAACTGTGTAAGGCCAACAGACTGACAAAACTAAATATTGCTTTTAGTTGTCATTTCTCTACCTGTAAATTGAAATTTGTAATTATTGCATTGCTCCAGCCACCCTCTGTTGCTTTCCTTTTTATTATATTAAGTTAAACGGAGCTATGCCTGTTGAGGAGATTTTGCTTTCTGAGGAGAAAAGGACTCGACTTCCTGAGCAATAGACTACAAGGGCAGGATGGTAGTTCAACAGAGTAAAGGCTGTTACTCCTCAGCCACTGCCAGCAGGTATGACCTACAGGTAACATGCGTGGTTCTTTTTTATGTTTTAATGTGCCTTCTTACCTGTATGTGCACCACCTGAGTGCAGTGCTCACAGAGGCCAGAAGAGGGCATCAGATCCCCTGGAACTGAAGTTACAGATGGTTATGAAATGTCATGTGGATGCTGGGAATTGAACCCAGGTCCTCTACAAGAGCAGCAAGAGCTCTTAACTACTGAGCAATCTCTCCAGCCCCCATTCTTTTACTTTAAGCCCAGATGTGGTCTATAATTTCTTTATAATACATGAAGAGAGGCAATATGATTTGACAACACAGGCCCCAAACCACACGTGTGCATATACACTCACACAGATACACACAAATAAATTAACACTCTTTTAAAAGATCCAAAGTCTTACATCCATTTTTATGATGATAACTTCCAGGTATTAATGTCAAATCTATCAGTTATTTATTAAATGTCCGCTGCTAGCAGAGTGCTATTAATGTGAGACCAAACCACTGAACAAACCATGGGATCTGGATTCTCCCCCTAGTGGTAGGCTCCCCACCAACACATTGCTTCACTGTGCTCTCTATGCCTTATCATATGACACCCACTGTGCTGTGAAGCTGCAGAAGAGCTCTCCATCAACAGAACTGGTGCAAACTCCAGGACTATTTCACTCACCACAGCTCAGCAGCTTCTCTCTTCTCTAAATATGAAAAAAATAAATAAATAAAACCATTGTACCTTCCTCTCACCCATCCATCCCTTTCCAAATACCCGGGTGAAGAAGGATGCACCAGAAATAAAAAGTAGCAGAAAATGAAGTGTGATAAACATATTCAAAGCAGGAATTTTTCCTCCTGAAATTAACACTTAAAACTCACATTCTCTTACACCCTCCAAGCTCCTAAATCAGAAAAAATGGCTGAATTGTTGGCTAGGTCTCAGGGACGGAAAGTGCTCAGTAGACAGTGGCCATCAGTAGTCCCAAGGAGGGTAAAAGAGGAAAGCTGTCTATTCTGCTTTATGCATTCATTCATCAGTCAGTCAGTCAGTCAGTCAGTCAGTCAGTCAACAAGCATTTAGTCCAGCCTCCTCTTGTGCGTAAGTAGCACTCTAGGCGCTGGGTAGCTGAGTAGACCCAACAAACACCTCCTTTCTTACTGATCTCTCATTCATGCCGAAATGGTCAGCCAAGGAAACAGATTTATCCAGCATCTGTCTACACATCCATCCAACCAACCGCATAGATATTTACTAGGTAATCAGTTCATACCAGGTTCTAGGTTCAGCTAAAAGAACTTACAAGATGCAAGAAGTTACAGGTACATCAGCAAGTTGTAGTACAGTGGTAGCATGGTCTAAAAGCTGGGTAATGAGGGGCAGTGAGGATCCCTCTAGTTCTAGGGAAAGATACATAAATATGTGCCAGGCAGACAGAGGCAGAGAAGATGTCCTGACAGAGAATGACATCAGAGAAGGAGACACAAGAATACANAAAGGAATGGAACCTCCACCCCAGCCCAACCCACACACAAAGAGGCCTGAATCTCAGGATGGGCTTACTNAGGGAGGATTCCAAAAGAGCAGGGAGGCACTTCCATGGGTCTGGGTCTCAATGCCATGTCCAGGAGTTTCCCATCACCCAGACAATATGGTGAGGAGCCCATTTCTTGTTCAAATATATTTATACTGCAATTTATCCTTCAACNATTTCTTTTGTTTGTTTTTCAAGACAGGGTTTCTCTGTATAGCCCTGGCTGTCCTGGAACTCACTCTGTAGACCAGGCTGGTCTCCAGCTCACAGAGATCCACTTACCTCTGCCTCCTGAGTGCTAGGATTAAAGGCATATACCACTACCACCACCACCACCACCACCACCACCACCACCACCACCACCACCAAGCTCTTCAATGACTGAAAAACTTCTTTTTGTGTGTACATGATGTATGTATGCATGTTTGTGTATATGCACATGGGTGAGCATACACCACAGTCTCTCTGTAGAGGTCAGAAGACAATCTCAAGCATCAGTTTACTTCTCACCTATTTGGGGGACCAGGTCTTTTATTGTCCATCCCTGAGTATGACAGGGTACTAGCCCATGAACTCCATAGTATTCTCCCAACACTATTTCTCATCCTGATCCAGGGGCACTGAGGTTGCAGGTGCATGCTACCATGTATGGCTTTACCCACTGTGGTGGTTTGAATAGGAATGCCCTCCATAGAATCATGTGTTTGAATGCTTGGTCACTAGGGAGTGGCCCTATTAGGAGGTGTNGTCTAGATGGAGTAGGCATTGCCTTGTTGGAAGGGGCATGTCACTGAGGTCAGGCTTTAAANTCACAGAAGCTTACGTCTCTTCCTGCTGCCTGTGGATCCAGATGTAGAACTCTCAGCTCCTTCACCACTACGCCTGCCTGCATGCTGCCATGCTTCCCGCCATGGACAATAACGAACTAAACATCTGAAACTGAAAGCCAGCCCCAGTGAAGTGTTTCTCTTAGTAAAAGTTGCTATGGTCATGATGTCTCTTCACAGCAATAGAAACGCTAACTAAGATGGCCCATGTTCTAAGAATCTGATCTCAGGTCCTCATACTTGCAAAGCAAACATTTTACCTCAGAGCCATCTCTCAAGCCCACNCTTCCGTCAGTGCTCTGATCTCCCTCTGGCCCCGAGATGAGTGAGAAGAGCTTTGCTAATTATTACAGGAAAAGAGATGTGGTTGCAACTGGCACAGGCTGGATGGAACCTAACACACCCAGCAATACAGCCNTGTCTTCTTCCAGCCACCTCATCCAGGGAGCAGCTGCTCACTCCCCAGTGGGGCCAGGGAGACACAGTGGGTCTGTCAGCTGATAATGAGCTTGATTGCCTTGCTGAGTACCTCAAACTCCAGTTAGTAATTATAGGGCATGAGCTCAAAGGTTCGGCCCCATAATTTTCATTAATTGATTTGCTCAGGGAAATGGGCATGACATACTCTATGAAGTTTCTTCCAGGTCTTAAACTCCATGGCTTTTCTCTATAGTGACATGTATCANTGTGACCTTGTGNACTCTGGGGTCTATGCACAGGCTCCTGCTTTAGTTGTTAAGCACCCTCAGAAGCACAGTATTATGCAAAGGGAGATGATGACAAAGGAGGCCCAGGGTAGAGCAGGACACAGCCATCATCACTCNGGCTTAATGGTACTTACTGATCTGTTGCCAGGATACAGATTTTCTGAGGCCCATCCACTTCTTGGTCACTTAGACCCCTTGCCTGCAGTGAGCTCATATGGCCCAGCAACATGAAGCAAGTACTTCTGTTTGACTAGACCTCCAATGTTTATGTCATCCAATCACCACAAAGTATCTCAGAACCCCTCTAACCTTCTAATTCCGAGGTATTATTAATTTGCTCCCCCCCCTTCTCTTGGCCAAGTCCATTTCAAAACATCCACAGCTCATTCCAAAGCTCTCTTCCACAAGACATTATTCTGGGGCCTTTGGTAATTTTCCTTTTATACACCCTCTTTATGTCACAGAAAGGNAGACAAGAGAAAGGCTGAGACAAGAAGTGGCTCACCAGGCAAGCTGAGTCAANAGTGATAAACCAAGCCTGTNAGACCNCTCCTCAGTTATTCCTCTTCCAGGCAGCTCCCACTGACCCATACACCATCTGGGACCCAGGTTTTCAAGGTGGAAACCAAATGACTAAGACACTGTGAGCCACAGCACTCCAATACCAACCAAAATTTTAAGCAAAAGGGCTCGGGAGAATCTTTGCAGCAGAAGGCAATGGTTCTTAGTGACAATAGGTAACCCATCACTTCAGATGTATCATGCCCTGTTTGTGGCTAAAAATAGTACAAAATAGACAGGCTTCAATTAACTGAGTTCACTTCATATATTAAAGGTGGCCATGTAACAAGGCCTTCCTCGAAGCCCTGCATTCTGGGGTGTTTCTTCAAACAGATAAGAGAAATAGTGCTGGGAGGGCTGTAATGTAGTTCAGTTGGTAGAGCACTTCCCTAGCATGTGGAGCATCTAAGTTTGGTCCCCAGCCCTACA
>LZPO01007984.1:166768-178122 GCA_001675575.1 Neotoma lepida | reverse complement strand
TCTCTCTGTTACGCGCTTGCTCCACAGACACTTCTAGCTATCCCAATGTTCACCTTCCACCTCTACGAGAGCTGGCAACAGCTGTTCTGACAAAACTCCACCGAAGGAGTTTGAAAAGCCTAGAGTTAAATTAGTATTCATGAATCCATGGAGTGCTGTTTCTGGTAGAAAACATGTAAAATGCAGATTACCGAAAAGAACTGTACAGTAACTGGAACTTCAGCGCTCGGATGTAGCTGCCTGGTGCTCCAATGGTATATATCACTTCGAGTTTCTGGTGTAAATAAATGACCTCGCAGCCTGTGCTATCCATCTAGCTGTATGTTCCTGGACATCTTTCCAATTCATTAGCTATCACTCGGTGCATATGACTATTCCCCCAGGAGGCAGCTCAGTGGGGAGGAGGGGCGGTTGGAGGTTGGGCTCGAAATCAAAACACTGAGTTTCAAATCCTGGATTTGGAAGGTACTCGCTATATTTGGGCAAGTGTCTCTGAGCCACCATCTACAAAAGCACATAGCATTTATCTCTTGGTCCCTCTCAGTCCCTAAAGAGATGTTTCATTAGGTCGTGTCTAGCCTGGCCTCTCCTCTTGAAGTGACTTTTCACTAATGTACTCATGTCTTTCTGTCTAATCTGTGTTGTTCCTCTTATTTTGTTACTCCTGTCATAATTATATTGGTGGTACTGGGGTTGAAGCCCAAGGCTTCCTCCTGTATGCGAGGCACATGCTCTACACCCAGCTGCCCTCACCTGATGTCTCTCCCTCCTCCCACCCCAATGCTCTTTGTGCCAGCGCGTGGCTCCACCTACGACTCTAATGTGGATCTCACATTAGAGAAGAAGGTATGAAATTACTGAATCCTTCCAGTCAAGGAATAAGATGGCCTTAGAGACCACCTTCCAGCTGCCCCTGTCCCACCAGTAGGCAGACTCTTACAGCCGTGGGCACCAATGGAGCTGATCCCAACCAACCCTGGGCCTCCCTTATCCTTAAGCAGAACCATTCCCAGCTTCTCATTCTTACAACCTGTCCACAGCTTCAAAGGAAGTCTGGGCTTCTTTCGGGCCCTAGCTTGACTTTGATGTTCAAAAACATTCAGTCTGGAGTGTGTCTCTTCAGGGTTCTGAAGATGTCTCTAGGCCCAGCATCCTCCCCTATGGCACACCGCCCCTCACCCCCGGCCACCAGAGTACCTCTGTGTCTTAGCTGTCCCCTTTCTAGGCTCTGCATGGCACATTTCAGACAGAGGTGAAGACTTGCTCCAGAGAAAATAAACCATTTTCTCTGAGTCCTTGGCCAGTTCCTTGTCCTTTCCACCCAGGAGAAAGGAACACTAGCTGGACCACATGGGGGCTTTTGTCAGCCTCCAAATTCTTGTCACCTCCCTGCTTCTCCTTTAATATTGGAGGTGGGTTTTAACCCCTGCCCTTTTGTGAGAAAATCATTCCTCCTTTTGGCTTCTCCATCAGCTACTAGAGGTGTCCTGGCTGCTAAAACCGCTTCCTATCCTCCTTCACCAGCACCCACAGCTCTTTACAAAGAGCTTCAGAAAGAAGGGAACAGCATATATTAATGGTACCTAACATAGAAAAGGAAAAGCTTATGTGACTTATCACCAGCTTCTGACTTCCTTGGGCCATGCCTCAACATGAACCTCTCTGCTGACTCTTCCAGTCTGGTAAAAGGTGGAGAGATGGGCCAAAAGGAAGCTGCATGACTTGGGACATAGATTTGAGATATCTACTCCTGGAAGGACAGTGTTCTAAGTAACAGCTCTCAGTGTGGGCTCTAAAATCGGACCCAAGTGTGAATCCCTACTGCACAGGGGACTGCAGCTTGTGATCCAAGGGGACATACTCTGTCCTTCTGATCCCTTTCTCTCATCTGTCAAATAGGCACAGTAGTAAGGCCTTGTGTACTAGACACAGTAAGCATGGCCCTGNGTGGTGTACCAAAGAGCAAAACACCCACTGCTCCAAGATTCTGTGGCCAGAACCTGTGCTGACAGATCCCATGCAAGGGCCTGGTGGCACTGACCATGAGGATGCCCTGCCTTTTTCTTGTCTTCTGACAGAGACCAATTTTTTTCTTTTTCTACTTTTCATGCATGTGGTGTGTGTGTGTGTGTGTGTGTGTGTGTGTGTGTGTGTGTGTATAAGTGCGTGTTTTTGCACATGAGTGGGTGCATGTACATTTGTGTATTTGCATATAGCCTCTGCTTTTGTCTGCAAATCCTCTTATCTCACCTCAATCTCCAGCTTCTGCAATGACACTGTGCTCACCCAGATAATCCAGGGTCCTATCCCNTGGCCAGGTCCCTATTGAATCACATTTGTNAAGGCGTTTTCCAAGGTCACATCATCAAAGGTCCTGAGGGTTGGAATGTGGACATCTTTGGTGGTCATTACATTGTCTGCCATGCAGAATATATATGTGGTCCTGGGCACACTGCCTGGCTCCAAAACTATCACTCATTATTACATCAAAATACTACTGCCAGCATTGCTGCTAGTAAGAAAAGTAGGCGGTTTCCAGAGGCAAAACATAGTCACTTGGTTCAAATTTTAAGGGAAGAGAAGAGTGGTATTCTTCAGGCTGCATGGGACACAAAAACATCCTCTTATGAACCCATATCTACTTCGACTTTCACTTTAAAACTTTTTTGCACAACTTTTTTTTAATTTTTGTTTTATGTGTCTACATGTGTACCACATGTATGGGTACCTGCAGAGGCCAGAAGAGGGTATCGGATTCCCTGGAGTTGGAATTACAGGCAATTGTGAGACACCCAATGTGGGTGCTGAGAACTGAACTCAGGTCCTGAGCAAAGTAGCAAGTGTTCTTTATCTCTCCAGAGCATAAAAACAAGTTTTTATTGGNTACTCACTAGTTCTTATTAGATACTCATCTGTTCTTACTCATCTTTGCAGTCCCCTTNAGTGATGNCATGCCTTCTGCTGGACAGTACTAATCAGATAACCATAAGAGCTGGTTCACATGCCGTACATAGGCCTCTCTGCTGGTGACNAGACAAGGTCTTTCTTATCTGGCTCAAATACCCCCTCCTTTTTGAGGGACCAGAACCTGGTGACATATTGGCTTGTACTCCTTCTGAGCATCACACCCGCCCCAGGCCAGCCCCACTCTCAGCCGCAGACTCTTTCAGGGCAGAAATCAGGCACATTTGATTAGTGTTTGGGGGTAAACCTGGGAGTAAATGAACTGCTCATATGTATGGAAGGCTCACCCATCCCATCTACTCTGTTCACCTTNTGCTTCTCCCAGCTGCTAGCACTACCTGATTAGTCCTACTCAGAAGGGGATGGGGCCACCTTCTCCCTAGGACCTGTGTCTTCACCTCTGCTGCCCCTCCAGAAAGGGACCCAGGATTTCCTGGTTGCATCTTTAGAAGAGAGGCTTCTGTTTCCTTCCACTTCAACTCAGCCAAGGCAAGAAATACAATACAAAACCCAGAATAGCACCTTTGGATAAGAGGCTACCGAGGAAAAGAAGTCCTTTAAAAGACAGAGCGCTGGGCAGGGAAGACGGCTCAGTTGGTAAAGTGCTTGCCCTGCAAGGAGGAGGACCTGAGTTAGAGCCTCAGAGCCTACATCCGAAACAAAAAGATGCTGGTATGGTGGCACACACTTGTAATCCCAGCTCTGGGGAGGCAGAGACAGGTGGACCCCTTGGGCTCACTAAATTGTGAGTTCTGGGAAATTGAAAGGTTTGTTTCAAAAAGCAAAGTGGACAGCATCAGAGGAACAAGAGCCTTGGCTGTCCTCTGGCAGTCACGTGTACATGTACCTGCAGACACAGACACACAGACACATGCAAGTGTGTACACACACACACACACACACAGAAACACACACACACTCTCTCTCTCACAACACTCCCCCCCCTCTCACACACACACACACACACACACACAGGGTGGGAGGGGTTGGACCTCCAAACATCAACTGTTCACCTACAGGTCCATGACACAGCCTCCCAGGGATCAAAGCCTCAAGCTCACTCAGGTGGCATTGCTCAAATGTGACCCGAAAGGCTGAAGGGCGTGTAGATTACCATATATCGCAACAGCTGTTGATGAAGATTTCAAGTTTTGCTCAGGGGACCAGTTTCAGTGAGGCGCATTTTATGAGAACAATACGTAGTGTAGACATCTGAATATATTTCCATGAAAAAATGGGGGGGGGCAAATACTGGAACAGTGTTCCTTTAAAACAGATGAATATTCAATACGCTGGGGGCTTATCTTTAAGAGAGAAAAAAATACCCTCTGCAATTTTACATGCCTCCTCCAATAAGCATCCCCTAGATGAAAAATGACGAACAGCACAGCCACCCATATAAATGCCATGTATTTCATTATTCCCTTCTTAGGGTGATACAAAGACCAGCTGAGACATGAAGCATCGTGAAAACATGAATTAGCCACTATAAATAGCATATTTAAAGCAGGAGGCCATCTAAAACCGGTTGGTTTAATACAGGCTGCCGAGACAAGTCTAAGGAATTGATCATTTGGGAGGGAAACCCAGGCCATGTGTGGGGAAGTAGAAACATAGCCAAGAGAAGCTGCAAGAGGAGCTCCCAAAATAGGGTGAAGGTAGATGATGCTGACCTCACAGGGGCTCCCTGGAGGAGCAAGTCTACTTTTGGTTGACCCTTGTCACCCCAAGAGGGACCAATTCACAGACTGCTTATCACCACTATTTTTAGCTCCTTGGCAATATAACCCGGTACAATGGGAAAAACGCCCAAAGTAAATACAGTCTCTCATTTGATTCTTCTCCTGGCAAGTAATTTTCTATTATTTTCTGTTAGAACTATTTCCAGGATAAATCACGCTCCAGAGGCAGAGCTTAAGTCTGAGAGCCCTCTAAGGAGTATTCCAGACTGAGGAGGAATGGGGAACGAGAGGAGAGCGGCTGACCTGTGCTGCCTGCATGGATGCAGGGACCAAGCAAGGCCTTTGAGAAACCTGTCCGCACTCTAACCGCTAAGCTTCTGCTGCTGTTTTGCTTTCCTCTGGGTACCGCTCACAACACAGCTGCATGTAGCTATTTAGCATTATGTCTCTGTGAGACGGCTTAACATCAGTAACGGTTCCCAGGAGCCTTCTTCCTTACCAGCACTGGATGTGGATTCTGTCTTCTTCATCTCAGCCCTAGGAGGGAGCAAGTGCTATTAATATCATTCCCGTATTACTGCTTTAAAGATTCATTCTTTTTTTTTTAATTATTGGGGGGGGGATGCATGAGAGTACAGGTGCCTGGGGAAGCCCGGGGCATCGAAGTCCCATGGAGCTGGAGTTACAGGCAATTTTGTGAGCCTCCTGATTTGGGTGCTGGGAATGGGACTTCAGTCCTCTGGAAGAGCACTGTGCACTCTTACCCACTGGATTATCTCTCCAGCCCTTCATTACCATTTTAGGAAGGGATAAGATCACAAGGGCTCAGGATTTTATAGTTGGGNTTTTATAGTAGAATGAGCCCCAAACTGCATGCAGCCCAGTTGGTAGAGTGCTTGCCTACCATGCATGAAGCCCTGAGTTCAATTCTCAATATCCAATAAATGGAGCATGGTGACTCACACCTGTAATCCCAGCATCCGGGAGGTGGACATGAAAGGATTCTGATTTCAAAGCCACTCTCAGCTACAAGGTGANTTTGAGGCCAGCCTGGGCTCCATGAGACCCTGTCTCAACCTGTATCCACAGCTCACATCCTTTTGCCTCTGGATAGTGCCACTCAGGCTCCTCTNAGTCACCCTGCTGTGCTCNTGCAATCCTAGACCAAAGAAAGACCCATGACACTAGGTAAAAGTTTATGAAAGACAGACACACTATTGGCATTAGAATTTTTGAAACNCCTACAATAATTCCAAGAGCCCCATACAGGTCTTCATGGCCTGCTGGCTGCCCTTGACCTCTCACAGGGAACTGTTGACCTGGAACCTCCGGAATATCACTTACAAAGTGAATTGTCCAGATCTGCACAAAAATAGCCTGTTCAAAATATTGCAGGATGCTCTGGGATTTGAAGTCAGGTGAAGGNAAAACACTAGATGACATTCAGGACTCTTTTTGTTTCCACCTCCAGTACCCAGTTTATGCAGTGATGGCAACCAAAGCCAAGGCTCTTTGCATGCTAGGCAAGTACTCTACCCATTGAGAACAGCCCCAGCCCTCAACACTCATTAAATCAATCTCTCTGGCTCTCTGTCTCTCTATCTCTCTGTCTCTCCATCTCTCTGTGTCTCTGTCTCTGTCTGCCTGTCTGTCTCTCTCTCTCCTTCTCTTCATGCCCATCTTCCAGAAAGTATCCCTCACAATGAGCAAATCAGTAAATGAGGGACTGAGAACTCCCAGGAAAGCACTACTGGCAGAAAGCTGGGAGGACAATTCCATCTTATTCTTGGCCACTCAAACATTGTCTCTCTAATCTCCTAGGGTGACAGCCATGCCCTATGCATGCCGTCTACTTTCAGCTTTGTACTGCTTCTCATGCCTATTCCCCAGCCTGACATGCAGGTTACATACTTTCCTCCCAGGCTAGTGCAAAGGCCTCTGGGAAGCTGAACCTGCTGTCTGCTTTTAGAGTTTGTCACGTCCCACTGCCCCAAGCACTCGGCTTGCATTCAGCCCTCCATCCAAGATGAGATGTGGCTCTGAGCCTCATTCTGCAGAAAGTAAGCTCAGTGAGATAGCCCTGGTTCTCACAAACCTGTCCTCCCCCCAGCTCTGTTCCCAGGCTCTGGTGATAGAAGCTTCTTAATAGGGATTAGCAGGTTTAATTTCTTACTGGCAACCAGGAGCA
The DNA here is from genome assembly GCA_001675575.1 of Neotoma lepida. Lineage (NCBI taxonomy): Eukaryota > Metazoa > Chordata > Mammalia > Rodentia > Cricetidae > Neotoma > Neotoma lepida. Next base: position 171,288 of record LZPO01007984.1, on the reverse strand, counting down.
GCCAATGTGCTGGAAACAGACTTCTCTCTCGCCTGACAACCAGTGCCACTGGCAAGGTGGAGGGAAAGAAAGAGAGAGGAGGGGAGGGCAGGAAAGGGAGAGAGAGAGAGAAAGAGAGAAAGGGAGAGAGAGAGAGAGATACACAAATTAGAAATGATATTTCACTTTCTGCTTCAAAATGCAATCACAGATTAATATCACTCAAATGGGTGTCTGGAGCCAGTCTGTCACTGCAGTCCAATTTGCCATCACCAACTCCAACTGATGTTTTCAATGTAGAATTAATAATTAAGTGATACATAATAGTGCGTGTTACTTTCCATTAATTTTTGAAGTTAGCATCCACAGTGATGGGTTTTATGGCATTTTCATAATCTTTGTCATTCTCCTTAGTTCTGCTCTCTCCCTGCATCCCCTCCCACACCCTTTCCTCTCTCTTACTGGTCCCCTTCTTCATCTTCTCACATGATCCTCCATCCTTCTTTCATGTCAAAGTGTTTTAATACTTGGATTTGTCTTTATTAGCAAGTACTCTCATACCAGAAGTGTCNCCAAGACCTCCTGGGCCTGGTTTCAGCTTCCTGGGTGAAGTCTCGGCCATCCAACTGGACATTTCTTCTCTGTATCTGTTCTCCAGGGACCTGCTCATTGATTGGCAGCTGGCACTTCTCGGGCAGTTCCTATACATCAGGGTCAGAAGCCTCCGCTGTCTGCATAACATATAGTCCTCAAAGGTGGTGTGATCANCATTTATAGAAAACTGCACTCAGAGAGGTTAAATAACTTGCCCACAGCTTCACAGCTCGAAAATCTGAAGTTTGAAACCAAATCTGCCAGAGTGCGAAGCTCATGTTTTTTTTAAAAAGATGTTTGGTATTTTACACAGCTTAAACAACGATTTTAGAGTGCAAGAACAATCCATGCACAACAGGATTTTAGAGGACGCAACTTTGCATTGTGAGAGCTTGTCCTGTCTATCACTCAGAGGTCATCAGGCAAAGGTTCTCATGGGTGCAGTCAGAGACCTCTGAACATGCAGCAGAAGCTGTGTCTGTGGTGCTGAAAAGCCTAATTCAAATTGAAGAACTAGAATAATGACTGCCCAGCTCCGTCTCCACTGGGCAAGGGGCCCAAGCTGCTTCCCAAGGGTAGCATCTCACTGGCTTTGCAAAATGGAAGGGCAAAGGAGTTATGCCATATTTCACCCTTCATCCTGAAGATGAGGAAAGCAGGGGTCAAGGAAGTTTGAAGCTTGTCCAGGGCACACTACTAAAGAAAATGAAGCAAACCCCATGGTTTTTGTTCTGAGTCAGCCTTACCTTTCTTTAAAGGCATTTTAAAAAATACACAATAAAATCATCATAACAGTGAGACATTAAGGACTAATTAACAAAGAGGTCTCTTATCTTACCCCAGGCCAGGGCTCTCCTTGACCCTACCCCAGGATCATTAGCTTCAGCCACTTGTTTTGCCCCTCTATTTCCTAAATGCACACTCAAGCCTATAACATATGCATAACACTTTTCTGAAAACAGCAGAATACACATTTATCTTGAAACTTTTATATCTGAGCACATGTGGAACAGATTCCCAGGTCAAATATCTAGTTCTTTCTTAACAAATGCTGCCTAATGCACCTTTGGTGCATCCAAGATGTGAAATGCATTTGGGCATTCCCTTCTCAGCAGCAGAAGTTGGGTTTGTCCTATGCATGCATCTTGCTCCCATTAAGAAATCAACTCTGATGCAAGAGTGTCCCCTCTCTCATCCATTTATCTATCTATCTATCTATCTATCTATCTATCTATCTATCTACCTACCTACCTACCTACCTACCTACCTACCTATCTAAAGACAGGGTCTCATGTAGCCAAGGTGACCTTGAACTCATCATGTAGCACAGGATGACCTTGAACTTCTTAGCCTTGTTCTTTTATTTCCTGAGAACTGGGATTGGAGGCATATGCCCCCATGGCCAGCTTATGCAGTGCTAAAGAGCAAACCCAGACTTTGTGTATGGTAGGTGTTAAGATCAGTCCACGTTGAGTCTATTTAATGGATGGTAGGGATTTATTAATATATAAATTGAGGAAATACACTCACGAATACAGAACCAAGTAAACAGCTGAAGTCATCCTCTGTTCTGACCAGGAGCAAATCCACCTGGCGGTTCGATCAGACCAGCAAGCAGGCAGCAAGGAGAAGGGGCTCGTGACTCTTCTCCCTTTCCTTTTAAGAGGTCATGTACAATGGCAAGAAGCACCAGCTCCTTCGGTCCCTATAGCCCAGGGTCAGGGGCAGAGCAAATACCACTACAGGTAAGTGAACACTCCACCAACTAAGCCACATCTCCAGCCCTCTCTCATTTATATCAGATGATAAATATNAATTGCCTAACATGATATCTAGGGTGCAGTAAACATTTAATAAAAATGACTACTAGAATTATTGTTGCCAGAATTATGGGTATTAAAAGAGATGCAAAGGTTTTAATATAAATGTCTACATTTATATCTTGACCTCTTGTTAACATGTTACCAGTCTCCTTAACATTTTGCAGCCATGTTATTGGATGTCTGCTCCCATAGGGGAGGGGAGGGAAGTCAGCAAAGAGAACAGAATTGAGAACAAAGTTGAAAGAGAATTAGTCAGCCTTGGCTGGACATGGATGGTTAAAGATTTGAAAGANAGCGAATGTATAATCTCTACTCCTGTTGATGGGGGCCTTCTGCGGACTGCTGGAAGGAACTCTAATGTCTAAATACAGACCCCAGAATTTACAGACAAGGCTCCTTCCAGCTGGGAAGAGGAGGGCTTGGTGCCTAGAGAGGGTAGACATGCCAAGGGAGAGCAAGAGGAGTTGGAGGAAAAACGAAGAAATCAGGGAAGAGGGAACTATGTTCTAGAGTTCCTAGCTAAATGATACCCACAGTTGTGGGGTTCTATCGCTGGCTTTTCACATCCTTGAACATGCCAGGAATCAGTGCTGTCTACACACCCCAGCATTTGTTTTGAAACAGGAACTTTATAAATCACAGTACTAATACCACAAATAAGTGAACCCAAGACTACTTTGAAGTTAAACACATGTTCACAACTATGCGAAAAAGACTGCTGTCAGCACCCAGCCCCAGTCCAATCATTCACTTCCTCTTACACTCACTCTCATGGGTGTCTGAATGCTGGGAGTCTGTGCAGGGAAGGAGGCAGCATAAAAGGATTTTTAAAGTGAAACAAGAAAGAAAGGAGAAAGTGAAGCAAAGAGAGAAAAGGAGGGAATGAAGAAAGGAGGGGAGCCCTCTTTATATTTTCTTAGATTTATCTGTGTGTGTGTATGTATGGATGGATGGATNGATGTATGTATACATCTGTGCAGGTGCTCACAGAAGCCAGTAGAGGGCGTCAGATCCCCTAGAGCTGCAGTTACAAGCAAATGTAAGAGGCAAGCTATAGGTGCTGAAAAATGCACTTGGGTCCTCTCCAAGAGCAAAAAGCACTCTTATCAGCTGAACCATCTCTCCAGCTGCCCTCTCTATTTTCAAAATTAGATCCTTAAGAAAAATTCCAAATTCTCCATTGGAAAGTGTATTTAAAATAGTCTGATTCTCTATTAATGACATTTAAAAAAAAGAACAAAGAATTGATTATGATTTTCAAAATTCTTTGATTCTGAATTTATTCAGCTATAAATCTGGTTTATTGCTTTAAAAGCTAGATACACTCTGAGTTTTTAAAGGGATGTAAAATATTCAATCGTAGGCCAAAAATCCCAAACCAACCAACAGACAGCATGGGGATGTGATGCAGCAGCTTTCAACTTGAAATATTCCAGTCCAAGGAAATTAAAAGTCTTTCATCTTTTTTCCCCAGTTAACTTTTAAAACATTTACAATACACTGCCCTAAATATTTCAAAATACAATTTGAAAGTGATCAAATTCCATTTTATGAGCTGAAGGGTACAGATAAATATATCAGTTTTATTAGAACCCTCATATCCATTTGTTTCATGGATATTGGGTAATCATGTAGTGCTGTGTCTAATAAAAAGCTTCTAAAATATCAGGTGAAAAGCTTTTGGATACTTGGATTAATTCAACTCTAAAATAGAGCTCTAAAATGTTCTCTAAAGAGAGAACTCACCCTGCCTGAAGAAACTACNAAAGAGAATGCTTTTCAACGCACATACACACAGCACTAGACAGGGAATCAGTTTGCGAACTGGTTTAAATTAGTTCAGATAGACAAACAACCTACTTGGGCTGGAGAGACAGCTCAGCAGGGAAGAATGCTTGCTNCTTAATCATGGGAGCTGAGTTCAAATCCCCAGAACTCACATAAATAAGCTGAGAATGGTCACACACATGCCTGTAACATCAGCGCTGTGGGAGGGAGGGAGACGGGAGGCTAGCCTCCTGTGGCTTCAGAGAGACTCAGAGGAGTAAGGCAGAGAATGACAAGGCAGGACAGGGGAAATCCTCCTCTGGTTTCTGCACATGTACATGGGGCAGGCACCCCCTA
>LZPO01007984.1:118190-144367 GCA_001675575.1 Neotoma lepida | reverse complement strand
CAAAAACCAGTCAGTTTAAACTCTTGATGAAATAAAGATGACTGGGTTTGGAAAGAGGACCAAGGAAATCCCCCAGAATGAAGGACACAGGGAGCAAAGGTTAGCAATATATATAAAAGGAAAATGAAAGACGTGTCCAACGGGATTTTTACATGGACAATTGGAGTCTCAGAAAAAGAGAAAAGAGGCAACGTCTAAGAATGTTCCAGATTCAGAAGAGAACGGGAGCTTTCAGAAAGGGTAACCCTAGCAAACCCTGAATGGGATACACAAATTCATGCCTAAACATATCATGATGACCCTGCAGAACACCAAGGAAAAATACAATCTTAAAAGCAAGCAGGAAGACAAATTACCTCCGAAGGAGTGACTATCTGAGTGACAGCAAACTTATTCCCAACAGTGGGTGCCGCCTACTGGTCAAGGGCCATTGCCAAGCTCTTGACTAGAGGGAATGAATTTTGTTTAAAATGATTGCCAAGAGAAGACGTTTTCCCTGCACTGTGCCCTTTAGTGTTAAAAGAATTCTTCATTCATTTCTTCCANGGAATTTTATTGAGCACCTACTGTGTGCTAGGTAGGACTTTCTCTGCTTTCAGTTGGACAGTGAATTCAGGTGAACCAGGGAATAAGGGAATGATGTTTGACCCAGGTGAGAAGTGCCCAGATTCCAGCTGAGAGTCATCAGACAGATGGTTATGAGCTAGGGGGAAGCATAAACTCTGGAATGCAAAGGCCTGGCATACATGTGGGCTGTTATCCCCAGGANAGCAAAAGGCTGGCATACANGAGGATTGTCCCCTCAGTACTCAAAGAAGTCCCAGGCACTCAGGGGGCACAACATAAATGCTTATTAAGATTGGGGATGGCAAGAAGATAAGATAAAATAAAGCATGGGAGGTCGGAAGGCATAGGGTGTGTGAGGACCAGGGTATAATAAAGCTAATGGAGGGTTCATGGGAAGAGCCAGTGAGACAGGCCATGGTCAAGTGCTTGCATTAGATGGGATTATATTTGTGCGACTCTGCTCTGTGTGTGTGTGTGTGTGTGTGTGTGTGTGTGTGTGTGTGTGTGTTTCTTTTTGAGACAGGATCTTGCATATCCTAGGATAGCCTCAAACTTGCTATTAGCTAAAGATGACTGATTCTGAACTTCTGAACCTGCCTCCACCTTCAGAGCAGTGGGGTCACAGGCATGTGTCACCACTCTTGCTTTATGTTGTGCTGTGACTCAAACCCAAGAACCCCTCCTGCACAGTAGGCAGGACACACTAAGTGCTCTACCCACTGAGCCCCAGCCTCAGCCCCAGTGCAGGGCTTTTAAGCAGAGAAGGGATCCACGGTATCTGCATTTGCCAAGAGCATTTTGGCAAGGGTGTCCACGTCAGTATGTCTGTCAGTGAGGACAGCAATGTTCCATGAGGTGCCCTGGAGCTCCTCATTGTGGTGAGATGAACAGCCTTCAGCCTTTCACACACAAAGAGGGAGAGCAAGAGTGACAAACTATGTCTGNGCAAGTCTAAGAAAAATACCCCTAAAACCCTGGCTAGCCAAATCCTGCAGTGAACATTGTCCAATCAGTCCCAAGGCTTACAGCAGAGCTGAGAAGGAACAGAAAAGTTCTGGCTCCAGCTGAACATTCTGTCCCNGCTTTCCAATCTAAACGCTTCAGTGTGCCAGTCAGCACTGTTACTGCTCTGGTGGTGTTTCAGCCTCCTCTGGGCCAAATCTGTCCCCACAATACCACTGTGCCTCACCAGAGGTGGGTGTTTGCTAGTCATCCTGCCCTTCTGGAAAGAGGCAGAAAGCTCACAGAGTCTGGCTGAATAAANCCAGGTCTCCACCAAAGCCAAGTTCAGCCACTTCTCTGACATCAGCTCCTGATGGGGCTGCTGGGACCGTGCTGAAGATGCAGTCTCTGTATTCACATCTTTAATATTCAGAGCCCACAAACGTCCACCAAGCCACAATCACAGGTTGTTCTCAGCGTTCAGTTAAAGTGACTTGTTAGAAGGCATGCAGGGATTTCTCCTGCAAGGCCAGAATCATGCTTTATCTAGGCGGCCGGAAGTCTGCCAAGACAGTGAGGAGGAGAGTTAAGTCTCAAGCAGTCCTCTGGCACAAGGCATCTCAGGCCAGGGAAGGACGACAGGAGACCTAAGGAATGAAGGGGAAGTCTGCCACCGGAAGCTGATGAAGCTGCCTGGGGAAAGAGAAAGTAGAGAAATAATCTCTAGGGGCAGCGTGGGCAGTTGACTCTGCTGCACACTGCCCAACACCTGGGAGCTGCATGCTCACACAGCTGCCTTCCACCTCTGAAAATGAAGAAAAAAATAAACAAAGGTGGAGAGGAGCCTGGGAGATGGGAGCTATTATGCAGACACATGAGACTCAACAGAAAGGGATAGGGACATGGTACAGTAAGAACTCNGTCCCATGCCTGAGAGGAATAGTCTGAACTCAGACTAACCAGCTCTCCCGGTCCTCAGTCTTTTATCCACANTGCCTCCTAGGAACACAGACAGAGCTGGAAGGACTGTGCTACGAGTTCCCAGTACCCAGAATATAGTAAATGAGGAATAAGTGGGCCATTGGAAGGATGAGACCCTATCAGANCTCAGATCACACANTAAACTGAAGGATAATTGTTCTTATAAACACATCACACACAGAAGACATGGACAGTATGTTATTTCATCTATGGAATCTCAGCCCTTTGTGCAGTGCCCACAGCGCACAGGAGTGATGACCTGGTTGGGGTGGGGAGCAAGAGAGAGGACTGAAGGTGATCATGTGTCTGTTGGGGGGGGTAAGGTGGAGGTGTGTGTATGGGTGTTTCTTTGTTTGTTTATATTTTATACAGGGTCTATGGAACTCTGTTTAGCTGAGGATAACCTGTACTTCAGATCTCTCTACCTTTACTTCCCAAGTGCTAGGATTACAGATATGTGCTATACAAGATAAAGGTCGTGTGTGTGTGTGTGTGTGTGTGTGTGTGTGTGTGTAGGACCTCCAGCAACAGTGTCAGAAAGGGCTGTGGATGCTACCATACTCATTAATATTGTGTGCTGGGCTTACCTACAAAGCTAAGTATAAGCACAATACTGTGTGAGCAAGCATCCCTGGGAAATGTGATATCAGTTCAAAGCACCCATCCTCAGGGTCTCCCAACTCAGACAGAGGCTCCTACACATCCTCCTCCTCCCAGTGAGGTGCTGTGATGATAAGCTCACGACCAAGAGAGGACACTGAGCTTCCTCCTCCTCCTCTCTCGGCAAACAGGCCCCCAGCATATCTCTTCAAATGAGTTCCTTCCTGGCAGAGAGAAGAAAACGTTCCCTCTTTCAAAGTGTGGGAGAGAAAAAAGGAGATGCAATCATGCCTGCTCCTCTGAACAGCATGGCAGCTCAGGGCCACCTCTACCACAGTGTCCCAAGGCTTCAGAAGAGCCACAGGGAGGTACTCGTGCTTACTGCAATGTCTGGGTTATCTATCTCTCATCAATTCCCCTACATGGATGCAACTGAGAGAAAGCTTCCCCAGGGGGCAGAATAAGGTATACTAAAGTACACCTCCACCTCTGGGAAGAGTAAACAGTGTAACTTCTAAATCCCAAAGATATTATTGATACTGTTTACAATTATCATGCTCAATAAAACTGCAACGGGTACCTGCTTTTCATAGGGTAAATCCTCTTAAGCAACTGGGAAGTGTAAGTATGTGTGTGTGGGGGGGGTGTACAAATAGAACATATGTACAGCACATGTATATATAACGTATGCATACAGTATACACTTCCAGAGCTCAGGATATAGCTCAGTTTGTACACTGTGTGTCTAGCATGAGCAAGGCCCTGGGTTTGATTCTCAGAACCACATAAATGGGGCATAGCAGTGCACACTTGTAATCCCAGCATCCAGGAGGTAGAGGTAGGAAAATCAGAAATTTCATTTCATCATCAGCTATATAAATAGAGTGAGTTCAAGGCCAGCCTGGGCTACAGGAGACCTTGCTGAAAGAGAGAGAGAGAGAGAGAGAGAGAGAGAGAGAGAGAGAGAGAGAGAGAGAGAGAGAGAGAGAGAAGAAGCATATGCACCCATATTCATACATGTGCACATCCATTCTACCTGTTGGGTTCAACCTTCCTGAGATTTACAATGAAGCCTGATTACAGANGAAAAGGAAAGAAGGAAGAAAAGAAAAGGAAAGAAGGAAGAAAAGAAAAGGAAAGAAGGAAGGAAGAAGCATATGCACCCATATTCATACATGTGCACATCCATTCTACCTGTTGGGTTCAACCTTCCTGAGATTTACAATGAAGCCTGATTACAGAACACACCAACTGATGCACAGCTGTGTAGTCACACTCTGGATGATCCAGATGTCATAGCCCATGCCCTTGAAAGGCCTTAAATAGTTAAAAAACACAAAATTCTAGTCTTTTCCACAAGAGAAGGCATAGAATAAAGGCTTTGTCTTTGTCTGAAAGACATCTTAAGAGTTCTTTGCAGATATGGACAAGGCTATAATAAGAATGGGCAAACCTCAGACTACAAAATGAAGAAAAAGGANCCCAACAGTTATGGAGGGATTAGCAAAATGTGGCATATCCGTTCAATGGAATATTGGTCACTCAGAAAAAGGGAAATGTTCAGCAACTCCAACGTGAAAATCTGAAACTTTTGGATGAGGGATACATAGCCAGTAAAGTCTACATGGATATTTAAAAGTCTGAAAAGCCTAGATTTGGGGCTCTTTGGGTAAAGGATATTCAAGCTATACTAATACATTCTATGGCACTGATGAGTCCTAAAAGTACTATGCACAGTGAAATAAGTCAGACATAGAGACTACATTTTAGAGAATTCAATTTCAGTGACATGTCTAGAAAAGGTAACTGAGGACTAATGGCTGTAGCAGGCTAGGTCACAAGGTAATAAGGGATGTGACAAGGGATCTGCTTGGAGTGTCCAAGCAGACTTAGGTAGCGGTTATAAAACCCTATGGATTTACTAAAACATTATGACCTCACTCTTAAGAGAGAGTAATTTTGAACTGTGCCTCACAATTATTGAAATACAGTATTAATGTTCTGTAAATAAGTGGGGACTCAGTCACAGGGTCACAGAACTGTCAGAACTGTCAGGAAGTCACACCTTGGTACATCTCTGTACTATGGAAGAGGTAAGGCCTCTTGGGGAACAGATACTGACTCAGGGCCACNTACAACAAAGAACTATGCTGTAAGGGAACCCAGGTGTCCCAAGTACTTGTCCTAGGTACCCTTAGCATTTGGATTATTTCCATTACAACACCACTCTGGGCATCAGGGACACACAAACAGAGATACCTGAATAAGAGCTACATGTTTCTGGAATTACCCCATTCTGGATAAGCAGTGACTTAGNTATTCTTAGCTTACCTCAGTGCTTCTAGACTGCAGTCTCTTGTCCTCTCAGAGCTTTCGACTGGTCTCTTCCCTGACCCTAAAGATGCATGGTGAGGACTTTTAGAAGCTGAGTCGACTCTAAGAGGCTCACAGCTTCAATTCGCCCTACTGCAAACTCCCTAATTCAGATTCAGCCTCAGGCTTGTCAATCTAACAGAAATGTAAAATAGGCCCTCCATTTGTCACAAAATTAAAATGCAATCCAATCCAATTAGTCAGAATACAAAGGAACTTGTCACCAAATTACCAGAAAAATGAAAAATAAATAAATAAATCTCATACTCCAATTTAAAACAAATGATACTATAACCTCAATTAGCTTGGGATTCACTGACAGAACCCAAATGATACAGGATCATGACGAGAAAATACTCTGCAGCTTAAACAAATGAGCAAGGAAGAACCAACATTTTGGAAACAACTCAATCACCCTGGACAAGATGTGTGTGCTTCAAGCACTGGCCAAGATACGACCCAAAAGTCTACGCTTCCCCACAAACGTCTATGTTGCAGCTGTAGAGCCCAGTGCAAAGGCCTTAGCGAATAAGGCCTTTGAGAATTAAATAGGGCAGGATGAAGTTATGGTCTTCCAAGCCCATCAAAACAGGATCACTATTCTCATTAGTGGGAGGAAGGGACAGGGGACAGTGATGGCTCAGTTGGTAAAGTGACTGTCATGCCAGCGTGAGGACCTGAGTTCCTAGAAACCCCTAGAAGCCCGCTAGAAAAGCAGGTACAGCATCTTGCCTTTGTAATCCCCACGCTGCAGAAGCAGACATGTGGGTCCCTGGGGCTGCTGAGTAGTCAGCCTAGATTCCTTGAGAGCTTGAGAGCCCCAGGTCAGTGAGAGACCCTGTCTCAAAAACCCAAGTGGATGGCTGATAAGGAATGACACCTGAGGTGGACTTCTGGTCTGTGCATACATGTACATATGTATCTACAGACAGACAAACAGACATACAGAGAGAACAAAAATAAAAATAATGAGAGGAAGAGTCACCTCAGGCTTCCCATCCCTACTATGCNACAATTCAATGAGGAGGTGGCTACTGCCAAACCAGGCAGCTTGAAATCTGAACAGTCAGAAAATAAACGTCGCTTCAGCCACCAGCCTGTGGCATTTTGTTATAGCACCTGAGCCAACCAGAGTCAACCACATACCTCCTTTATGGATCTGTAGCTCTCCTTGAATTCACTAAAATGACCGTTTAAGTGATTGCACAGGGACCCTTCCTTAGGAAGGCAACCGGCTCCATTAGCCTGGAATACAGGAAGAACTACTCAGTCCCTCTTGCTGCATGTTACAGGGGGCCACNCTTGCGTGCTGACTTATTTAAGCATGTGCAGTCTATCTCTCGGTGCTTTTGCCTTGGCACTGAGTGAAAATGAAGATAGAACTGCATATTTAGCTCAACTTCCCTGTNGAAGAACCAGGCCATAACTTCTGAAAATGTACCTCAGCCTCAAAATGCTGCTTCTCCTCAAACTGGCTCTCTCCTCAGGGGTTTGTATACTCAGAGGTCTGGCAGATGACAGATTCCATGATCTTGGAGGTTCCCTGCAAGAAGCAAATAACGCCTACTCTGGAAATTCTGGAAAACTGTAGGACTAACAAAGGAGGGAGGGCTTCACTGTCCAGTACATGGAGAGGCTCGGATGTTAAGTATACCAACAGCCACGCATGCTTGAGAGGCTCAAAGGGCCGAGGGATTAGAAGTTTTTCTGGCCAGCTTTTCTTTCTCTGACAAAGCCCAGCTTCCTTCCCNCTTTCACCTTAGTTACCCCAAGGGACTCTTTAGTTCATATGTAATGTGGGGAGAAAATTCCAAACAGAAAGCAGTGAGGAGATTTGATCTAAGCACTAAGGGAGACTGTTTGGGGGTGGAAACAAAGATTCTCTTTCAAATCACAGAGGTTAACTCCATGCCTGTTATCACAGAATAAAGTAGTGCAAGCCCCAAACTACACAACCTCTAAGTTATCAATACCCAGGTTCCTCAAATAACCCAGTTTACCTAGCTGTGGGAGAAAACAAGCAAGAATAGGAATGCTGGAAGTGTATGCACGTAGCCTAAAACCATAAACGCTTTCATCTTCAAGAGGGGAAGAGACTGGACAGAGAGAGGAGAAAGAAAAAGAGGCAGCAGGGAGTGGGGATTCACACCTTGTAATTCCAGCATTGGGAAGCTGAGGCAGGGCGATTGCCACAAAGTTGAGGTTAGCCTGGGTTACATAGTAAATTACAAGCCAGCCTAAGTTAAAATGAGCCCCCCACTAAGAAAAATAAATAAATAGTAAGTAAAGAAATGTCTGAAAGGAAAAATAAATATTTGAACTTACTTAAAAGTTTAAACCGCAAACAAGAGANGTTCTCTACATTGCACCATGCTAAGACAACTCATCTTCCAGTGCTGAGACTCTAGCATCCCAAACAGAAACCCCCAGTGCGCCTCAAGCTAACACGGGACCCTCAAAGCCACAGCCCAGCCTACCCTCCCTCACCACGAGCCACAATTCTCATCCAGCCTCTCAGCACCCCGAGGCCTGGCCCTCAGNTTTCACTGGCTCATGGGATGGTGGCCAGGGCAAGAAGTCACACTGAGAGCTCCCCAAGGTGCTTCTCCTGTGACCAGCCGGTGAGATTTCATCCTGCATGGGGTTAGCTTTGTCTAGCTGGGCAAAGGAGGCCCTTGGCTTGGGTTGAGACTGAATTCTGTTTAGGTTTCCTTGGGGNTCAATTATAAACAGCCCAAAGAAAAACTCCGCTGTCCTGAAGGGCACCTTTCAAGAGAGAGGGAAAAAATAGACCGCTCGCCTAACAAAAGGGCACTGTTTGGTCACTGGTGTCCTGAGCAGGGTCTNGTGTATGACCCGGAGGNTTTCTGCAAAGTTAAAAAGGCAGAGCAGAAAACAACGGGAAAGGAGTGACCCCACCCCCAACCCTGTCACCCACTGCAGACCCTCTTTCCTCACAGAACTGCCAACAGATAAAATATAAACCCCTTTGAAGAAAACTCCAGCAAGAGCTCGGCTTTCAGGTATTAGAAGACACCGGCTTCCCAAGGCCTCCCCACTGTCAGATCAAACACCCGCATGCTATTTTCCTGGTATCTGCCTGGTTTTCCCCCACACCATAAAAAACAGACTTTCCCTTTAATCTGCTTAGCACACTGTGGGCAAAGGCCTCTAATTTCATAGCACAGAGATAACACAAGTAACTCACGTGACACATTAGTGGATATGGAGGGGAGAACATTCAGTCAGAGCTCATTGAAAACAATAGTGCATTCCAGAAGGCCATGGCATGGCTCTTCCACAAGGCTAACCCCTCCTGGCAAGAATTGGAGTTAAGATTAGGTCAGCCAATTAAGTGTCNGGCTTGCTTGAACTCCACAGGTCTCCCTAATCACACAACACTTTCCTAGTCCCTCCCTGGGATGCACCAGGACCAACCTTCTGCCAGGACTTCCAGGCGCTGCTGCTGACCCTAAAAGACCCTGGGAAACAGAGGCAGGATGATGATTTGGTTGGTAAAGTGTTTGCCATGCAAGCATGAACCATGTACCACAGCATGGTGATACAGGCTTGTAATTGCAGAGCTGGGAGGGTGGGGACCGGTGAATCCCTGTAGCTCACTGGGGTTANCCTAGCCCAGCCCTAGCCTCAAGCTCCAAGGTAGTGAGTGAAAAGAACTAGGTGGATGGCACGTGACGACCAACATCTGGGTTTTCATCTGGTCTGTGAATATGTGTATATGTGTGTGTGTGCACAGAGAGAGAAAGAGAGAGAGACAGAGACAGAGAGAGAGAGAGCCTCAAAACCTCAAAAACAGTGTCCAAACCACACAGCAATGGAGATCTCACTAAAATCACACCCAATATTGTCTGCCTGGCCAACACACTTGTGTGTTTCTATCTCTCTTTTGGACCAACCATAAAAGAAAACTTCCCATTGACTGTGTCCCCTGGCTAGATCCATCCTTTGAAGGTCTCACACCCTTTCTCAGGCTTCCCTTTCAACTTTCTCTCCCACACAAGCCCTTCTCCCCGGGCAGTGCAGAGACCTCTGCAAAGCTGCTATTCATCCCATTTCTCCAGCCTTGAGGCTCTGCCAAGTGCAAGGCAGATTCCCTTTAGAGACAGGAGAAATCAATGCTGGGCTGTGTAGAAAGTCTGAGGAGNTGTGGGGGGAGGCAGCCATTCCTTACTCATCAATTAGGTATCAGGAAGGGATCACCATCGAAGCAGAAGAAACTCAAAGGCAACTTGAGTTTCCGTGACTCTGGCTTTACAGACATCCCAGCAGTTCCTAGGTACGTGGAGGAACTCCGGTTTTTGTTTTGTGCGTTGAGTGTATGGGCATGTGGGTGTGGAGGCCAGGGGCTAATGTTAGGTGTCCGCCTCTAGCCAGCGCCATCTAATTTTTTTTGAGACAACATCTCTCACTGAACCTGGAGCTCAATGGTTCATTTAAACTGGCTGGCCAGAGAGCTTGGGAATTACAGGCAGCTGCTGCCACCGGTTTCACAGAGCTGCTGGGATCAGAACTCAGTGCACTGAACCTTTTACTTACTGAGCCATCTCCCCAGCTCCTAAAGATCAGTATTTTAAAGAAACCTCCCTCCCTTCCTTAACCACACATATCCTTCAACTTCCCAGCTAGCTAGTCACATGCATTTGGACCCTAGACCTCTTAGGAATAAAGATCCAATCTTCCAAGTGCCTTGGCAAAAATGCTGCCCAGAGCTAGGCTTCTTGTCTCCAGCCTAGCCTACCTAAGTTTATGTCAGCTGGCCTTCTCATATTGATCTGTGGTCCTGTTGTTGGCATCCTGAGGGTGCTCAATGAGTATATGAGCAAACAGCATGGAGGTATGAGACCATATATATACACTGTAGAAAACCTACAACCCTTGCCCCGGAGGGACAGAGCCCAATGGGAAGATACACATGGCTGAAGCAACAAACTGCGAATTCACTATGGACTATAACTAATGAGCCAGAAAAGCAGAGTNCATTTGCTACTAAGAAAATAATCATGGAAAAGGCCAATTAATAAAGAGATGTTGTCAAGCTCTGTGGTAATTTTCATTATAACATCATCTTATTAGGCACAAGATGATATTGATATTTTTTCAAGGAGGACTGCAATAAATTTCTCTACTAACTATATTCTTAATCCAGATGCCAGACATTGATGTTGTCTTCCCTCTGATTTAAATCCTCCAGGAGTTTAAAAATCAACATTGTTGATTTCAGATACAGGTACTGTGCAGTTGTTTATGAAGCAAATTTGCTTCCGATAATTTGATCATGAGAGCAAGCATTCTATCTATGAAAGTTAAGTGTGTTCTAAAGTAAATAAAAATCTCAGTTCTCCAGATAAGGTCTTTCTGGGGTGCCAGATTAGCAGGGGGCAGAGTTGACAGTGCTGACAAAGCAAAACCCTAGAGTGAAGGCAATGAGAGACTTCTCCATGCCCTTGGTCATAGTGTTCCACAACTTCTGGGTCCCTTCGAACTTAGAGATGGAAGCCTTGGAGACAGCAACCCGGGGTACAAACTGACCAGGAAAGTTTTCAAGACCTCCCTAGAGATATCAGCCTAGGGATTGGAACCATATTCATTCACTCCCATAAACACTGGCAAAGCCCCACTGCCAGCCCCACTGGCAAAGCCAGGCCCCTGGGGCTAAGGGACATAGTCACAAGAATCTACTCACTTAGGCTCTTTAATTGACATGTCCCAATGGGGAAGTCATATTGAATTCAGTCTCCATAGATCCTATTTCAGCTCTCAGGGTTTGCCTATGACTTAAGGCACAAAAATATGCTTCTATCTTTGTGCTANGAAAATTGTGGCACTTTCCTTGGGGGACAGATGACAAAGGAAAATGACCAATATTCCTGAGCTCGGGGATGCCTCATTTCAAATGGAGAATCTCAGGGAATCAAAGTTCTCCAGTGTGACAACAAGGATGAAGGGTCTGGTGTCATCACTAGCTTAATCGTNGGTCACAGATCATCTGGCCTGGCTCAGTTTGCTAAAGGCAATACAGCCAAGTGTTTCATCCAAAGTTTCTACTGTCTTCTCAATCTGCTTGACACATATGTATGTGTGTGTGTGCCTACATGTATTTGTATATAAACATATATATAGCTATTTGACATGTTTGTGTGCCTGAATGTGTGTGTGTGTATGTTACTATATAATGTAATGTGGTAATATATACATATACAAAACATTTTACTTTTGTTTCCTGACTATATGATAGGAATAAGACTTCTCTTAGTGACTCTGTTTCTTAAATATCAGCTACTCTGAGTGTGTGNGNNTNTGTGTGTGTGTGTGATGTGTGATCTACACTACCCCCAACACAAATTAGACAAAATAGATGCTTAACAGTGTAATTCGCTTTACAATGAGACAGTTATTACAGCATTACTCTATTTTCATTACCACTGAATATTAGAATCAGCTTCCAACGTGTTTGAAGGAAGAAATAAAACCACCTAATCACAGTGCCAATTAATTCTGTAAAAGTCACACAGTGTATCAAACCCAAACCACCCTGGCAGAAAGATGGGATTCCGCTCCCCCTTCACTTCCTCGAGCATGCTATGCCTCTGCCTCCTCTGACCTTTGACCTATCTTAGTCCAATTACAAGCTAAATCAATAAAAGACCCTCGGCAAGTGGAATTGATTCTCCAAGAAAAGATATTATAATCCATGGGCACACCCTCTGCTCCTGCTAAGATTGCTTTCCTGGCTTTGCCAGGGCCACCGTGGTACCCCATCACTCTGTTTCATGCTGCTTTCCCATCAACTGTGGGACTGTAACATGGTTACAAACAGGTTGTGAATCTTTGAGAGTATTGCTTGCAAAGTGCATGTAAATGATCAGACTAGAATTTAAAGACCCAGCAGTCAGTCACAGAGTGGAACATTACAGAAGAACAAGTTGAATGGAACCTTTGCAGACAGGAAGGAGACAGTGAGTAAAGGGAGGGGAGGGTGAGGGATTAATGAGACATGAAGCCATACAAAGCATCACAGGATGCCCAGTGGGAAAGATGGAGCTATCCTAGCTGGATAGGAGCAGGGCAAAAGCCAGGGGGACCGTGGGAAGAATTGGGGTACAGGGAGGAAATAGGTAGGCATGGACTTGCTTCTGGTTCAGGAGAAGGTCTGGGAGGAAACACTGGAGAACCCTAACAATTAGGTGAAGGGGGTCAACTCCAGTCACATGTCCTCTCTTGGTGGATCTAGCCCATGGTGGGCCAGCTGAATGACAGAGGCTGGATCCAGTCCAGAAAGAGAACCGGCACAAGGAAGGTGTCAGGATATCCACTGAAGCCCCTGAGATTCATGCTCATTTCACAGAACCACAGAACCAAACAGGGAATGCTTCATGGGAAGGGAACCCGAGTGGGAGAAGGAGAGAGGTCCTAGGGGACCCGCCAGCACTGTGTTAGCCATCCTCACTACCACCACCATAGCCACACACACTGTTCCCNAGATCTGCTGGCAGGCACTTGGCAAGCAATATCACAACATCATTCCAGCAAGGCTGGCAACACCACTCTCCCCGTTTCTCAGCTTAATGAACTTACCCGGGACACAGTTAGCATAGGACACACACCTGCACCTTCACTTCGTCACTCACTTCCAGCAGGCTCACAACAAACCAGGTGTATGTACTCTGTCTCAAAAGGTAAGCAATTTCGGTCTGAGATGATCAAGACTGGATTAGCCCTGAGGGTGGGATGGAGGAAAACAATGGATCCCATAGAGGCCAACATGAAACCAATGAGAACAGCTGGGTTCAAACCTTACNGAAGCACGAGAAAACTGAAGACAGGCATGCATTGGAGGAGCACTGAGCTGGTTAACTGGGGACACAGATACTTCACAGGGCAGCGTGGGAAAGGGTAACTGCAGAGCTGATCTACTTTATCTGAGACATTGTAAAGTGTAAAATGTTCCTGGTCATGTGGAGAACGGGCTCACAACAAGGAAATAACCCTAGAAGATGAAGAAAGCATTTAAGGAACTCAGAGAAGTGGTCACAGCATGTCTGAATGAGCCCATGGTCCGTGCAATATCTGTGAAAAACAGGCATCTTGGGAACTGTAGGGGAGAGAGGGTGGATGTTGTCTGGACCTACACAGATCATAGAAGGTCTGAGAAGAAGAGGTGAGAATATAAGATAGGGAGAAGGGCCGGAGGAAGAAAGAGAGCTGAGATACAGAGGTCAAACAGGCCAAGTGTGAAACATGCCAGGCGGAAAAGCAGCGAAGCTTCCCATCTAAGGTAGCAGTGAGATGCATCTGCACAGAATGAAGCATTCAACAAGGCAGGAACCCAGCTTCCTTGTTGCTGGCTTCAGAGCCCAGCACACTGCCTGACANAGAGGACATTTCAAGGACGTATTTGTTGAATTAAAGAAATGCCACCCCGGGGGGCGGGAAAATGGCTCAGTAGTTAAAAGCAGCGACTGCTTTTGCAGAGGTCCTGGGTTCAAGTCCGTGCACCCACAGGGTAGCTCATATCTGTCTGTAACTCCAGTTCCAGGGAATTTGATGCCCTACTCTGGACACCTAACATACATGTGGTACACAGATAGACATGCAGACACAACATTCATAGGAATAAAAGAAATGCCCCCTTGTGCCCTCCCACAAGTATGTCTGCTCTAAGTCACACAGGGGGAAATCCCAGAATTGGTATTCCCAGCTAGTCTAAGGCAGATGCACTCATACATGTAATAGGGTAATAATAAGTGTATGCTTAAAACGACATCAAGATACGGTGTGATTATAATAATGAGTATTTACATTATTTGTCCTCCCCCAGATCATAATGAGCAGCACCTGGAGCTCCATTTGAGTAACTGTGAAGACTTCCTCCCGCCTCCCATGCCATGCCAAATGCCCAGAATGTCTCTATCTACCTCTCACCCAGGACAGGTCTCTTGACATTTGTAAGGAACATCTAAATACATAAGAAAGCTAATTCTAAGGGCCATGGGGTGTATTTTAAGTAAGAAAACAAAAATAACAGTGAAGCTCAGATCAATGGAAATATTTTATTTGAAAAGCTTTTTTTCTGTGTGCACACATGGGTATGCCTACCCATGTGTGCATGTGTATTCCTGCACACATATATATGTGTGTGTGTGCATGTGCGTGCAAACTGGCTTACAATTTGCTTACTTCATTGGACATCAGACTGTAAGTATTTCAAGGGCCAAGGAGTTCCCAAACCTGAACCCTCCTAAATCAAGTTAAATGCCCCTTTTTGTGACCATCAAAAGGTTGCTCTTTAGATGAGTAAACCTGACAGACTCTGAAACATCATGAAATTCTATGTAAGACACCGAGTTCAGAACTAGACCCTTCTTCACTTCCAGTTTCACAACACACCATTTTTTTAGAAGAAAAAAAAGAAAGATTTATTTTTTTCTACTATAAAAATTATACATTCATAAATCAAGAACCTCAGAAAAGAAATAAAAACAAACCAGATAATAAACCACCACCTATACCTGATCATTTTATTATTTCATTTTAGTGTGTGGGTCCAAGTTCATTTACTGATATAACTGTATTTTATATGTACATTAATGCATGCACTGTAACTTTTTACAAAAAAAAAAGATACAATTCCCTGTACACTGCAGTGAACGATGTTATTTTTCATTTGGAACACACCATAAACTTTCCCCATTTAAGGACACCCCACCCCTACCCCTGCCAAGGCTCTGGGAACGTGGGGCAGAAAGAACGTAAGGGTTCGGGGATGGGAGGAGGCTGTGACATGCTGCTGTCTTCTGGCCTTGACATGGCTCCTGCCTCAGGAACTCACAGCAGCTGTGGTGACCTGCACAAGACCCACGCAGGATCAAGACCATCAAAAACTCCAGCAGGAAATAGGGAGAGACTCCCCAGGCCCCAATCCTAGCTGAGCAGCCATTGGCAGCTAATGGCTGCTTGGGGAGGAAGAGTCGCTTTTAATTTTTTTTAAATATTCTTTTGAGATTCTAACAATTGATCATCATTTCCCCCTTCCTTTTCCCCCTTCAAACCCTCCCTGTCCCACCACCCCACCCCACTCTCTTTCAATGAGAGTCACTTGTTTCAGGAGTTTATGGCCATTGAAAGTTTGCCCATGTCCCNGTGGATGACCCCATGCCCGGGTGCATATGAGCAGCACCAACAGGACTCCAGGGGTTAAATAAATAAACACATAAATAATTTTAAAAAATTAGTTTCCTACTGTGATGATTTTATTTTATGGCCTTGCAGTATTCTCTTTGCAGATGTGGTCTTGCAAACAGCTCTATGAAGAGCATAGCCAGAGCCTCAGCCTTGAGGAAGGACCTGGCTAGGCAGAAACACTGCTCCCGGTGCCCCTGGCTGTGCCTACTGCAGGGGTCCTCGATAGCAGGTNCTCAGCTCTCTGTCCCATACTTGACTTTCCATGGAATCAGAACATGAGACTCAGGCACTGTGTACTTTAATTATAGTAAATATATTTTACTATAAATAAATAAATACAATACATAATGTAATAAATACCTACTTTAATTAGTCATCAAAGTGCCCAGTGAAATTAAAAAATGACCTACCCCACTACAGATGTGTAGTCCACATAACTCAGACTGACCTAGATGACCATGTTGTATACGTTTAAATATCCTCAGGGTAATTTTCCNGGAGGGTAGGGACTTGGTATTCTTTTTCCCAGGACGTTTTGGGGACCTGCACATGAGTGGAAAGGGCATGAGATGAGGGAACAGAAGATCTAGGCTGTAGTCACATCCTAACTGTAGCACATCCCNTGCTGCCTGGGAACAGAATCTCAGACACATCACAGGCTTGTGGGTACAGGTGCATCAGCTTCACCGTCGGGGTGAAGCTGAGCTAGAGACTTCTCAGGATACCTTCTCACCCTAATGTCTTGCCTAACAAAATACTAGTAGCGGTGGCATGAGGAGTGTGCATCCGTGCCTAATGTACAACCCCACACTCAGGTCCAAAGGCAAACTTCAGAATGTTCAAGAAGTCGTTCAGCGTAGCTTCCATTCTCCAAGTGGCTCTGCAGGGTCTTAAGAAATCTCACTGAACTGTCCCCCAGCTCTGGTTGTCATCTCTGACACTGTGAAATGTTATACTATCTGGGTTAAGGGCGTGAGTTCTGCACACAGCTGAGTTTCCCACATCCTGTCCCTGTGTGCTTACCCCAACTGGAAGAGAGAAACAGAGTGAGGTGACATAAATTAGCAATTCCATACTTGTCATGTCAGCCAGCCTACTCCAAGCACCATCAGAGGAATCATTTTTGATGATCAAATTATTTCATCTGGCTTGGCTTTTCCTGATACTTCATTACTTGGACAATTGAGAGTTATGGGCAGTTCACCCTCCCAGCTGCCCTACACTTTTAGAGAGAATATCCTTGGCACACCGATGTCCCTGTGGAGCACAGATTGTATCATGACCTTTTCATCATCCTCTGGTTTCCCAACTGGAAATTGAAAATGAAAAGAGATGCAGTTTATTTAAGCAGTCTCAGGCCCGATAAGCATACGAGGTTCCTCTGGGACTGGGTGTTTCAAGATCNGTTCATTTCCACTCACTTATTCCTGTCAGTGACTGCCATGGCTCCTAGGGGATGTTAGCAGCTCTCTGCTTCTGGAAGTTCAGGATCACATCTGGCTGCCTTTTCTCCGTCTTTGTCCATTTCTTCAGATTTCTCTAAAACTAATTGGAAGAGTCAATAAGCACACCCACCAATTCCCTCAACACACCAGGAAGCCGATCTCTCTGCCCTTCAGACCGGCTCTCCCTGTCTGTTTTTCTGAGTATTCCCATAGCTGCCTTTGCCAATTGGCATTCTCGGCAAGTTCGTCATAACTTCTCAAAGTGTCAACGTGCCTCTTTTCATTGTCCTTGTTAAAGATAATTTAAAATTTCAGAGTTAACGCCGACTTCCTTGTCTTTGGCACACAGCATCTCTGTCCCTGCCTTCATCCACAGCCTCCAATTCCCAGCCCCAAATGGACATCTAAACCTCTTTTCACATGATTTCCTCCCCTATTTCACCATTCTTTGCCTGCCCACCAAAATACCTCACCTAAGTGAGACACACTTTAGCCTTTGGGTTCTCGTTCCTTCTCTTCGGCGAGACATGTCTGTGCTTAGAGAGTGTAAAGTCACCTTCAGGAAAGAGGCATATAGCATAGGGTGTCAATTAATCAGAACAAGGCAGGGAAAATGGCATCCTGTACAACTCTGAGTCCTGCTACATATATTTATGCTTGGGGGAGATCAAGGTGATTTCTTTTACACAACTGAAAATTCATAGTTGTGTCTTTTGTTTGCTGTAAGCCCAACACCTAACACCACAAGAGTTAATAACCCAGAATGCTGAAGACTGTGTTTAGTGTGCCTCATTCTGCATTCAAACATTGGCCTCTAGGTTTTTTGCCCTCACCCCTTTTTTGGAAATTTCATCTCCACTCTTCGCAAGCTTCCCTGTTTATCCTTGGTGATGTTCTTTGCCTATAAAACAAGGCAACTGATTTTTCTATTCTATAATTTCTAGTCCCATATCAAGTTTGACAGATGGATTTTTCAGGCTGCTTCTCTTTCCCCTGTGAAGCAGAGACCCACACGTCACCATTCCTGTCACGTGTACAATTCCATCAAGTTTCAGAGTGTCATTTATACACAATTTTATTTCTTCTTCTTTCACACACGCCTACCACTTACGTACAGCGACTCACTATATTCATATTTCATAAACTCCATCAGTATTCAGTCAAATCCTCCCTCGAAGTAAGCTAGGTATTTTTAACGGTGCATACCTCTTTCACTGGCTTGAGGCTCTAACACTAAGTGGTGCCCTTTCCTTGTATCTCAGAGGACTCCATCTGCTATAACTGCTGCCTACATGGAGAAACTTCTTCCTTACTTCAGAACAGTTTGAGGCAATTTGTATGACTGAGTGCCAACACCCAATGACATAGCTGAGTCCACCTGAGAGGAAATACAGCCTGTGTATCATGAAGCTACTGTCTCCCTCCCAGTCTCTGGTGGGAGATTCAGGGGAAAATAGAGAGAAATTCACCCTGAGATAGCCCAGGGTCCTCCTCCACCTGAAGGTGTGGGAAATCTATACTCTGAGCATCCATGAGTACAGGGCTCCCCACCAGGATCCAGGTTTTGTAGATAAACCCGTCACTAGGCATTAGGAAACCACAATGCCTTTGCTATCATTAATGCATCATCTCAAGGCACATGGTGACACAATTTATAATGATGTCNTGAAAGCCATAAGAATCTGTTTGGGGGGATTGTTCCCCCCTCAACAAGGGACTGTTCCCTGTAATTCCTTTCAGCATCAGCATGGAAGAGCTGGGGCTGAAAGCCAGTCTTCCTACAGTGAGCTTCATCATACCCTCTTCTTCTATTATAATGACTTCTTTAAACAAGCTCCTTGATGCCTTTACCAAAATCAGTCCATTAACAATAATGATGATAATAGGCTATCATAACACCAAGAATCCAAACACAGGGACATGACATCAGAGGCAGCAGATTATCAAAGGCTAACATTAAGTCAAGTGTGATGATGCTGAGGAAGCCAGCTCTGTGGTCCACAAATGTCTCCCAAAGGCCACAGCTTGGAAAGGACTTCCTCTGGGGGNATCTAAATGTTTTTTTTTCCCCTACATGCTTGAACCTTGAAGCTTCTTAACCTTCCAGGTACATAAAACCCCTACCAAAGAGATGTTCCCAACATCCCCAAGGGAATAGCTAAGTTAGTGGTGATTTCCACCCCTATCACATGAGAAGAAGCCACATTACAGGACTTAAAAACAGAATTGCCTCCCTGGACACTTCTGGATTTTGCAGCTTCTATAATGTTAGAACAGTGGCTCTCAACCTGTGCGTCAAAACCCCCAGATACTTACATTAGGATTCATAACAGTAATGAAATTACAGTTAAGAAGTAGCAACGAAAATAATTTTATGGTTGGGGGTCACCACAATCCCAGGAACTGTAAAGGGTGGCAGTGTTAGGAAGGTTGAGAACCACTGCTCCGTGGGGAGAAGAAGACTTTAGCAGACAACCATAATCCATCCAAGCACTCAAGAGGCTGCGGCAGGAGGATCGCCCTGAGACCCTGCCTCAAGTAAGCAAACAAATAAGTAAATACACTAAAAGATTTTAGATTCTGGTTGACAATTTCCTGTAAAGTAAAACCCTCCATTAACCCAGAACAACTANTTGAATTTCTGACTTGCTACTTGCAACACAGAAAACAAGGAAGCAGTTCATCGTGTTGAGGACTTCCCAGAAGGAAAAAAGAAATGATTTCCAGGTGGGATCAAGACAGACCCTCGGCCAGTCTCCGACACCAGCTCCATTTTTAGTTCCGTAACGTACAATCAGAATTCATGCTCAGAACCGTGACCCCACAGCCACCGTGAGACTCTGAAACTACGAGCAAAGATTCAATTACCTTCCGAATGCGCTCTCCAGGCTAGGAAAGGGAACCACACAGCTAAAAAACATACTCAAAAAGGAAAAGACAAAAAAACAAAAACAAAGACAAAACACATGGGGTTAATCTAGTGTGAGACAGAAAAATCAATTCATTGGCAATGCCTTGATACTCTCAGAGGAAACCACGCTTTATTAGACAGCAGCCAAGACTCGGGCACTGGTCATCTGGGTAATTTTTAAACATTAACCTAAAAATTATACAATTATACTAATATATAGCCTAAAACATGGTTGAAAAGTTTTAACAGCTTAATTCTAACCAACATTTCTCATGATGAATTAGGCATAAAATAAACATGAGAGAGAAACAGAGAGAGAGAGAGAAATAGAGAGAAAAACAGAGAGAAACAGAGAAAGAGAGAAACAGAAAAACGGAAAGAGAGAGAGAGAGACAGAGACAGAGCCAGAGAAAGGAAGCAGGGAGGAAGGAGGAAGGAAGGGGTCACCAGGCTAAATCCAGAGCAAGGGAAATTTTTGGACTTAGAAATGTATTCTACATTCTTGGTTAGTGTATGCTCTGGTAGCTGAAGCCCTTTCAAGTGACTCTCCTTGCTCTAGGGGAATTTATAACTTACCCTGTGGGTGGATCAGAGATCTCCATGAAGGAGTGAAAGACATCTCCCTCAGAGACCTGCACATCATCTCAAAGACGCCATAGAGAGTGAGGGGCAGAGGATGACATATTAGGACATAAACACACACACACACACACATGCACACACAGCACACACACACACACGCACACACAGGCACATACACACATGCACATACAAACACATAAACACAAACATGCCTACCTCTAAAAAGCAGTTTTGTATTTTGCCTCCTGAGACTCAGAAGTTCCCATGGAAGCTAAGGAAGAACACGGAGATCAGAGTCGGGAGACACACAGGGAAAGGAGGAAAACTCTGAAAAAGTAACAGGTGCTGTAAAAATTCCACAGGACATGAGGGCTGGAGAGCTAGCTCAGTTGGTAAAGTGCCCAGAACCCATGTACAAAAGCCAGGTGTGGAAATACACACCGATAATCCCAGCACTGGGGAGACTGAAACAGGAGGATCCCTGAGGCTCACTGGCCAACCAGCCTAACAGAATCATTGAACTTCAAGTCCAGTGAAAGACCCTACTTCAAAAAAATAAAGCAGAAGGTAATTTAGGAAGACACCTGACATTGACCTCTGACTCCACATGCACACACATTCATGTACACACATGCCCACACATGACAATGTACACACACAGTAGCATTTTTAAAAATGGGGTTCATGTTATGTGAATATAATGGTCATTAACAGGCAACTCAATGAGTCTTTCTAATGTCACACCACAAGTCCCTAATGCAAAATAGGGACTTTAGAGCAAGAAAAAAAAATGTGCCCCTCGATCTGACATTGACCAGAGTATGGCCCATGGGCTCTTCTGACCTCCATTCCAAGGGTTAACTTCAGACATAGGTGACTTTGTTTCCGAAAGTGATTAAGCTGTCTCCACAAGTCCTCTGGAAATTTTTATCCACAGGTACAACTCTGGCTATTAACATCCTAGCACCTCTCCATGCCATGTTCAGAGTCTGCCTGACATCAAGGGGAGTCCTGTGCTCCCCCGACACACACACACCTGTGTGCCCTGGACAGTCAANGGAGGAAGTGTTGTCAGAGCCCAGCTCCTGGACAGGCATCAGCCACACTTGAGAATCAGAAGAAGACATTTTCTAGAGCCCAGGGCTCTTCACAGTGCCAATGGGGTTCGGAAAGCAGAGGAAGGGGGTGCTGTAAGTGTCTTAGCCGCTCAGGGCTTGAAGTCTAGATTAATAATTCAATTCTTTATAAGAAATTAGGATGAAGCAACAGAAAGGTTATCCTAACTATCGTTAAATGCATTTTCTAAAATTATTCCATTGCATTTTAAAGGGTATAATTATAAATGTTTTTATGAGCAATTTACCAGAAAATTAAAGTCCCTTAGCTTAAAAAGAAAAATCATCCCATCCCTCTGGGAAAGGATTTTTCTCCCAAGCAGGGAAACTATCATTTATTCGCTATAGAGAGCAGGGACCATGCCAGCAAAGGTGATCTGAAAATTCACCTCTAGAAAAGATGCCATATTGCTGCTAGGTAAGAGAACTTTCTAGAAAGTGAATCAGCAGGGCCTGATGAGAAGAAGGAGGGGAATGCACTTCCAAAGTGGAGGAGTTATGCAGTTCTGGCATTCCTCTAGGTTGCAGAGCCGTGCAGGCCCTGTTAATTGATTATAAATCACTCTCAGCTGGGCTTCCAGGGGCTTGTCCCACAATCCCACCCAGCTTTTCAATATTGAGCCCATCCCTTGGTTTCCATTTTTCTCTTAGGTTGGCCTGCCCTAAAAGCCTTGCACACCAGCACTAAGAACCCACTACATGGTACGCAGTCCTATGAGGGTAACTTTTAGCGAAGTACAATATGTAAGCGTCTGCCATGCGTTTAATACGGAGATTCTGGGAAAGGGTTCTAACACCAGCTCTGCCAAAAAGCTCACAGCTCCCAAAAGTCCCCGAAAGCCTTGTTAAATTAAAGATTCACAGTCGTTTTTGGTTTTTTCCACTTCATTTTCACTTGCCGTGTTGCTTCTTGCCTGTCTCTTACTTTCCTCCACCTCCTTCCCGGTGGTACTGTAAAGATGGAGTTGAATGGCACCAGCCATCATTAATACCTTCTAGAAAATAGAAGGGTTTCATTAAGACCGCTACCATTTCCTTGGAGTTGGAAGGAGCACAGGGAGATCAACTTGCAGATTATAAAACCACACATCTGATTTTGAAAGCCCAGGCACGGAAGGCCTCTAATCATACTTAGATTCCCAGGACACAGGAATTTAGCAACAGCCTCAAATCTAACCAGGTAATATCTCATGAGGTCACATCAATGTCATGAGAATACACCCACAATTCCNTAGGCTCCAAGCGTCCGCTGGCTGGGAACAAGCCCCCAAAGCCCAGAGGAAAACACCTCCCCAAGTCAGAAAGCATCATATCCCTTTTCACCCAGGAACCCCACTAACCCTTCTGAGGTGGAGCAGGCTAATTGTGAGGTGGTGATGTTTGCTTTGCCTTTTGAGCCTGTGCCTTTATGTTTTAAGTATTTAAGAGGCATAATCACCTAGTGTGTAGGTTAATTTCTTTCTGATATTGTAATTTATGCAACATTAATATGGGATGCCAGCTCCAATTTTCTTATGCTTACACTCCGGGAGCCGAGTTGCATATTCTGCCAACTCCATTACATCATCTAAGAACCCAAACATTTCCCATTTGCACATCACTCTTAACTACCCAGCATACTTACACAGTCTCTCTTTTTCTCCCGGGTGCGTTCTCTCTCTCTCTCTCTCTCTCTCTCTCTCTCTCTCTCTCTCTCTCTCTCACACACACACACACACACACACACACACACACACACAACCAAGATTGGCATCCCTGAGAAGTAGATGTTACATCTGAGGTCAAGGTCTGCAACTGCAAGTAATTCCTGGAAGATATTACTACTGCTGTGTTGGCTAAAGATGCCTCCATGTCTGACCTTCCTTTTTTCCATTCAGACTGTTATGTAACCTAGTGCTTGCGTGCAGGATGTGAGTGGAGTGTCTGGGCCTTACTTCCCCCTTCCCATTAAATCTCCTCGGAGAAATGGACAGCGTTTTTTTTTTTTTTNAAAGAATGGGGGTGGGGGCTTTAGTGGGTAAAGGGATATGGGTCAGCAGGTCATCCTGTAAGATTCACATTCCTCCTATTTTGGTTCTTGGAGCTTTGGAAGGGGGTACCAAATTCCCTGGCTTTATATAATTTGCAGTAACAGCAAGTTACAGATTTGTAGTCGGCTCTGCAGCCTGCCACCCTATCTATTGCAAGAACACACCTTCTGGCAGGAATGACACCTGAAGATGTTAATAAAGCAAGGGAGGTGGGGAGGGGCTAAAGGAACAGGAAAGGTACAAACCAGAAATTAGAGCCGCTTCCTAGATACTCTGCATCCCCTTCTTTAAAGCCTCCAAACACATGAAGGGGATTTTCTCCAGCGTTTCTGATTAACCCTGTTACATAACCCTCTTGCATTCCAAATCTCGGGCTCTAAATAGACTCTTTGCAGCCAAAAGCTCTGCACACAAACTCGCAGAGCTGGTGGCCGGTTGCGGCCGCCCCCCAGCCCAAGCCTTCACCCCCTTTTCCTTTCGTCCCGGTCCTTGCCGGCCCCATTCCTCTGGTTCAAACCGAGCCTCAGCGCAGTCATTCCTCGGAAATCGCCTTTAATTAAATGGTGCCCCCCCCCCTCAGCATATGTCATCCTGATGGCTTTTACTGTACTCGAATTCCGTGAATGGGAAAGCGCCCGGACAGGAGGTGTGGCTAAGGTGGGGCGGGAGGGGGGGAAATACTGTAAAACAGCCAGCACATGATCAGCCATGTTCCTGCCTCCAACTAGCACATCGGAGAGCAAGGGAGCGGCTCTCGGTCCCTCCTTTGCCTTCCCCCAGGCCCCCTAGTCGCCAGATCCTAGCTGGAGAGCACCTCTAGGTCCCAAGCCCCGCGGTGGCTCGCAGGAGCCCGCTTCCTCCGGAGTGACAGGCGTGATTTATACATTATTTACAACAGTAATTAAAGCTGCAGCTTCCTCCTGCTCTTTGCAAACTCCCGGAGCATTCAAATAAATAATCCCCCACCCCCGAAGGAGGAGGTGGGGGAAATCCCACAGCAGGTTCTGACACCTTTAAGAAAGGAGTCAGCTTTCCCAGATCAGGCCACTTTAAGGATACGGCAGGAAGGGAGCAAGCACCCTTGTCTCCCCAGGTCCCCTCTTTCACACACTCCAGAAAGCAACACGAAATGAACCAATGACCCGGCGAGGGCAGCCTTGTTAGCCCAGGCCCACCAGCACTCAACTCTGATCACCCCTAGGTTCCCGCAGAAACGCTGGGCATCGCGGCGAGGGAAGGATTCCCAGAGCAGAAATAAGTTTGGGTGCTTTTCTCAGCGTTCTCTCTGCGTTTGTTTGCTGTCACAGCCTCTCCCTCGGATCCCGCGTGAAGCACCCCACTCCACTGCCGCCCTCCCTCCGCGCGCTGTACACGCCCCCTGCCAGCCTCCTCGCTAGCTCTGGGCTCCGAACCCCCGGCTACAAAGTTGCGCTTCTCCGGGTCGCCGCGCCCACCGAGACAACTCCATAACATCTCGCGCGCCGGGACCCCGATTCCTCTGGCTTCTTCTCCAAACCCACCTCCAGAGCTCCAGAGAAGAAGCTGCCAGCGTCGCCCCCTCTTAGCCCCGGGAGCGCCCCCTTTCCGTCCCCTGAGACTTCTAGGTCTCCCACTCCTCCCGATCCCCTAAGCTTTCACGGGAGAGGGAGGACTCGAACACCCGCCGCGGCTCCTGCTGCGGGGGTTGGGGGGTGGGTATGTGAGAAACTGTCAAAAGCAGAAAAGGTAACCGTGGAAGCGAGTAGCCACAAACAGACCCCCTCCCCCTTCTTAAAAGGACACTACCGCTTTAAAAGTTTCTTTCCCCCATTCCCCCGTCTCGGTTTCTTTTTGGTNGGGGGAAATCGTATTTAATTTGGACAGCTCGTCTTTGTAGAAAATAAAACATGCAATCAAGGGGGAGATGGTGTTGAAGTCGCCTGGCTGTCAACGCTTCGGTCCGTCCCCGTCCCCCCTCGCCCTCTCCTGCAAGCCCAGCACTGGCTTGCAAAAGTTTGCAACATTTGTGGGGGGCCGCGGGGGGAGGGGCGGGGGTGCCGGCCGCTCAGGGCACCTAGACAGGCTCGNGCGCGCGCGCACCGGTCCCCGGGACCCCGCGTCCTGCCCGCTCCCCGAGGCGCGCGCTCCCCTGGGGTGCCCAGTCCCCTCCGGGCTCGGCGCACTGCTCCCGCCGCCCCCCTGCCAGGAGCCCGGTCGCTGCGTCTCCTACCTCGGCTGGAGCTCGCGTAGCTCTGCCTGCGACCCGCTCCTGGCGCCTCGCTCTTGCGGCCCGCGTCCTGGGTCAGCGGGGTCTCCCTGGAGCTGGCGGCCGCCTCCGAGCCGCTGCTGCCCGGCTCGCTGGCGGCGGGGTCGGGGGCTGCCGGAGCTGACTCCATGTTTTTTTTCCCAATGTAGAGATCGGCGGAGATGGCGAGCTCCGAGACTCCCT
>LZPO01007984.1:86498-109342 GCA_001675575.1 Neotoma lepida | reverse complement strand
ACACACACACACACACACACACATACACACACACACACACACACACACACACACATTTTCTACTAAACAAAAACAGGAATTTTCCTTGGCCAAGGGATGTATCTCCTTTCACCTAAGTCAGTGGCTATCAGCTTAGAAATGCAGATTCTCAGGTCTCAGCCAGATTTTCTGAGAGGGCAAGACTTGGAGATACAGCCCCGAAATCAGTGTCTGTAACAAGACACTTCACATGTCTGTTCTTGGCAAATGTTTGTAGAAACACTGTCGTTGATCCAAGGGCATCTGCCCCATAGCAACGCTGATGTAAACACAAAAATCCTCTAGGAGAGCCACACCTCTGCACCTGATGATCATTTAACTTACACTCTGCAAGCCCCTGAAGTCCATGCAGCACACAAGGAACCTACTACTAGGATACCTTACCGATTGGGTGGTAATTACACAGAAAGGGCTTTTGAAAATCCTGTTATCCTGGAAAGATTTGGATAGAGATAGAATTTGAAAATTAAAAGAAGAGGGGATGGGGAGAATTGTTATCAAACTTGCCTGGGGCACTAATGAATCATGATATCACTTTTGCTTTGGAGAAGCCATCTAGGTGGAAGCCTCTCTGAAACTAAGAAATCAGCAAGACACATCAGAAGGGTTACAAAGACTGAAGCTCTCATCCCAAAGTCTACATCGGGANAGCCATTATAGGTCAAACTTATGTCTAGAAGCATTTCAACTTGGGGCTCTGTTTCCCCCCCCAAAAAAGCATTCCTTCGCCTGAAATGAGCTTACCATCTCATTAAGTCTAAAAAAAAAAAACTCTCACGTGAATTTTAAAAAGATATTTACCTATTTTTAATTTGTATTTATATGTGTATACCATATATATGTATATACACACATGCATATATAATATACATACACAGCATGTGAGTGCCCAAAGAGGCCAGATATCTCCTGGAGCTGGAGTTAGAGACATGAGAGCTGGGAACTGAACTCTTGTCCTCAATAATGACAGAAAGCACTGTTCACAAAGCTGAGCCATTTCTCCAGCCCTCATCACATTTTAAAATATGTTTTAGTTACCTCAAATACTGCCTGCCTGTGTGATGTCATGCTCATGTCTGTGGGATGCATTTATGTGTTCAGGTGTGTATATGCACTTGTACAAGCCAGAAGACATTATTTTTAATAGTGTTATTTTTAAACACTACCCATCTTTCTTTCCCCCCCTCTTTTTTCTTAATACCCCCCTCCCCTTTTAGAAAGAGGGTTTCTCGCTGGCCTGGAGCTCACCACTTGGGCTAGGCTGGCTGGCTAGCAAGCCTGTCTCTGCCTCCCCAGAACTGGGACTACAAGTGCGTGCCACCACACCCAGCTTTATATGTGAGTTCTGGGGACCAAATCAGGTTGCCATGCTTGCAGTTCAAGTATTTTGTTTGTTTGCTTTTACNCCAACTGAGCTATCTCCTTAGTCTGGAGCAGATAATTCTTAAACAAAACCAAAAATGTTGTCCCACATTCTCCCCACCCCACAAGCCCATCAGCTTGCATCCTAAGCACTGCCTTCTGTGTGTGTGTGTGTGTGTGTGCATGTGTGTGTGTGTGTGTATGCATGTGTGTGGGGGGGGCGGTTCTTAGGTTTAGTTTTATGTGTTGACTCCATTGCCATTTTTCTGTATCTCTCTTGTTTTTCTTCATATAGTGGTTGATTGAAGCATTCATTTCTCCCAGTAAAAAGAGATTGCCCTTGAGAGCAAGTCCATCTTCCAGTTAAACTTCACTCATGACCTTGTGGAATCCCAGCGGTCAAAAGACGCCATATGGCCGAGTCCAGAATTAGGGGCAGAGAAGTCATTTGTGCTCACTTTGAGGCACCACCACCACCACAAGTTCAGGGACCTACAGCACCAGGAGGAGAGGACCCAGTGGTAGAGACTGTTGTGGTTTGAAAGAAAAAGGCTTCCATAGGTGCATAGGGAGTGGCACTATTAGGAAGTGTGACCTTGTTGGAATAGGTAGGGCATCGTTGGAGGAAGTGTGTCAATGGAGCGGCCTTTGAGGTCTCAGATGCTCAAGCCAGGCCTAGTGTGGCCTTCTCTTCCTGCCAATCCAGATGTAGAACCCTCAGCTCCTTTTCCAGCACCAGGTCTGCCTACATGCTACCATGCCTCCCACCATGATGATAATGGACTAAGACTCTGAAACTGTAAGCCAACCCCAGTTAAATGTTTTCCTTAATAAGAGTTACTGTGGTCATGATGTCTCTTCACAGCAATAGAAACCTTAATTATGAGGCAAACACTCTAACCATCCCCATAACTTAAGTCATTACTCCTCAAGCTTAGCTGCAGTTATAATCACCTAGGAAGTTATAGAGAGTGCTGGTGTCTGGGTCCCACCCCGAGAATTTCAGGTTTAGTTGGCTTGGGGTGCAGCCTAGGCAGGGGCATAGTGAAAGCTTCTGAGGTGTTCTGTTGAGCAGCTGCCTGCCAAGTCTGAGAATCACTATTGTCCATCCAAAACGTATCAAGGAGCTCAGGCTGACCATGACATAGCCATGTAGCCAGGAATGATCTTGAACTCCTGATTCTTCTGCCTCTACCTCAGAAATTCTGGGATTATTATTTAGTTAATTTATTTATTTAAATTCTGGGATTATGATTGTGTACCACCATGCCTGGCTTATGCATTGCTGGCAATGGAACACAGGGCTTTGTGCAGGCTAAACAGCACCGTGGCAACTAAGCTGTGTCCTCAGCCTCTCAAATGCTATTGATTAAACAAACATAACTTTGAGCAGTGCTTTGGGGAGGACCCTTTCCCCATTCATTTTCAGAGCTCCTTCTCTTTTAAGACCCGGGATAATGAAAGCACATTACTAAGTCAGATGTAATTTCATTTCTCTCTGGGGAGCAGCTTCGGGTCAGATTCATGAAAAATATCATTAGGCATTTTCTTAGTGTTGAATTTTAATGAATGCTGGTGACCGTGTTGGTTTCTTATCTGTTGCCAAAGTGAAGATGCCAGTGTGATACTCATGGTTCCATGGCTTCATTTCTAGAGACACTGTGTTTAGTGGAGACTCTTCCTACAACATCAGGATGTAGGCTCTGTGTTTTGCAGTCAGCAGCCAATCAGATGACTGCTTGATTTCCCCAAGCCCTCTGGAATTCCCTTTAATTGCTTAAAGAATATTTTGGTGCTACAGAAGACAAGATGTTGGGCTGCGGGTGTAGCTCACTTGAGTGCTTGCCTGACAAGCACAAAGCCCTGGGCTTGGTTCCCAGAACTGTATAAACCAGGAGTGGTAGCACATACCTGTAATCCCAGCATTTAGGATGTGGAGACAGGAGGGTCAGACATTCAAGGTCACAGAGTGTGTTCAAGGCCCACCTGGGATACATGAGACCCTGTATCAAAAACAAGTGAAAGAAACACAGAAAAAGAATGTTGAAGGGTGTTGTGTTGCAAGAGATGGCTAAAATCATGTAGACTTAGTACTCTGTATTTTAACTTTATAGACATCTGTACCTTAGAGATGTTATCCTCCTCCTACCCTCCCTCCCTCCCTCCCTCCTTCCCTTCCCTTCCTTCCTTCCTTCCTTCCTTCCTTCCTTCCTTCCTTCCTTCCTTCCTTCCTTCCTTCTGTGGATGTCTTTCTGTATGCTGTTAATATGTGTTGCTCTGATTGTTTGATAAATAAAGCTGCATTTGCCTACAGCAGGGCAGGATGGAGCCAGGTGGGAAAATCCAAGAGAGACAGTGAAAGGAGAAAGGCGAGTAAGGATAGACGCCAAACCACCGTCCAAGGAGCAACATGTAATGGGATGCAGGTAAAGCCACGGATCATATGACGATACATAGGTTAACAGAAATGGGCCAACTTAAGATGAAAGAGCTAGCTATTAAGAAGTCTGCCATAGGCCATACAGTTGTAATTAATATAAGTCTCTGAGTGATTATTTTATAAATGGCTATGGGACCTCAGGGCTAGGCAGGACACAGGAAAACTTTCAGCTATCCTTCCTTCCTTCCTTCCTTCCTTCCTTCCTTCCTTCCTTCCTTCCTTCCTTCCTTCCTTCCTTCCTTCCTTCCTTCCTTCCTTCTGCCCTCCTTCCCTCCCTTTCCTCCAGTGCCTTCTGGAATTCCAAGTTCTGTGCATATGTGGAAGTTATATGAACATTATAAGGGTTCATTTAACTATTTTTGAGGAGCATGTAAAGGTTTCTTCCTGGGAAGTTGTTTTCTGCTGTTTGGTAAATCAGTCTCAGGGCAGAGCCAAAACAGGCCCCTCACCATTGTTGGGAAGCCAGGCTTTCTCCCAGGGGACTGGCTGCCACTTCCAGACCTAATAAAGGCTGCAGTTTAAGGGTTCACTTATCCAATCACTACTTTTGTTTTGTTTCACAGCTTTCAACTGGGATCTTTGTAAAACCCTGTAAAATACTCCCAAACCAGAACTATCATATTGTACCCCATTTCCTGATTGTTTATCTCTGTGAAGAAAAAAAATCTTTGCTGGTGTATTTATTTGTGAGCATGTGTGAGCATGTGTGAGCATGTGTGAGCATGCTCACACCATGGCATGCTTATGTGCCTCGGATGCCAACTGTGGAAGTCTGTTCTCTCCTTCCAGAGTGTGGGTCCTGAAGGTCAAACCAAGGTCATCAGGCTTTACCTGCTGAGCCATCTCACTGGCCAGGACCAATAACACCTTAAGGACCCAATTCTGCCTTAGAAAATCACCAGGTTCTTTGAGACATCCTCTAGACACCGCGAGAGAGTGGCTGTATCCGCAGTTTCCCCGAGTGCTGTCTGGTTCATAGAAAAGCTCATTCACTGGCAAAAAGAAGATAAATCTTCAGTTTGCATATTATTTCCCTTCTCAATTGACGGGACTGTCAGGATGCGTGAGATTCTGAATAACCAATCAAACCATTAATTTTTGGGTGAAATTCCAGGATGGGTGGCTAATTAGCAATGTCTAATCAGCAGTGCATATGCTGATTTGGGGGAAGGGAGCTGCCTGTAGAGCCATAAAAATGTTGCTGTCTAGGAAGAGGGGCAAAGCATCTGTCCCATCCATGAGTCACCCAGAACATACTGGATGTACTATGAAGTCAGTAACATTCAGCTTGACGCTTATTTCACATCCAAAAGTTAGATCTACAAATATTTTCTTCCTTGGGACAAGTTGTCACAATAAAGAGAAGAAAGCCTTGGGTCTACGCAGCTGTCACCCTTCACTTTATTCTGTAATGATGACATGACCAAAAAGGATACACTGATGGGCTGTTACTCATCAACCAGCTTATTGTGTTGGGAGTGGGGTGGGGTGGGAGTAGGAGTGGGGTGGGGTGGGAGTAGGAGTTGGGGTAGGGGTGGAGGACACAGGTGGAGATGATAGAATTGACAACAAAAAGCTGTATGATTTTGAAGAGGTCACTGAACATCTTTGGGGTTCAACTCCACACTCTTGTCTCCACCCCTGCCTCCACCCCTTCCCACCTCTGTGTGATGGATTCTTCCAAGCGTCCCCCCTCCCCCACAATTCAAGTTAACTTCTTAGAGAAAGTGTAGTTGGACTGGAGAGACAGCTCAGCCAGTAAAGTGCCTGCTAAGCGAGCACTAGGACCTGAGTTCAAGCCCTGGAACCCACGTGAAACAGCCCAGGAGAAGGTGGGGGAGTTTCTAGTNTACAAGAGCAATGCCTTGTTTGTATCTCAGCACCTGCCTCTCTGGGCATCCAGGAAGCAGTGAATAACAAGAAATGTCAATACCAACTCCATACTCAGCTCCTTTCCAAATGTCATTAGATTCTTTGATTGATGCTTACTGTGACATCACAGAGCAGGTGCAGTGAGGAGCCAGCTTTACAGATGGGTAAAGTGAGGCAGAGAAGCAAAAAGCCTAAAAAGAGTGGAGGTAAGATTTAAACTAGACCTATCAACCAGGCATATTCAACTTTTTCCGCATTGCAACAGGAAACTGTCATGTACAAAGTTCAAGCTTAACTACCATGCAAACGAGTCACCAACAGCATCACAAAGAAATCTCAGGAGACTAATTTACAATGTTCCCATGTATTGTATATGACTGGGGATGGGTGAGGATATAGCTATGAAACAAGAAAAGAAACTCAGAGAGGGAGAAATGGGGTGCTGAGGAAGAGGGGGAGAGCATCAGGGCACAGGGGTATGAAGGCAAAAAGGAAAGCATGAATAAGAGTTGGAAAAGTACAAGTTGGGGGGAGCAGGAGGAGGGTAGAAAAATGAGGGAGAAGAATGAATTCAAACAAATTGGGGGTGGCTGGGTGGAGAGATGGGCAATGGTTTATAGGGCTTGCTATTCCTGCAGAGGACTGGAGTTTGGTTGTCAAATGGCTCACAACCACCTGGAACTTCAGCCTCAGAAGATGTAACTACCTCTGCTGGCCTCCATGGATAGCTGCAAGCACCTGAGTATATTCAAACACAGATACACAACACACAAATAAAATTTCTATTCTAAAATAATCTTAAATTTTGTTTGAAAATTCCTGTAATGAAACCTGCTACAGAATTTGCTAATTAAAATTAAAATTTCTCTCTCTCTCTCTCTCTNNNTNTGTGTGTGTGTGTGTGTATTTAATAAGAAATCTGCATGATATTTTAAGTAAGTTTACAGTGTCTGCGTTAGGCTACATCCATAGCTATTCTTGACCACATGTGACCTATGTTTGGACACACCTGATCATGTAATGAAGTAAAATTGTATCTTGGACATGGTGGCTGCTAATTGTTCCCACGATAAATAATAAATAAAATAACTGAAAGCAAGGCCTTACCAGAAGGAAAAATAACACTGAAATACATAGATGAAGTGAGATAGACAAAGGAGAGATGCATTGTGGGTTAAATCCCTGGAAACATAGTCTTGGAAGGCCCTTAGTGTTCGGAATCCCAGCAGATCAGGAGCAGACAGCACAGGAAGGCTCCTGGGGCAGGAAGGTCCCTAGAGAAGTGATGTTCACCCGTAGGAAAGGCTTATACCCCAGGGCCACGCTGAGTCTAACATTCTAATTGCCCTTGGCTTATCCTCCACTGACACAGCAGCCCCTGAGGAGATGGGCGGAGAAGAGAAAAGCAAGGAGATGCCTCATTGTCCCCATTTCCTACCCTCAGCTNTCCACGCACTGGGGTGAGAATTCTTGGAGTGCATTCCTCAACAGAAAGGAAGGTTCTCTGCAGACATGCTCTGTCTGCAGAAGTCACCAGGGTACTATTTGGGAAATTGCTGCTGCAAAACGGTGGATGGTACCCTGGTGGCCTCCTAGACTGATTGGATCCCTAAAAGTGTTTAATTTATCTCGGGGGGAAATTTACACCCTGGGAAAATCTGGTTAAATGTATGAATGAATCTTCTAACTAGCCAAGATAGAAGATATAATAAAATCATAAAGCCAGAAGGCTCTTCCCAAGAGCAACAGGTGTATCTCCCTCCAGACACAAGCTCACTGCAGTCTCCTGCAGGACACTTCTGCTGCTTTTAACAGGCCTCCAGGAAGAAGGTTCCAGAACAGCATGCTACCCTTTAACCTTGAAATTTCTTTTGCTCATCTGGCAGAAATCCCTGCAGTGGGAACAGGGGCTCATTTCAACCTTCTCAGCTCCCAGTGGGATGGAGGACATGAACAGTAGCTTCCTCTGAATCCGAGTCTCCTCAGGCTCAGTGGCAGTCCTGAAGCTTCCGGCAGGATTAGGAGCTTTGGGGGTTAAGAATCACTTTAAGAACCTTCCTTCTCCTCTATGGCAAATAAAACCCTTCAAATAGCCGAGTGTGCGCTTTTTGTAGGNTCTCCATCAGGACAAACTAATTGTCCTGGACAAAGGTACAACTATTGTGGTAGCAACCATCAAATGCTCAGAGACCCTCACAGCAGAGGCTGTGTCAGCTGCAGTGTCCACTGTGGGTCAGCAGAAGCTCTGCCCTTCAGTCACTCTCAGTCACTACATGCCACCAGACCGGGGGGAAATCATGTGTGGACTCTTACAGCTTCTATTTTTGGAGGTGACCCTTGTCACTTCTGTCTGAATTGCCTAACCTGAAGTTGAGTCACAAAAGCACATCTGATTCAAGGGAGCAGAGGAAGACAGTTTTAATATAGCTCCTCAAAGAAAGCATGGACAATGGTTGGTAAATCAACCACTAACAATAAACCACAATTAATAATTAATTAAAGAAACCCTCATGTGGGGATTTCTTGAAGAGAGGTTTTCCATCATATTCCTGAGAGTACATGGAGGAACAATCTGTTATATGTATCTTTCTGTGTGTGTGTGTGTGTGTGTGCATGGGCGTTACAAAACTGAGGTTTTCATTGAGATACCTGGTTCTCACCATGTGCATGTCAGATCATATGTGGCATAATGCAGGCACAAATAAAAATTAGCATTTGCAATTGAGACTAATGAACTTAAAAGCCCATGAAGGATATAGTCAAGTCAATAAACACATTTATTATAAAACATTATAATGGCCAAGTACACAGACTTTGGAATAGGAATTAAAAAAAAAAACCTGAATTTGCATTCTCCTCCTGGTTCGTCTATAGTCACAATGGCTTCTGACACAGAGCGTATGGGAGTCAAAACAAAGAACTCAAGGGAACCTTTTAGTTTGTCAAAATACCTGACAGAAGCAAGGTAAGAGAGGAAGGCATTATGTTGACTCACAGTTCAGGGGATGCAGTTCATTATGGCCAGGAAGGCATGGCAGTAGGCAACTCTTNCCCTAGCAGAGGAAGCCTCTGATGGAGTTTTCTCACTGGCCAGGGTCCTAATTAGGAAGCAGACAGTTTGTGCTGAAAGAGTACTCTAGTTGTAACTCTGAAGGCTTGTCCCCAGTGATCTACTTCCCCCTAGTCGGGCCTTATCAAAAGATTCCACAGCCCATGAAGGCAATGCCACCTACGGCTGAACCAAGGGTTCAAACACAAGCACCTGTAAGGACATTTTATATTGAAACTCCAGCAAACATTAGTGGCGCATATTTGGTGTACTGTTCGAGGCACATATTCTTATCCCAGGGACCCAGGGGAGCCCTGGATTGGAAGCACTGAGGACAGTTTCCTGGAGAAAGGACTCTTGGTTGTGTTTCAGTAGAAAAGAGGAAGTTAGGTAATGAAAGAAGAAAGTTAGAGATCTTCTCTTTGGGAAAAGTAAAAAACTAACCAATCAACCAACTGTGGAGACCCACAGAGGTTTCCTAGTGAGAACTTACTCAGGGTCCAAGAATCTGAGCTTGGTTTACCCAGCAGGGCTGCATAAGGTGATGATTTGACCATAGGCATGGTTATCAGGTGTTTGGAAGAGTCTATACTGGGTTGTGTGGTGCGCTTTGATCTTGCTAGAGGGAGGTCTTTTGCCCTGCTCCTTGGCATTGTTATAAAAAGCCCTTGTGAATAAACAGAAGGGGCCATTGGGTATTGATCCAGGCCCTCCTGAAGCTATCCTGTGTTTCTGTTTTTCTTCTCATCAACTAGGTCTCTCTTTCTGATATTTTCTTATCCCTCTTTCTTCCCCATAAGAACCCTTCAAAAGGCGGGAGCTGGCCTCCCACAACCAACAAACAGCAACAACAAAACCCAAACCAGGGGTGGGTCTAAGTCAGAAGCTGAGCATCCTGGGTCATACCCTAACCTTGCTACTTGGAAGTGGTGTGACCTGGAGTGACTAATTTCACCTCTCCAACCCTCCATTTCCCAAAGCATTCATCAATGGCCTATCAGAACAATGTCATTCTAAGCCGTGTTGGATTGACTTTGGTGGTAATGAAGGACAGCTTCCTCCTGCAAGGAAGGCTTTCTGTGTACACTGCAATGTCATATATGAAAGTCTGGAATGTTCACTTCCATTCTCCACATTGTGAGTTGAAGAGAAAAGCAGATTCATGAGCTAGGATTGGGGACATGAAAGGAGTGGTACATTTGTCTTGAGTCTTAAGAACTAGCTAGGCTCCTTGGTCACAAAGGAAGGTAATTGATTTATCATTCTCACCAAAGTTAAGAGGCTGTCTTTTGTGCCAGATGAAAATTAAATAATTAGCAAGGAATGTTCACTTCATTATCCTCAGCCAACTACCTCTTTCTCCATAAAGATGGGCCCCAGGGAGAATGGTGAAGGATATAACTGCAATTAAATAAGGGTATAAACTTTGCAGATAGCTGTCAGGCAAGAGTCAGGGCTTGGCTGGGATCTATTTAAGAGCATCCACCACTCATAGTGTGCTCCAAGGAAAACGTGTTGTGCATCCACAGGTTNATCCATTCTTAA
Source organism: Neotoma lepida (assembly GCA_001675575.1). Lineage (NCBI taxonomy): Eukaryota > Metazoa > Chordata > Mammalia > Rodentia > Cricetidae > Neotoma > Neotoma lepida. The sequence continues at coordinate 99,035 of LZPO01007984.1, read as the reverse complement.
GGCACAGAAGTCAAAGAAAAGAGCTCCTTCTAAAGTTGTCTATGAAGGCAAATGTATAGAAACTATCCCAAGGAGTGTGATGTTCCCCTTAGAGATCCAAAATCATGGGGAGGCCAAAATCCACAAGACACAGTGAGGAAGGGATATGTGTACTCCAGATTAGCTGGCTGTTGACATGTCTTGGCAGTAAAGGTGCTTGTCACCAAGCCTGATGATCTGAGCTCAATCCTGGACCTCACATGGTTGGAGGAGAGAACTGACTCCTGTAAGTTATCCTCTGACCTCCACATGCACTCTGTTACACAAAATAAATATATGTAAAAACACTTTTAAAAAAACAAGTTAGCTGAAATTTCAGAGTTACCACTATCAGGCCTAAACATGGAAATAAATTCCTTGTACAAACATTTATTGAACATTTACCTTGTTCTAGGCCCATTGTCAGAGTCCTGTGGATATAACACTGAATAAAACATGTCTTCCTCATGTTAAATTCCGCTGTATAATTGAGATTAGACCCAACTTTAAATAAGAGGAATCCAAATTTAAAAAAGAAAACCACATCTTTCGTTAGAAGTGAAAGTAACCCACCTTTTCCCTTTAAGACCATTCCACAAAGTCGAGATGCTTCCCAGCTCCAAGGCTAATACCTGTTAGGTGTTTATTGTGAGTGGTCATGGACTGAGCCAAGAATTTAGATCTCTGTTTCTAAGAAGGAAGATGGAAATTGATGATGGATCAATAATTGCTTTGCTGTTGATTAAAAAGCTGGCTTTGCTGTGTTTCCCTTTCTGCATTGTTTATAACCAGATCACCGAAGTAGACATTCTCCTACGGTAGGAAGGCAGAGCCCTGGGCACACACGAGTTAATGGGAAGTTTGTCTTGATTACTTCTCTTCAGATTGCTAATAGCTAAAAATCCTATGTAAAAAACATGTCAGTAGAGAGTCAAAACACTAGTGGAAGGGCTGGAGAGATGACTTAGTGGTTAAGACCACTAGTTGCTCTTGAAAGAGGACCCAGATTTCAGTTCCCAGCACCCACATGGCAGCTCACAACGGTCTGTAACTCCAGTTCCAGGGGATCCAAAGCCCTCTTCTGGCCTCCGTGGATACTTGTATGCACATGGTGCACATATACTCATGCAGGTGCTTCCTCTCCCTCCCTCTTCCTCCCTCCCTCTGTCTCTCTCTATCTCTCTCTATCTCTCTCTCTCTTTTCAAGGATATCCCTCTGGGAGATAACAATAGTTTAACCTCTTGGATGAAAAGAAACTTAAATATTAACCTCATGCTATGTATAAAAATGAATCACATAGAGATTAAAAACAAAATATAAGAAATCATGAGTGTTTTCTGGAATAAAATTTAAGATTTTACATATTTAATCTAGTGGTAGAGAAGGTCACAAGCAGACAGCACACTCATATACACAAATACATACAATGACACCACAGCCAGAAAGGGCCATTAGGAAATATAGTAAATATGTATACACATGTATGTCTCTATATGATGCAAGTATAGAATTATCCTTAATGGAAGAAAAAGATAAACACTCTACAATGAGAAATGACTAAAGCAATTCACATAATATTTACACTTAATTTATAGGAATTTAAACAGTTAAGAAACAAAGAGAAAAAAATCACAATAAAAAATGGGACTGCTCTGCTAACTGTCAACTCAACAGCTTTATATCCCAGACATAGGTGGTGGTTGTTTTTTAATATAAAATGTCCCCCCAAGGCGGATGTGTTTGGGGCCATTATTTGGTAAGGCTGTGGAACCTTTAGGTGCTGGAGCTTTGTGGGGGCGGGGGAGAAAGTCACTGGGGCCGGCCTTGAGATATTTATAGCCCAGCCCCACTACCTGTTCCTGAGCTCCACTCCTTGAGCGAGGATGCAATGTGAACAGGTGTCTACTGCTCCTGCCACCCTGCCTTCCCTGCCTGCTGCCAGGCCTTTCTAGCCATGATGGACTGTTGTTGGTTGTTTTTTTGTTTTTTGGGGGGCCTTCCTGCCACCAAGCTCCCAAATAAATCACACACAGAGGCTTATTCTTACTTATAAATGCCCGGCCTTAGCTTGGCTTGTTTCTTGCCAGCTTTTCTTAACTTTAAATTAACCCATCTGTCTTTTGTCTCTGGGCATTTAGACCTTTCTCAATTTCTGTATCCCTTTTTTTCTTACTCCTTGGCTGGTTGTGTAGCTAGGTGGCTGGCCCCTGGAGACTTCTTCCTTCTCTGGCTACTTCTTCCTTCCTCCCAGGTTTCTCCTTCTCTATATAGTCTCTCTGCCTGCCAGCCCCACCTATCCTCTCTCAGCCTTGCTATTGGCCATTCAGTTCTTTATTAGACCATCAGATGTTTTAGACAGGCACAGTAACACAGCTTTAGAGTTAAACAAATGCAACATAAACAAAAGTAACACACCTTAAAATAATATTCCATAATATTTCCTCCTTTTTGTCTAAATAAAAAGAAACATTTTAACTTTAACATAGTATAACTACATACAACAAAAAAAGTTATCAAGTAAGAATTAATTTATAATATTCAGTCCATTTACATTTAGCAAATTCGGAGGAAGCACTCCACCATCCATCCATCTTAGTGACTCCAAAGTTTTATACATAATTTACTTTCTATCATAACTAAGGAAAACTGCAACTATAACTATCNTTAATTTCATCAAAGACCCAGAAGGATGCAATATTATCTAATAACAGAGATATTTGTCTGCCTGGACAGTCGCCCAAAGTTTCTCTGCAATGTTGGGGCATCCATCTTCAGCCTACAGGCCTAGAGTATCTGGCAGATTTTTCTATGAGGAAGGAATTTTGGACTGTCCTGCCTTGTTTTGGCAAAGTTCNTCAGTCACTTTCTTCTGTGTCCTGCAGAATGTCTACCAGACTCTTCTGTGAAGCAGAAATCTCTGCCTTGTTTTGGCAAATTTCAACAGTCTTTTTCCTGTGTATCCTGCGTGTCCAGTCTGCACAGCACATTGTCATCAGTCAAAGGCACGAGCAGTTTCTTTGCCCAGTGGCTAACCTTGCCACAACGAAAGCAAACTCAATAAGGAGTTTCTTCAATGCCCATCATCTTTTCTGAAGTAAATTGATGCTGCCAGGAGCAGATGTGTCTCATTGTCATGAAAAACTTTAAGTGAACAAAACATTTTAAATGCCATATTCTATACNTCTTTGAAATATTTGAAGACNATCTATCTAAAATATGTCTATTTAACCTAGAAAAAATATCTAACATACCTATAAATTTGATTGTTATAAATGACTAACTACTGACCTATGTTTCTTGATTGTTCTATATAGTTTATAATAATAGCTTTCAAAAACTAGAACTTTACCTTACATTTTTAAATGAACTGCATAGGTACAATACCTTAAACAAGAGTAGAAACATATATATAATATGTGGTAACAAAAATAATCTTAAATTTGCATCACTATACACTTTAGAAAAAAGTAGAAACATATATACAGTATAACAAAAATAACTTTAAATTTATATCAATATANAAAAATCCTTTGAACAAAAGCAGAAATACATACAAAGTGTGTTGTAACAAAAATTACCTTAAATTGGTATTAATATAAAAGTCCTTACAAATACAAAATATTTGAGATCAATAGTTGTCCCTGAGTTCATAATAGATTCAATAATCTACTCTATTTTTTTATAATCACCCCCTTAAATGAAAATAAACATAAACAGTATTTTGGGAATTTGGTGGTAGTTCTTTAGACTACTTTCTGCTGATTGTGCATGAAGTATCTTTAGGGTCCCTTGAGATAATGACCAAGTCCTGGGAAGATCAGCTATAATCTTTGCTGATGATATCATGTGTCAAGCTTCAGGAGATCTCCATTGATCACACCTGATCCATATTGTTCCTGAAGGAATCCACAGCTTCTTATCCCCTGTGGGAACAAAACTAAAAAGTATTTTTGATTTCCATTTGACAAATACATTTTTGACTTCTTTTTTAAAGTTAAGGCATTCCTAAGGTATCTAGATTGATTCAATTTAGCAGTCCAGTTCACAATTCCATGCATCCTAGCAGCTGTATTTTGCTTTTTAGCATTAAAAAAAAATTCAAAATCAACACAATACCATACAGGATCCATACTCCCTGTGTATTTCCCATCTTACATGTTTTTTTTTCTTTTACTCTCTCTTTAAAGACTTTATTTTTATAAACTATTCATTTTTTCTATGACTATACCATTTTCCTTTTTTTTAAGCCTACACACATTGTTAAACACACTATAACCTGATTAGAGGTTTTTCCATCTAGATCTCTTTTATTTTTACTGTGTATCTCTAATCTTTTTTGACCACACTAGCAAACTTTAGACAAGGTACACCTGAATCCTCTGAGTGCTGCTCTCAGCTGGCTTTTCTTGCTTCTCAGGTCATGAAAGCCAAGCCTAAAACGCACATCCTGGTTGGAGGTAGGTGACCAAAAACTGCATTAAACCTTACTAGCTATGGAGGCTGAGACCTGAGCTGCTTGCAGGCATTTGTTTAGCTTGCCTCTCATAGTACAGGCTGACGCTGAACTTACAATGTAGCTGAAGATGACCTAGAATTCCAGATCCTCCTGCTTCTACCTCCTGCTGGGATTACAAGTGTGTACCACCAAACCTGTTTGTTTATGCATTGCTGGAGATAGAACCCTGGGCCTTGTGCATACTAGAAGAGGACATCCTCAGTCTTGGTATGAACATTTCAATATCTCCTGTATATTATTTTTGTTTATGAAGGCTTCATGTACTGTTATATTCACAAGAAAATGAAAGGATCCAGAATTTCAAAGTCACTAAAAAATACCAACATTGATGGAATGACACAAATCAAAATAATCAAATAATAAAAGGCAAACATGAACAGTGCGCTATCCAGAGTGAACAGAATTTGTGAATCTCTATGTGCCAGGGCACGTGTATGGACACATGTGAGGCCTTCACACAGTGACAAAAGAAAGAAGGGATAGGATGATAAAAACAATTCTGAAAATGAGATTTGACTGAGCCAGCCGACTATTCCTCTGTTCTAAGTGTTATGTCTGGTACAAAACTGCAACAGAGCAGAGTGGAAAACCGCCACTTAAAACAAGACCACAATTTCTTTAAATACAGCAGAACCTCTAGTAAGCTTACATTTCTCATAATAAGCACAGAATCTTGTTTTTCAGCATGAAATTGATGAGAACCATTGTTGAAGGCAAAGGAGACCCTGGGGTACTGAAGTGGCTTCCAGAGTCTTGCTCTTTACAGTCAAAACGGAGGAAGCATCAGTCTTGAGTTGCTCTCAAGCAGGTCCTCAGTGATGCACATTGCAGAGTAGGAAGACAGCTATTGGTGAGATGAGACAGGTGCCAGGACACAGACATCCTACTGTACAATGAGAAAGAACACTATGCTCTTTAAAACAGGGTATCTCACTGAGCCCCGAGCAAGGCTAGCTGCCAGCAAGCCCTGGACACCCTATGGCCTCCACTCACCACAGCACGAGGTTTATAGCGACCTGAGAGGCAATGTGGAGCTTTTTATGTTGCTGCTGCTGAGGATTCAAACTTGCAAAGTAAGTGCTCTAGCATTCTCAGTCCAACCCCATGACTTCATTTCTCCCTTAGATTGCTGTTGCCTTTGTTACAAATTAAACAAATTTCAGTAGAGCTCCCCAAGGTGGCCCTAAGATGAATGCAAAGACTCAAACCTTCAATCTTATAACAGAAAGCATAAGATACATTTTGTAAGCTAGCTAGTTGAAATTTTCTAAAGACATGGTTTGTGGGCTTNGGATGGGGCTCCATTAGTAGAACATTTTCCTAGCATGCATGAAGTTCCGGGTTTGAGCCCAGCCCTACATAAATCAGGTGTGGTGGTACACACTTGCCATCCCAGCACATAGGAGGTAGAGGCAGGAAGACCAGAAGTTCAAGGTCTTCCTTGGATATACAATGAGTTTAAGGCCAACCTGGACTACATGAGGAGAGAGAGAGGGAGAGGGAGAGGGTGAGGGAGAGTGAAAGTGAGAGAGCATGAGAGCGAGTGATCGAGCTAGCAAGAGAGAGAGAGAGAGAGATTGAGACAACTGTTCACAATAGACCTAAAAGAAGTAGTAGGTGGGTCAGAATTTATCACAATACATGTCTCTACTCAGTAACAGACACTTTTGAGAATCTGAACTAACATAGACCAGGAGAAAATATTTCTAATAGTGATTATAGCACTGGGATATCTGGAGATACTGTAATTTCCTAGAAGCCAATAATAAAATCATTCAGTATCTAAGGACTGATTATCATATTTTACATAGGGAAATATGCAAATGCTAATGAGATCATGAATATGAGTTCTGCGTCATCATAAATTTTTAAAGCAAACTAAAGTCATCATAACATGGCACTAAAAGCACAATGTATTTCCAGTTTTACTAATTTTTAAAATTATGTGCATATGTGTGGGTACGTACACATGAGTGTAAGTGTCTATGAGGCCAGAAAAGGGTCTCAGATTCCCTTGGAGCTGGAGTTACAGGCTGTGGTGAGCTACCCAATGCAGGTGCTAGGAACTGAACTCAAGGTGATCTGCAATCTTAATCACTGAGCCTTTCCAGCACCCACTATATTTCTTTCTTAAACTGATAACATCAAATGCTGGCCAGAATGTGAGGCAATTAAGACATCAATGTATTGCTAATGGCCTGTAAATGTCTTTGATCAATTTGGGAAAAAAAAAGATTCCGGAGCTTCTTTGAAAAGTCCACAAACCCCGGCCTGATGACCTGGAACTTCTACCTGGAGATATTTACTAAGGAAAAATGAAAACACATAGCTACAAAGAAGTTTCTGCAAGAATGGCAATAGAAATCTACAACTGGTAAAGATGCAGAGAATAAGTGACTCTGGTGGCTGCCCCAGTCCTAACAGTTACATCTACAATGCCACCTCACGCACCTAAGGCTCAGGGAACATTGTAGAAGAGCGGTCAGAAAGACTGGACGAGCTAGGAGACCAGACTTGTCTTTGAGATAGCATCTTTTAGCTATGACAGGAAGCTGCACCCACGACACCTCAACAATATGGCTGCCTAAACAAGACCTGCACAATGATTATAGCAGTAGACAGGCCAGCATGGATGGGGAACTCTTACAGGGGCTCCATCCCTAGAGGAAGAGCTACAGGCAGCCCACAGCTACTACACGAGGGAGAACCAGTTTCTCCAGGGGTGTGCCCCCGGTAGGTTATCCAACCCCGAGTGGTCAGACCCAAACAGTACACCTAAGAGGAGTGTTACATGGACTCAGTAGGCATAGCTAGGTGACAATAAGAAAAGAAGATGAGAAGGACCAGGGAGTCATGGAAGGTGTTGGAGCAAGAGGGCTGGAAAGGATGTAAATACAGAATGCATTCNAGAAATTCTCAAAAAATATATTTAAAAACCTGGTATACCANCCCCCTCACACACACACCTAACTTCATACACCCGTNAGAATGAGAACCACGGGGACACATGGAAGGATCTCCTGAACTCAGATGTAATGGAGCAAAATCAGGAATCCATTTGCTGCAGTTCCCTGAGCAGAAACACTCAACCTTCTGGATTTTTAATGCAATTTGTTCCCAGCCTCAACCCACCTGAAGGAGGAAAGTGATTTTCCTTTCCGTGGGAGAATCTCTTTGTAACATCTCTGTCCATCTCCAATCCAGGACCGTTTGTCAGGACTACCAAACACTTGCTTCCGTTCCTGACAGCCTGGCACNGTAAATTTGGATTTTCTAATGTAATGACTGTGAAGAGTAAAGAGAAAAGTCGTCGAGGGATAGAACACGGCCCTCGGCTCAAGTTATCTGTCAGATAGTAATACAGTCTTAGCCCAGGTTCCCTGGAAAATAGAGCCAAGGGCAAAGGATTATCTGTTAACACCTTAGTGGGAAGTGTAATCCTGTGGAATTAAGAGCGAGGGAAATGGGGAATTGATTAAGGGAATGGGGTGAGATCAAATACAAGGGAGAGCATTGCTGAGATGCCCAAATCGCATACCAAATACGTTAGAATTGTTCATTCTTACAGAATTACCAAGGTGGAGGGAGACAGTGTGCCANGTCTTCAGAATAACCCTGGAGTGGGTGGGCAGGGGAAGGGCATGAAACTGGGTGGAGGCTGACAATTTCATCCCNCAGGTCTCTGCCTCCCCTCTTCTGTGTCTGCAGGTTTTCCTTTCAACAGTACATCACCTAGACCTCCCAAGGCAGAGTTGGGCAAGACTTGATGTTTTAGACTAGATGTTAGTTTTTTTATTATAATTTTTTAAAAGTTAAAACATCATCTTCAGCTACGAAGAACAGTCTTTAAGTATTATTTTGTATTCAAAACTCACAGGAGTGGAGCTGAGGTTCCCAGGACTCCATAAGGAAGATTTCCTAAGTCATACGGTTCATTGTACTTAAGGTACTGCACAACATGTTTTTAGTTATGTTTTTNATACTTGTTCCAAAAGGAACAGGGACAATGACAGTAAGTGCTGCGGCGTTGAGAGAGAGCAGGCCATCTACCTGACACTCTATCATGAAAAACTGATGCTCAATAGTGTCAATCTGACATGTTAAGTNGTGAACTTACATTTATTTATCTGGAGCTCAATTNATTGTTGTTGGTGTTGTTTTATTTTTTTTCACTTGATAACTGATATCTTTCTTTACTTTCAAAAAATCTCACCTAACATCTCTTCTACCTGGTTTTCTGACTTTCCATCTTGAAACATATTGTTTGAAATATATAACACACAAGCGCACATGCGCACACAAACACAAAAACGGTACATGTGTCAATACATTGATCTGTGATTCTTAAGTTCAATTTCATATCTGCCTTCTTTTGGCCTTTCTACTCTGAAACTTGGGTGAGCTCCTCGGTATTCTCCCTAGTCATTAATTCAGTCTCCTGTTGCATCCTTCCATCTGATGGTTTCATTTTTCAGAGTTCCCTTCAGGGCACTCTGCCACGTCTTTACTGTTTTTATGGTCATTGTCACCTTTTATCTCTTTAGATAGCTTAAACACATGCATCTAGACTTTTTCAGAACCCTTTATGGTTTCTACTAAACGCTTTCACACAGGACAACCTTTTTGGCCTNGGTTTTTCTCATTGATTTTGACATGTTATATGCCAAGTGTGAGGCTTTTGTTANATTGTTGTGTTTTCACTCAGTCTATGAAGGTTTAGTGGCACTTGTGTCAGAGTCCCACGNTGGGATACTTAATTCAGAGCCAAGTCTCACCACAGTAATCCTGAGCTTTTATCTGATAAGACGTTGTGTGTGCATCTGTGTGTTCTCACACGTGCGTGTGAATGCATGTGTGTTTGTCAGAGTTCAACATTGAGCATCTTCCTCAATAGCTCTCAGTTTTATTTTTTTGGGAGGCAGGCACGTGCAGGATTTCTCGCTGAGCCTGGAGCTCATGGATTCAGCTAGATTGGCTGGACAATATGCTTCAGGGATCCATTTGTCTCTATCCTCTCCTCCTCAGTACTGGGTTTATACATGTACCATCACGTCTTTCTTTTACATAGGTGCTGCCAATCTGAATTCAGGTCCTAATGCTTGCACACCAGNCATTTTACTGACTGAGCCGAGTCCCCAACTCTGATCAAATTACTCTTCCATCACCTATTCACTCAACTCAATACAATCTATGGGATTAGGCTGTAGTCTACGAACAGCCTTGCCCTAGAGCCTATTCCACAACGTGAGCTTAAGTGTGACCTGGCGCCATAAGGAGTGTTCAGTCATCTTTCTTGGGGATAAACTTTAGCTGCCTTTGTTACCATAAGTGGGTCTGTTAGATTCTCTTCCTTCGGGTGAGCTCTGAGTGCCTCTGTCTGCATAGTCCAGGAATTTCTGTTCCCATTTGCCTTTGGGTATTTCTGAACAGAAATGTTTGATTGACTGTTCCATGACAAATATTTTTATCTTATTTTCATAGAGATATATAATTAATCACTATTTTTCATTTTGAGTGTATATACAGTTCTGTGATGCCAAATCACAATATATTGAGGAAGTTAAAAAATCCAATATAAATAAGTATTATTCTGGTTTATACTATGTAAGAATACTGGAAATAGACTTCTTGTTCAACCTTTTCAAAGGTATATAGCATTTAAAAAGATATATACCATTTAGATAAGTTCCAAGGCAGTTATTAAAGCATATGTANAAAAAAAATCCATCACAGTATTACTTGAAAATAAACAGAGAAAATACCTAAATGATCCACAATTGGGAGCAATTAACTAAATTCCACACAGGAAGAACTTCCAATTATTAAACATGATTATGTAGATATATGTGTTGATGGGAAAATAGTTTACTAATTAAATGGACAATTTATACAATAGTGTGTGCCTATGAATATATGTGTATACAAACATACATGTAATATTGAACAAATGTATTGTTCCCTGCTTGTAATCCCAATACTTGGGCAGTAGAGACAGAAGGATCAGAATTCCAGGCCAGCCTGATTTACCTGAGACTCTATCTCATAAAACAAATTATTAAAATGTTTCCTTTTAAAGAATATTGGTCTGTGTCTTTCTTGTTTTGTTTTTAACTAACTGAAGTTTCTCTTGTTAGACATTTTGTCTCCCATTTCCATACTGGTTCAATGGGAATAACTACAGTGTGATGGCTAATCTTGGTTGTCAACTTGACTACATCTGGAATTAACTAAAATCCAAGCAGCTGGGAAGACATGTGGGGACTTTTTCTTAGTTAGATTTTTCCAGGTTGACTGGATCATCTGAAGTCAGAAGGCCTATCCCAAATCTGGGCTCCTCCTCTGGTGGCACCCACATAAAAAGACATGTCTCTTTGTCTTCACTCTCACTGCCAACTTCATCTATCCCGAACCATTCCTTCACTGGTGCTAGAACCTACTTCTTCAGGATTCCACCATGCATTGAAAACTGTCATCTCTCTAGGACTTCCCTGAGTCCCCAACATCAGATGAAGACTGCTGAGAAAGCCAGTTTCCTGGACTGAATGACTACTGGAGATAGCCATTGTTGGAGTGCTCAGATCACAGCCTGTAAGCCACTCTAATAAATTACTTTTTAATATATAGATGAGAGAGAGGGGGGTTGGAGATAGAGACAAAGACAGGCAGATACTTTGGGTTTTTAAACTGTTAAGACCGTGAAAGATTCTGGGTACCTTTGAAGTTGTAGTAAGTACATTCTATATTATGATATAGCTACAAGCCAAAGAGAGGAATGTGGTGATTTGAATGAGAATGTCTCCTATAGGCTCACATATTTGAAGGCTTGGTGTCTAGTTGATGGAACTATTTTGGTCAGGATTAGGAGGTGTGGCCTTGTTGGAGGAGTTGTGTCACTGGCCAAGGCCAGTCTATTTCTCTCTTTCTGCATAAGATGTAAGCTCTTAGCTGGTGCTCCAGGGCCACATCTGCCTGCCTGTGCCATGGTCCTTGTCATGATAGGCATAGAATCACCCTCTGAAACTGTAAGCAAAACCTCAATTCAATGCTTTCTTTGGGAAGTTGTCTTGGTCATGGTGTCTCTTCACTGTGATCAAACGGTAACGAAGGCACACAGCAAACTCTGAATAGGAGTGTTGTGGAGATTAAATGAGAACTTCCATGCCAATCATGTCTGCACACACATCATCCAACCAAAGGCTTAAAAAGATCTGTCCTTGACTCTAGATGTATGAATTGAAGAGGACCTCATCAGGAGTCGAAGGGTGACAGCAAACATCACATGCTCTAATAAAGTAGTAAGGGAGCTTGAAATGTGATAGTGGGGAGGGAAGGGAGAATATACAGGAAGTAAGTATTATGTAGATTACAAATGAGGACAAAGTGGCATAATCTAAATTATAAAGAGGGAAATCCAAGATGCTTTAGGAAGTGTTAAAATGTCATAATAAGGCTCAAATCCTTTATAATATAATGGCATCCTTCTGAAACCCAGAAAATACAACAAAATATCTCCATAAGTAGAAGTAAGATGTGGCATAATTACATATCTTTATCTATATAAATTTTATAATATACATATAATTTTATAATTTTAAGAGAATTCTAGTAAGCCCATAGAAACGGTATAGTTACAAAGACCAATGGAATGCTTCAGATTTACAGTAAATAAAGAGCATTTTCAAGTGCTATTATGAAGGAATACTGCTAATATATAATTTTTAAGTCTTAAATACAATGTTTAAAAGTTATGCTTTTATGTTTTGAATGTGGTATGTCCCCCAACAGGCATTGACGCCAGGTCCCTAGCTGGAGATGCTCTTGTGAAAGGTGCTAGAAACATCGGGAGTGTGCTTGGGGCCTCAAGCTTTTGAAGGTATTTTATTTTTATTTTTTAATTATGTGCATGGTGTGTGTGTATGTGTGTGTATGTATGTGTGTGTGTATGTGTGTGTGTATGTGTGTGTGTGTATGTGTGTGTGTGTATGTGTGTGTGTATGTGTGT
>LZPO01007984.1:75316-86241 GCA_001675575.1 Neotoma lepida | reverse complement strand
GTACACGGCATCAGACCCCCTGGAGCCACCTGATGTGGCTGCTGGGAACTGGACTCCAGTCCTCTGCAAGAGCAATATGCACTCTTAAGAGCTGAGACATCTCCCCAGCCCTTCAAAATCCAGTCTTAGTTTAAAAGAACTCTTAAGAAAATATGAATAAATGGATACTTCTTTAATATATCAAGAGGTATGTAAAATTGATCATTGATTAAATCCTTCAAGATGCAGTCCTAAATGCCATGATTCTAAATATTGAAATGGGAAAGTTCAAAATCTCCGTAATTCTAAAATTCTCCAAGTCACATCCCCCAAAATAAAAATCCTGAATGGTAAAATCTTGAAGATCCGGGATCCTGAAAATTCGATGTGCATGGGGAGTTGGGTCAGGAAGGTTATATAAGAGGGATAAACAGTGAATTGTGGCGAAGGAATTGGCCATGGCACACGGCAGTGATGAGCAATTCGGTCTAAAATGCTTCACTTGTCTGCATTGGCATTCTTTCCAGATGAGGAAGTTCCAGAAGCTTTAATGAATTCAAACCACATTTGCCTGGAGAAGCCAGAGTCGTTACCGCCTGGCTCCCAGGTCGTTACGTGCATGGTAGGTTGATCAAGAAGACACTTATGCAACACTGCTATTTAATCACCACGTTATTTTGGCCAGTTTTGTGGTCTGTGTACAAGTGCCTGCGGAATGGAGTTCTGAGAGTCAAGCACAACACAGAAAGTGGCACTGGAGATGGGGAATTTTAATAGGGTATGCACTCGTGGGGATATACTGAATTGTAGAATTTCATAATATAGAGACATGTAGAAAGTCAACAGAATGCACCCTCTAAGGTAAGCAATACTTCTTTAAAAACACAGCTATTTACTGTGACGTGTCTTCAACATATAATTATTTCTGTGTCTGCATGAACTATCTGCAGTTCATCCTTCCTCNTCATCAAATAATTACCCTTTCTCNTTCTCCTTTCTGCATGTTATACTGCACCTACATGTGCATTTGTCTGTCTGTCTGTTTGTATGTCTGTATGTGTGCATTTATTTTAGACTAGGATCCATATACGAGGGACATGAGTCATGAAAGAGGATGTAAAGCTAGTTGTTTTTTTTTCTTCTTCTGTGGCAGATAAGCACATAAAAGTATAATTGATAATGGAAACATAAAATCCAAGGTGAAACTCCACCATTTTAGAATGGCTATGCTAACTGTATAGAAGCTCATTGAGATGTATAGATATTGGGTCTGGCTAATCTCACTGTGTGATGGCTTTAATTTGAACGTTCTTTACAACAATGCTTTAACTATCACAAAATACATACTTCATGATCCTGAGAGTTGCCAGGCTCCTAGGATGGACTACTTCTGTGTCCTTTTCACCTGTCAATTTCACTTCCTAGTCTTTTGTTGTTGTTTGCTTCTCCTCTTTTTTTTTAATCTACCTCCCTGCCACACCCACACTGTTTTAAACTGTCAGCATTATTTCCACAGGTCCCCGTGCTGTGTGCTTCATTTTTGCTTCATTTACAGTACTGGAATGTAGAAGATGTAATGGGGCATTCGGGGACTTATAATTTGTATTTGACATATTTTGTTAAATTAATTCAATAAAAATTCATTATTGCCACATTGACTTTGTGAGGAAACACTGTGCACATTGCTATGAACAGGGAACTTTTTGCTTGGTGGGGAGATCCTTTTGCACATCTGTTTTCTGGAAAGGTAAAAACTCAAGATCTTAGCTCTTTGGNCCATGTATGCAGTGGGAACCCAGTGTGGTTTTGGCCCATTTCATCAAAAGGCTTCAGTCACCCCTTGGTGTATTCTAGATGACCACAGTTACAAAGCTGGGAGCTTTGTGCTGAATATAGTGTGCTCATTATTATTGCATAAAATAGCTTATGAAATAAGATCTATCAAGTAGATAAAATAGCTGCTATAATTTGTGTCAACTCTATATCAACACGGAAATAATTACTTATAATGGTAAGCAGAAAAAAAGAATATGAAAATTCCAACTAGATTACATCTTGAATATTTATTATTTGTGTGTATACATATATGTGTGTGTCCATGTGAACGTATGCAATGAGTGTGTAGGTACCTGGAGAGACCAGAAGGCCTTGGATCCCCTGCATCTGGAATTATAAGCCATTGAGAGTCATCTGGTGCAGGTCCTGGGAACTAAACTGGGATCCACTTAANCAACTACTCTTAACTGCTGAGCCATCCCTCCAGCCTCCTAGATCAGAATATAAAATGTACTAAAAATAGCAATGACATGATAGGTACTAAGTTGGTGTATGGAAAAATAAGTGATTTATGAAAATGATAAGATGTTGGGTCATTGTTTTCCTATTTAAATTAGGAAAATCTGTGTGCTATCAAACTGTTGGGAAATTAGCTAGTATAATTCTGAATTCATACTGGCAGTGCTTAAGGACTTACCAGTGTGAAAACTCTGAGCATTTGAGGTTTATAATTAAGACTAAAAGGGCCAATTTTATGTAAAATCNCAAAAGTAGAGGTCATCTGCCAGCGTCCCTCAGTCTTCCTGGTTTCCCTGATACTGCCCCATCAGACGCAAGCCTCCACACCAGTGTCCACTCGGCTCTGAAAAGAGGGCTGCCTCCAACGCCTCATGCAGGCTCCACTATCTGTTCTTCTACAGACTTAAAAGGCTTGATTACTTCATAAACATTTCAATCAAGTATGTTTTGACAAATGATAGAATCGAAAACTATGTGCAAAGTCATGGTTTATATACACAAATGATCAAAGACAAGCACGTTTAATTATTGAACATATCTGGGTGATCAGCTGAGAGGCTTTGTATGAATAATAAAATACTGTTTGAAAGAATAATAAAATACCGCTGTTGTGAGGCAGCACATCCCAGCACCTGGGAGGCAGAGGTAGGAGGGTCTAGAATTAGAGGTCAGCCTGATGTTTGCAGTGAGTTCCAGGACAGTCAGGCTTACACAGTGATACTTAGTCTCAAAAACTAAAACAATAGCAAAAAACAAAAAACAAAAAACAAAAAATCAAAAAAATCCCCAGCACTGAAACCACATAAACATGCTGAACTTCACATTTTAGACATCCTTATATATCAATTTCATAGTTATTTTCCTAGTTTTTATTTGCACGCCATTATGCATAATATTATAAATTATATAATATAGATTATGTATAATGCATTATGGAAATTTCAACTTTCATCATGTTCTGTGACAGTATTGCTTAGAAGGGTATAAGCAATACAGTCAGTTGTACAAAATTTGAACACAATTGAACCAAAAATATAGATGAAATTGGTATAAAAGATGGAAATGGGAAAAAGCAGCCCCCAAGNAAATATTTCCACAATGTGGGCTTCGATGTGGCAGTGACAGTGGGCTGTGTGGCCATCTCGGCCTACATTCTGGGGGGGGAATGGCTGATAGCACCCCTCCCAAGCTGACAGGCACTGGGAGCCTGTGTTGTGGGTCATCCATATCCTTTCATGGTCCTACCCACTCTCTGTTTCTCACCAGCCTTATAAATGCAGGAAATCGATTTAACAGAGGGGGATGCCCAGATGGACAGCTCCCCTCATTTATTTTGACGTTAACACTGTTCTGTGTGAATTAAAGTAATGAGCATGTTAAGATGAAGTGAGGCTGTTTTTATATTTCATTTGTGTAATTGAAGGTGTAAACCGGGCCCTGTGGCAGGTGAGCAGCTCCAGACTGCTTCAGTTCCTGAATTTTCCAGGAAAGGATTAGAGAATATCTTCCCTCTCATAGGGCATGACAACTAAGAATAGAAGTGACTTTGGTAGAGCCTTTGTGTGTGTGTGTGTGTGTGTGTGTGTGTGTGTGTGTGTGTGTACAAATGACGATGCATGTGGAGGTCAGAGGCCAGTTGTCAAATGGCTTCCTTAATCACCTTCCACTTTATATATGAGGCAGGGTCTTTCCCTGAACCTAGAGCTTACCTACCCATTCTTCTAGATGGCCTGGCTAGCAAACACCAGGGACCCTCTTATCTCTGCATGCCTAGATTTTTCNTGTAAGTTCTGGAGTTCAAACTCAAGTCTTCAGGTTTGTGAGCATCACTTTACTGACAGCCATCTCCCCAGCTCCAGCAACAGGGTCCTTTTCTGGAAAGCTTGCTCTGTGCAGCTCTATGCAAGGCTCATTTGTCTACATTATCGTTAGCCCTCAGCACAAGGCTTCCAATTTCTATAGATGAGGATGCCGAATCTCAGGTGTTAANAAAGGAAAGAGCTTGTGAGAGAGGTGGCTGGGACCTAAACTATCNCCCTGTGGCCTCAAACTCTTCTTGCTGCCACTGTATGGACTGGAGAAGTTGGCCATTGCCATGGATGTTGTGGTTGTACTTGATGAATTATTTTGTCACCATTGCTCCGTGACTAAAGTAACAAGTCAAGCACTGTCTTAAGTTCCGGCCCAATGTTCAACAGCTATTAACTTGGGATATTCAGCTTTTCTTTCTCCACAACCAAACTGTAGATAAACTATTCAACATGCCCAGATAGGTTGAAAAAGCAATAAAAAGCTTTCAGAGTTACATTTGCTTACTCACTCGTTTGGGGTGTGTGTGTATGTGTGTGTGTGTGTTTGAATTTCTTAGGCAGGATTTTCACATCTGCAGGGGAGTAAGTGCTGGGCATTCATACTCCTAGGTTCTTACTCAAAACTTCCATAAATGATACTCAGGTTCCCAGGCTCACACTGATGGGCTTTGAAGTTACCAGTGTCCTCAAGAGAGGAGCTGGTTAGCTAAGTGCTGTGGGGATGAAGACAGGGATCAGGTGATCAAGGNTAACTGGTTGCTATGATAAACATCAGAGCCAAAAGCAACTTGGAAAGGAAAGGGCTTGTTTTGTCTTTNAGGTCACTGTCCATCTTTGAGGAGTGTCAGAACGAGAACTTAAGGCAGGTACTGGGAGGCAGATACCAGGGAGGAAGATNGTATAGCGGCTTTCTCCTGGCTCACATTCAGCTACCTTCCTAACACTGCCCAGGCCCACATGCCTAGGGATGGCACTGCCTACAGTGGGTTNTGCCCTCCTACATCAATTAGCAATCAAGCATATGCCTCACAGGCATGCTCACAGACGATCTGATCTGAGGATGTAATCCTCCATTTGAAACTCCCTCTGATGACTGTGGGCTGTGTCGAGTTGATAACTAAGGATAATTAGAATGCCTGTCATGTGGATGTGTGGGCTTTTCCCACTTCTCTGAGTCTTTTCCTTTGCAGATAGAACAAGGCGGGTATTTTCTGTGCAATAAATACTTTGGGATTCTCTTTCCACTTTAACCACTCCTTGAGGGTTGGCTTCTTACAACAAGAGCCAGAACTGGTTATTTTGGGAATTGGTGAGAGTTTTCACCCAAAGTCATTGCCTCTAGGAACAGAGAGACATTGGGGACAAGCATTCTGTTCTTCCATCCTGGGCTCAGCCAGAGGCCCAATGTCTTCACACAGAAATTCTTNACACAAAAAGATGCTCAGTGTGAATCGTTACAAGAGAGAAGAAATACAGGGCAAATGTTAACAGAGATCAGCCTTGGCAGGAGAGATGACAGAGACACCCAGAGCAAGGAGAGTCTGGAAGATGACTTCCTGGAAGCTGAGTCACTCGTTTTTACAGCTGCTCACTCAGACATCATGGATGGTGGGTAAAACGGGAAGGATCCAGACTTTGCAGGAAACAAGCTCACATATGCATAGCATGTCACACAGGGGCCAACAACCGGAAGGCATAAGTGACAGGCAGCTGTGATTACTGAAGGTTGTAGATGTGACCTAGTCTCCTCTTCTCCCTCTTGTCACACCGACCCCTTCACTCCTGCTTCCTAGCTGCTGTACATGTTCTGATTCNCCAGTCTCACCGCTATTTTTGTCTTCTGTCTTCACATTTTGTTTGACAGACAGCATTGCAACATGGAAGCCAGCAGGATTTAAATGGTTAACCCTGAGCAGAGCCTACACAGTGTCAATATTTAGAGTGGCGCTGTTTGACCGAGGGCGGCTTCTCCCTCCTCTGAGTAATTACTCTGTATGTGGATTCTTGGTTTTCATAAAGGAAACTTGGCTTGCTAGCTATTACATACACCAAATGAAGCCTAAGCTTGTGTAAATGTTGAAAAAAATGAATTAAAGTGAAATTGCTGCTTGCGATAGGCCTTCCATGATTTAGTATGGTTTGGGAGGCAACTGGTCCTGTGTCAACTGCCACAAAAGAAAACATCAGCTGTTGCCACATGGCAACCATGTCACACACAGTTCCATTAGTCAGAAAGATGGAGACAGTCCTGGGCCTACTTCATGCACTCCCTTGNTACACACACAGATTGTCCCAATCTTGACTTGGGTGCCAGTAATTGTCATGATAGGTGTGTCCTCAGAAGTATGATCTATGGTCACTGAATGTTGACAGTGCAGGTTGGAAATGGTTACATCCCTCAGGACACACTCCAAGGTTTTCTAGTATTTAGCAGAAGAGCTTTCAAAGATTTGGGAGGGGGTTGTTAAAAGCCACAGTAGTGCACATTGGCTGTCACTTGCTGTTTAAACTATCTGAGAAGTTGGCTCTGGCTGTGGAGATGCAGCCCCTACCCCCATTTCAGACCTAAACATGCTTGTCTCAAGGTGTCCTCCAAGGNCCTTTGTCTGTGGGTTCCCTGTCTGTGACAGGAAGGGCAAAACAGCCAGAAAGTAAAAACACTGTGCTCTTGAGAATAGNTAGAAGGCAAATCATTTCCAACAGGCAGTACTANGTTTATCCCNNGATATAAAAGCATCTACTGTTGTGAGAAAGGGAAGCCATGGAGAGAATGCTCACCTGGGAGCTTCAGCTGACTGCCTCAGTTTCCCCAGTTGGTTTCTGCTGTGTGTGTGAGCACCTGGTTTGATAATATCATCNCTATCCCTTGCTATTTGTTCTTACACATGGAAGCCTCACTCCAGGACACATCTGCTCTACCCTGGACTCTGTCTGCTGGGGACTCCGGCTGACTGCCTTAAAGGGGCCTGCCTTCCCAGTTGGTTTCTGCTGCCTGGTTTGAGCNGTCGATGTGATGTTTTGCTCTCTATCTCTCACTTGCCATCTATTCTTTTACATTGACTTGCTGTACTTTACAAATTCATTCATTTAAAACCTATTATACATCAATCTCCAGACTGTACTGAGTAGCCTCTTTAGCCAGCATCTAATCACAAGGTGTCTAAAGTCCCTGTATCCTTAAATTTGGTGCTACTCTGCAAGATCCATCCAGTCTCACTGCAGATCACTACAAAGGGAAAAAAATGTGACACAGTGTTAATCCAAGTTAATGTGACTTTAGTCCTGAGGCGAATAAAGAAAAAGATAGATGATAAACAGTGAGGCTTTTAGAAGAAATGGCAAGTGAAATGTGGGGACAATTATTTTGAGTATGGCAGATTAGGTACCTAATCTACTGGAGTTAAGAGAGTGCTCAGTGCTAATACACAGGCAGAAACTCCTTTGCTGGCTTAACCTTTTTTGATTTCCCTACAATGATTACTGTATGTCTTTCTGACCCCAGCCTGGCCCTGGTCCCAAAGCCTCAAGATCATCAAACTTGTGTCCAAAGCATCGCCTTCCATCAACCACAGCACTTGGACCAGAGACTGAGCTCATGTGGAAAATGCCTGTCATGTATTTATTTGACAACTGGCCATCTTTTTCCTGTGGTAGGGACAAGGAGACATACTCGAATGTATCCCTGCTTTCCAGGAGTTTGTGTTCTGATAGGGATGCAGCCAGATTCTAATGATGACCTCATCTCTGTGTGCTTAGTGGAAACTGAGAAACTGGCCCCCATCTTATGGTGCTGATGGGGTTCTGTTGAGGCAGGATCTGTTCTGGTCATGATCTAATTGCAGGAGATGAGATGAGGCAAGGATGGGTCAGGGGCAAGGCTATCGGGATTGAACAAACGGAACAAGACATGAGAGTAAATTTGAGTTCCAGACAAATAAATAGATACGTCATGTGCAGGAACCCAAGTGCTCTTTGTGCTATCTGAAATTCACATTTGATTAAGACTCCTGCATCATATGTGGCAAACCTCATGGTGAGGCAATGCCAAGGTTAGAAAAGGCTTTCTCAGGACATCATTTCTCAGCTGGGGATGCACTGGCCTTTCTGTTGCTGCGGTTACCACTTTTAGTTGCTTTTTTTTCTTGATATTTTAAAAAAGTTTTTTTTTTGTGTGTGTGTGTGTGTGTGTGTGTGAGTGTGTGTGTCTGTATGTATTTGTGCACATGAATATGGTTGTCTGTGGAGGCCAGAAGAGGACATTGCATCCTCTGGAGTCGAGTTACAGGTGTGAGTCACCTGACCTGGTGGTGCTGGGAACTGAACTTGGAACCTCTGTAAGAGTAGCAGGCATTCTTATCCACGGAGTCATCTCTCCAGCCCTTTTGTTTTTGAGATAGGGTCTTACACTGTAGCCCAGTTGGCCTCAGACTCCTAATCCTCCTGCCTCGGTCCCTGGAGTGCTATCACCATAGTCAGCTCTGGAGCTAGGTTTGCAGACTGAGAATGGGGATCTGGTTGTTCACAGCCCAGCCCACATTCTAGCAATATCCAGACCACAAGGGACTTTGCTGGGGATATAGACTCGTACGCCCTTCTCCAGACTGAGGAATTCAGAATCTGCATTTTGAGAAGATTTCTAGGTAGTTCGTGCACATAGTAATGCCTGAGAAGCTCTAGTGAAGGTGGGAAAGAGCAAGAAGTGTGTCTATCTCATCAGGAAAGGAGGTTTTTTTCCACTGTGTATATATGTATCCCATAACGTTTTGTGTACATAGTGATATTTATGTTGGAAAAAGATGTGCAGACATCTGTGATGGCNTGGTCNTCTAAGAAGAAACTAACCACTTTCTCAAGCTCACATTTCACACAGCCTCCATGGTATCTTGTATAGATACTCTTCCTGTCATTACAGGAAGCAAGGAAGACCTGCCAATCTTATTTTGCAGGAAATACATTCCCAGGCATGTGAAAAATNNAGCTCTTTGTCTCAATTCCTTGTTTTTATGGATGCTGTCTGTGGTTCTCCCCGACCCCTCAGCAGCAGAATCTCTTATTGAAACAACCAAGGTCTCATATGCAAGTCCTATTTGACAAGACAAAGAGAATTTTGGGGAGCCTATATTGCCACTGCCAAATCAAGTCCGTTATCAACTCCCAAGGATCCCTTGGGACACATAGGGGAATCAGTTTGGCAAATGAAAACAAAACAAAACAAAAAGAAGTGAAAAAGGAGGGTTTGACTGCTCTAGGTATAGTGGAGGAGAAGGTTTATTGTAGCTATGAGGAAGATCATAGCCAGGGGCAGACACGTGGGGGAGAGTCCACAGTGAACACAATCCTGAGCCAGGCCATGTGAAAAGAGTGGGCAGAAGAGAGGGGAGAGACAGGAGACCAAGAGGCCAGGAGGATAAAGGATAAAAAGGATCGATGTAGCTAAAATGGCTGGGTTATATAGGTAAGAGCAGTGGGGGGAAGGGCAGCCCAGCCCCTGAGATGGAGAGCTCAGAGTAGAGAGTGGGGTATGACAGCAAGGGGGACCCTGTAACAAGTAGAGACTGAGGAATGCTGGGAGAGCCTGGCAGCCAGGTTGGCTTTGATACAGTAATAGGCATCTCAGCCATTTATCTTGGGTTTGAGACTTAACAGTTAGGTGGAAAAATGATCTTCCCACTCTCACTGCTGTCTCAGTTTGCTATTTTTCCTACAGGCATCTATGTCATCAGTAAATGAAAGGTCTCAGAATGAGGACAATATTGGTTATGATGGCAGGCCCATCATCCGTATCCCAACACAGGGCTCTGGACTTCCTTTCTACCAGATTCCAAATCCTAACTTTTAAGAAACTAGAAATATAATCGTATAGTTATCTGCATCTTCCCATGATTCATGCACAGCATTCCCATGTAAAATATGTTTAATCAATTCTACACACACTAACAGGGTGTTGTACGGAGCTAGTAGACCACTTTAATCTTGTTGGCTAAGACATACTTAAATTGTATGACTTTAGTTGTACTCCTTGTAACAGCACATAGTCAGTGAAGAATGCTTTCAAAATGTAGAAAGCGGGGATAAGGATAACCTGTATGCTGAGAGCAAGAGTTACCACACTTAAAGAATATAAAAATGAACCCAGAGCCACTGTACTGTATACATGTGAATTTCAGGAAAAGAATTGTTGTTGGGATATTCTTTTTCCTTAGGCATTTAGTAATGTATTCCAGTACTCTAAGGATACACAATTAAATCCAATAAGCCAGCTAATCACTGTAATGAAAACACTGCTGCAAATGCTGATGGACATATGGACTGGTGTCCTGGTTTCCAAGGCAGGGCTCTGTCACATACAAAGCTGTGGCTTCCTCAGTGTCTAAGTAGGACACCTAGAATGTACACGGTCATTCATCTATTCATTCGTTCAATAAATATTTATCGATTGACTTAGAACTGTCAGATGCTCTGGTGAATGTTGGTGGTAAAGCTTCAATACAATGTAAGTCTTCCTCCACCAAACTCACATTCTAAACACCGTGCAAGAAATAGCAAGGGCTGAAGGAAACTTACGGCTGGAACAGAACACAAAGCTTAGGCCATTTTGGAATCAGAACACCAACACAAAACAAAAGCAGTTCTAAAAAAAACCAAAATATGAACATAGTTAAGAGGCACACTAAACTTCTGAAAGGCAGATGCAATAGCAGGTGTTTGCTAAATACAGTGCATATTGAATAAGTAATCTTAATCACCTTAAAGAGGGTGACGGCTGCTTGGTAGATATGGGTACATGTGGTAGATATGGGTATATGTGGTAGATATGGGTATATGTGGTAGATATGGGTA
>LZPO01007984.1:46371-56954 GCA_001675575.1 Neotoma lepida | reverse complement strand
GTGTGTGTGTGTGTGTGTGTGTGTGTGTGTGTGTGTGTGTGTGTGTGTGTGTTTGGTGCTTGAGGAGGCCAGAAGAGGGCATATAATTCCCTGGGACTGGAGTTAAGATAGTTGTAAGCCGCCATGAATGTGTTAGTAATTGAGTCTGGGTCCTCTGCAAAGCTGGTACTCTTAACCACCGAGCAGTCTCTCGAGCCCCCGACTTGGAGGCATTTTAAAATAAGGCTCTTAAAACTCCCGAAGCTTGGACCTTGTGTCCTGGAACCCCAGGAGGTCCAGGAACTGGGCTACAGGTTATGTTCATTTCGGCCTGGTCCTGAGCAGAATGTTTTCTGTGATGGAGGAGGTGCCAAGTTGACAGGGATGAGACACCAGCTGGAGTTTGGTTCTACTCTGATCTTACAGTAACTTCGCACCAGTCACTCACCTGCTCTTGTTTGTTGGTTATTCATAGGGATTGGACCATCCTTCCTCTGTGTATAGACTAGACTAGCTCTTTCAAGACTAGAATAAGGGTGCAAACACACTTTGAATTATGCTTAGCAGCCCAATGAGCACCTGCTGCTTGCCTATGCTTTGTCTCACTGTTTTTTCCTATTCTTCCTCTATTCTGACTCTCTTAAAATATATTTTTAATTTAAAATTAATTAAAATATAATTATATGACTTTCCCCTTCCTTTTATATCTACTCTAACGCCTTCCATGTCCCCTTTCTTCAATATTTCTCATGCCCCCCCAAATTGATGGCCTTTCTTTTTGTTTATTATTGTTACACACACACACACACACACACACACACACACCGTAAATATATAAATACAACCTGTTGAGTCCATTTAGTATTGTTTGTGTGTATATGATTCAGGGCTGATCACTCTGTATTGGATAACCAATTAGAGGGCTCATCCCTCGAAGAGACTGATTCTCTCTCTCTCAAAAGGCATCAGTTGCCTGGAGTTCTTTGTCTGGAAAAAATCATGAGATTACCCCCCTCCCCGCCATTCTGCCTTAGCATGTCTGTTGGTGTTTTATCATTCAGGTCTTACTTAGGCAACCATATGTTAAGGTACCATGGATGTACTTTTCTGTCATTTCTAGAAGACATAATCTTCTAGCAGACTTCCCAGACCTCTGGCTCTTACAATCTTTCTGCCCCCTCTCCTGTGATGTTTCCTGAACCTTAGATGCAGTAGCTGTGTTGCAGAGGTACCCATTGGGGCCAAGCATGCCATGATTAGTTGACCTCTGCATCATGAGCAGTTGTGGTTTCCTGTCATTATCTCAGTTTGCTGCAAAGAGAGATGTTTTAGGAGTGAGAGACACTTACCTGCCTTGATTCTGCATTCTCTGCCTTTCCCACCATGTCTTCTAGGACCTAGTGAAAGGAAGCTAGACAGGGATCACTTCAAGAACTGGCTTCTGAGAGAGGAATAGTAACACTTGGCTTTTACAGAGTGCTTTATGGTTATTTTTAATTTTAACATTACATTTATTCAGGGGAGAACCTACTCCTATTACTCTGCTAATGGGACAGAGTATTAAACTGAGTCCTAATGACTTCTCATTATACCCATAGATTAGTGCATCTATGCCTTTCTGTTCTTTTTAAGGTACATTATAGAAAGTGCTGCATTTCATCAGCACAGATCCAGGGAGAAGTTTTCACTACATGGCACTTTATTTCCCTTGGAAACTAAGGCACAGAGAGATCAGGATTCCAAGGTCAATCAAGGGGTATATGTAAGAATAGGGCTTGGTAGCAGATGACATCGTTTGGTCACACGGAGAGCAGATACACATCAGCAAAAGAAAGTGACATGCCTTTTTCCCTGTACAAGGACCTCAGAAAACCTGCCTGCCTGCCTCCATGCCTGTTCTCAGTACTCAGTCGGGCATTGACCTTGCTCAGTCTCTCACTGCTGACTCTGCGCACGCTCCTTCAGCTTGATTCATTTTGGCCCCAGTGGGCTCTTCTTGGGGAAAGGCCCATCTGGGCATGTTCAATCCATTCCCCTGTCAAGCAGGANAAAGAGCTGCCCTTGCAGAACGAGGAAACTTCCAAGAGGCCTCTGGCCAGAAGTCAGCTCACGATTTTGAGAACANCACCTAGTCTGAACATCAGTAGACAAGCCTGTTGCGTATTACATCACAAGCACTGATACATATGTTTTCATTCATGTTTATGACAATGGGTTCTGTGGGCCAGAGAGTTGCTTATAGTTTGAACTAGCCCTTCTGTGCATAAGCACTTTACATGCATTTATGAAGGTCTCCTCTGGTTTGTTCTTCTGTTGCTGTGATAAAACACTCAGACTAAAGACAACTTGGGGAGGATAGGGTTTATTTGGTTTACACTTTCAGGTCACAATCCATCACTGAGGGAAGTCAGGGCAGGAACCTGGAGACAGGAACCACAGAAGAAGGCTGCTTACTGGCTTGCTGATTCCTAGGTTTACTTTAGGCTACCATTATTATATAACCCATGCCTGTCTGCCTAGGGATTGTACTGCCTACAGTGGAATGGACACTTCTACATCAATTGACATTCAAGAAAATTCACCACAGACTTGGCCATGGGACAATCTGGCCATGGGACAATTCCTCAGTTGGTGTTCTTTTCCCCTAGGTATATCAAGTTAACAACCAAGATTAGCCATCACAAAATCCTACCACACNCCAAGAGTTCTCAGAAAAATGGAAGTTGGAAGGTCTGCTTCCAGGCCTCTCAGCAATGACAGAACAGCGTACAGGCTTTTATACAGAGTGTTGTGTTCAGTAGTTGGAGGAGAGACTAAGCAACATTAGCTCCATAATTGGATAGTCTGCACGGACATGACATCACACAATCTATAGAGTCCATGCTCATTGACTGCACAAGTGAGTGACCA
This sequence comes from Neotoma lepida, assembly GCA_001675575.1. Classification (NCBI taxonomy): domain Eukaryota; kingdom Metazoa; phylum Chordata; class Mammalia; order Rodentia; family Cricetidae; genus Neotoma; species Neotoma lepida. The sequence continues at coordinate 54,065 of LZPO01007984.1, read as the reverse complement.
AACAAACTCTTGAAAAAAAAATCATAATATTTTAAGTAAGTTTATAATTTCACTTTGATTGATGGGTAACCTGGGAATGAAATCCAAGTCCATCCTCTAAGTTGCTTTTAGTCAGAGGGGTTCATCACAGCAACAGAAAAGCAAGCTAGAACACATAGAATGTTCTGGAAGAGAATGCTGCTTATGGGGGAGACTGTACTTGTATGAGGCCAGGGAACACATAGCCATCTTTTTATTTCCTGCTCTGCTTTTTGAAATTTATATTTGTTACTTGAGAATTTTATAAACAAGAGCTGAAGTAAAGTGGTTACATCATTTCTGCCCTCCTACCCCCAACTCTCCCTGTGTATAAAATTTCCTTGTGATCCCAACCCTTCTCAAACAAAGCAAGGCCCCCGACCCCCCAACAAAACACACATCAGAAACTAAGTTTCACAGAGCGGGGTCTTGCTCACTGCTAGATTCCCAGCTCCCGTTCTAGGGTGGTACTCCATAGTACTTCTTGATGGGATGAGGAGTAAATTCTGTCCAGATCAAAGGAGTTTGGTTTCTGAGGAAGTGTGGTGACAAGCAGGCCTCCTCGGACAGAGAGGACACTGGGTGACCACAAAAAGAAGGGAATAAGCCAATGAGGTATGAAGCCATGGAAGTGAGCAGATGGCCTGAGGGTCATGAGAACGTCCTTGGTAGCTAGAAAAAAGTAGGAGTTAGGGACAAAATCAGTGACAGTTGTTGGATGGTGGAATCTTTATTATGATGTACATAGAAGAGGAAGCCAAGGAGCAAAGAAGTCAGGAGATGCAGCAAAGCATTATGCCTAGGAAGTGCCTGTGGAACTTCCCTTCTATGTGGGAACTGCATGGAGCAGTTCACTCCACATATTACATCATTTAATCCATATTGCACACTCATAAAGTGCAGTTTTTCTAATTAATAGTTGTGAAAGCAACACAGCATAGAGAAGTTGAATGTTCATCTTGGAACTTCTGGTTCAATTGGTAGATGGAGTATCTGCTATAGTTCCCTTGCTTCCTGTTCTAAATTCTTAGAAATGACAGAAAATATAAATTACACCAATGCTGAAAAAAATCACCAGAGAAAGCCAGATGGACTAGAAGAGACAAAAAGAAATGCAAAAAAACAAAACAAAACAAAAAAAAACAAAGCACAATGGGATGGAGACTAATAAGACTGTTTGGGTGGAGTTCTTTGTGAAGGTTGGGAGCCTACACAGTACTGTACCCTAGCAGAAGTGCTACACTGCATCCCCAGAGGGGGAACCTTTATCAGAGGCCAGAGCTGGTGACAGCTGGTCAGTGAGAGAGGCTGGGTTGCCATCCGACTGCACAATCTTCTGGCAGGTGGCAACAGCTAGGATGGAGAGCAGGGGCTAAGGCATTGGAGCTGAGGCAGGCAGGACCATGGCAGCAGCCATATCTTCCCTCCCTGATCAGCACCAGAAACACTGTAATTGTGTATCATACAATCCGGAATTCTAGGCTCAGCAGTACATCCTACCCCTCTTCTTGCCCAAGCAATGTGTGTACACAGATAGTCTCAACTGTCTGATAAGGGGTTCAAGCACATGANTGGGTCCCCAATGATGAACTGCTAATGAGAAATGAATTCTGAATCCTAATAGACAGTTAATACTTTGGATCTCTATTTTAGGTCTCCAAGGTCAGCCCTTTTTCCACGATGCCAAACTATGTCCTAGACTGTTCACAGCATCGATTGGATTTACAGTTTGGCACTCAGAACAACTCCCCCAAAACAATAGAAAAGGCTGTGCAATTTTCTTTGGGCATGTACATTCAACACAAACATAGTGAGTGTGTGTGTGTGTGTGTGTATGTGTGTGTGTGTGTGTGTGTGTGTGTGTGTGTGTGAAAGCTTCCCAGGCCTGGGGAGTGAATAGTGTATTGAGGAAGGGCACGAGCAATGAAACCCGAGCAATGGTTCTAGTGCACCTGAAGAATATGTCTCAACAATTAGTGGAAATGAAGAAGGGTACCCTGAAATAATGAGTTTGAGTTGTATTGGGATTGTCCTAACAAATGCCGTAAACTTTGCATCTCATATCAGCAGAGATTAAAATTTTCGTGGTTCTGGAGAAGTCTTCAGTCAAGTGTTAGCACCGCTCTGGAGGAGGCACTGGAAAGCGTCCTCCCTTGTCCCTTCAGGTGGCCTCCTGAATCCGTCACTGTTTCTTGGTTTACTACTTTGTCAGCCCAATCTCTTTCCATTACTGGCAGCTTCTTAAAGGGACATTCACCATTGCAGCCAGGGCCTATCCCNACCCAGAAGGCCACATCTGAATGAAACTTACTGCTCCTGCAAGAACCTTAGTTCTAAGNAAGGTCATGTTCTGGGGTTCCAGGTGGGTCTCAATTTTTAGAGGACACCAATAAATACAGCACAAATGGTCCCACCATTCCTTTCTGTAGATGGTAGAACTTACAGCATGGTTGCAAGAGCCTGCTTCTTCATACAAGTCTAGCTCTTCACTCAAATACAACTAGGTCTGCAAGGCACCCTTCCTGTGTCTTCTTAGCTCTCCTTACCAATGGCTACCACTGTCCTGTCTCAGGGATGACTGAGATGCCCACACATGTAACTCTTTTTGGTGTTTTCTTTTTTCCATCCACATCTTATTTGTTAATTTCATATTGTGAGCAGGAGAGTGTTGCTCTCCTCTCACATAGTTGGCTTCTGCAGCCGATGTACCGCGCTCCCGTTTCTATTTTAAAGCTGCGCACGCATCTGTAAGAAGATGGGAGAGTGTTATGTAATACCTACCATTTTTGTCAAGACCTCATCTCACCCCATTGCCTGGTACAGGAGGAAGTTACTGGTGTGAAATTTGCTGCTTTTTTATCTTAAGGTGAAGCGCTTATTCAGATGGATTTCATACCTCANGTTCATAAGCAGGTCCATTTTTAAAGGACTATAGGTACCGTGTAATGAAAGGTGAAATGCTTATCTGTCTCCCGTATAGCACACCAGTAAGATTTACACAAATATGTCTGAATATCCTGCTTCATGCCTTTGGAGGTATTGTAAAGAGGTGCCCGGGAGGGAGGCAGGCACTCTGATCAACAGAAGTGTCTTGGAGAAAGGACAACGATCATGAATATTTTCCCCCCTAACGGGTTGGGATGTTAAAGTGTTAGAACCATTTGGCGCTTGTCATCTGGGCTATTTCAGTTTATAAATGAGAGCTACAACCGCCCCAGGGGGCTTCAGGAAGGGAAAAATGACTTCAGTAAAAATATTTCTTTGTTAGAATCAGAGATTTCTGAGAGGTGAGGTGGGGTAGTCAGAGAGAGAGCCGACCGGGCCTAGGGTTTGAACTGAGGCTGCAGGATCAGGCATGGCCAGGGTCAGGACCTGAGAGGCAATGCCGGGAGAGAAGTGTATCGTGGAGATGAGAGTCTGAGGTGGCTCTAGGAGAGGAGCCTGTCTCTGATTGTGTTATCAGCAGGATATAAACGCTGTTAGACGAAAGCCTCGAGTAGGGTGCTCTATCTCGTGCAGTGCCATCTGGGGTAGTNTAGTAGGAAGCTGACTGAGGTCCAGAGATTATTTGGGTCCTCATCATGGGAAATCGAGGTTGGAAAGAACTGAAACCAAGACTCCTAAGCTCCGCAGATGTTCCAACCAAGGCTTAGGAAGAGAGTAAAGAGATTTTGGTAGTCATGTAAATTATACTATCCGTTGAAAGTATGGGTGATGCCTCCTGCTCTGGATGAATATTTTCGCTCCAAAACCCACATCAGCTGGAACCTTAGCGAGTGTCTGCAGATGCAGAGGTAAGGTCATAGTAGATTAGGGTAGGCCTTAAAACCAGCAAGTGGGGGCCTTACAAGAAAGTCATAGAGACACACTTCAGGTGGGAAGTAGCCCACCTGAAGACAGGCAAAACCTGGAATGATGCCACCACCAGCCGAGGAAATCAAGGGTTGGTGGAACCCACTAGAAGCCAGGNAGAAGAATGGAAGGATCCNTCTCCAGCCTCCAGAGAAGCAGTACTGGGGAGAAATCTGACATCCCTGATACAGCCCAATTTGGAACCAGTCTTTGTTATCTCTGGGTCTATGTGTCCTCCAACTGCAGGACTGGAATGTTGGGGGCCTGACCAGCTTGCTAGTACCTTTTAGTATGCTTTGACATATTGGAAAATTTTTGAAAATGGACTTACATTTTAGAACACCGGATGATGTTATTACTTACTCAAGTATTCATTTAGCATGTATTTATATAGCTTCAGATACAGACCAGACATTGAATGAAAGGGAGACAATGATCCTTCTCTAACATCATGGAGGCATTGACTAGAGACATGTCCACAGACTAGATTCCCATGAAGTAATGTAGACAGGTGAAAACAGAGGAGCCTGAAAGTCCCAGGGAGGTAAATAAAAGGCATTCAAGAATATCTCAGGAAAACAGAGAAGAGTCCTCCAAAGTGACATGGACNCAGGGCTTGGAGGGAGCCAGGTGAGGAAGAGTCTGTTGGAGCAGAGGCACAATACACAAAGGAGTGAAGACTCNTACTGGCATTTGCAGAGACCTGCAATGAGTCTGTGTGTCTGGCACAAAATGTGACAGCAGGCAAGGGTGGAGACATATGCAGAGAGGTAGACAGTNATGACACTGGAAGAGTTTCAACTATGCATTGGCAGTGAGAAACCATGATGACCTGGAGCAGAATGGTGTGGTCAGAATTCCAGTGAGAAGGGTGCTTCCATGATTAATAATAGTCTACTGTGCCGAAGGAAGGACCAGGAAGGAGTGGCTTGTTTGGAGAAGCTCTTAGGGGGCTGGAGAAATGGCTCAAAGATTGGGAGTGCCTACTGGTCTTGAGGAAGGACACAAGTTAGGCTTTCAGGACCCACGTCCAGTGGCTCAAAAATGACTTCAACCATACTTCCAGGGGAAATGACAACCTCTTTNGGTCACCACAGGCAAATATACTCATGTACACATACCCACAATGATGCACATACACACAATTAAAAATAAAATAAATTTTTTAAAGCACTTGGGAAGTCAGCCCCTTTGCCATAGATGAATCTTTTAAGATTGTGTACATTATTTCATTTCCTTTTCTATTTTTATCTGCCCCCCCCCCATGAGACAGTCTCATGTAGTTCAGACTGGCTTGGAACTCTCTATGTATATATCAGCAGGATATAATGTGCTGTTAAAGCAAAGTCCAGAATGGAATTTCCTATCTAGTGCAAGTATCATCTGAACAGTAGGGAGTAGGAAGCTGACTGAGGTCCAGCTTGTCCTTGAACACCTGGTCCTTCTGCCTCCACCTCAGGATGGCTAGGACCATAGGTGTAAACCACCATGCCTAGCTAAATTGTTTCGTTTTCTGAGTCCTAGGTTGGTGACAATTACATATCAGTCCATTAAAGTTGTTAAAGGATTAAACTAGGTCCCTAGAGTGTCAAGGTTTTACAACTCCATTTTGAACCCATGATTACCTGGCTCTGGCATACCTGCCATGATAATTGTGGACGGGTATGCCTTGCATCTCAAAGATGGGGTCCNGGGAAATCTGTAAATACCAAACAATTCTGTACACTGATTAAAAAATTTNAAATGTGATTCTTTTAAAAGTCCAGGTTTTAAATACTTACATGCTCTTTCTAAAATATATAATTATGTTCCCTATTCACATAATTTTTATCCATTTTAAAAAGTGAGCATATAACTGTCACTCTCATTGCTGGATACTGGCAGACTCCGCTTTACCAAGCAGATGTGTTCCTGAAAATTTTACTTGTAAATTGATTTCAAAATGAGTTAAATCATATTCCACTCACACCAGGGAGATGCATTTCAAAGAATTCTCTGCTTGTGACTTCTTTGGTAAAATTAATAATTATTCTTGCTTTTCCAGAAAGGATCAATATGAGCTTATCAAAATTGGGTGGTAGTGATCTATATGAAAATATAGTTGTTTGCATGTTTAACACACCAAAAGGTGAATTTGTTACATGGTCAACTAGATGAAGTAGTAGTTTCTCCACTTGCTGCTGGTGGCTCATGATTTTTGATACCCTGTCCATTGTAATTTATGACATTCTCCCACTCAATGCTTTATNTTAACATTGCATTAATCTTCTTTATCCTCATCAGAGACCAGGTCTCAGCAGTGACATGAGATCAATTTACTTGTACAATATGATATCCTAGGAGACAATAAATCATGAACTTTCTGTTTAGCATCTAGTCAGCATCTAATTGCATTTTGATTTGTGATTTGTTTCTTGATGTGCTACTGGAGTGCTGAGAATTGAACAGGGGAAGTTAGGTGAGTCATCTTTGTCTAATTATAACTTGTAATCGTAAAACAGAACATTAATCTGCTGAGTGATGCGGATCAATACTAAAAAATGTGCAGACAGGAAAGAACTCTAGTCACTTAGATTTACAATTGTTGCTAGGTATAAAGCACCTACTATGTTCTGGTAGCTGTATTGGTTGCTTTATTTTTATTTCCTGTCCCATTCCTGGTAGAGACAATTTCTCATTTTTCAAACAGGGAAGTGCAAACCTTGGTAATGCTAAGCCACTTGCTCTCAGCTCCCCAGCTGANGGATCTGAAGTACCTGGGGGACCTGACATGTAAGCCTTGAGCTAATGTCTGCAGCAGGTGCTCTGGATTCCAGGCTTGCCTAAACATCCAATTCACCTTGGTATTGAGGTTCCTTGTGGAACTTTTTGGGTCCCCATCTCACCCAAACCTCTAACTCATCTTGGTATCGGGGTTCCTTGTACAGCACAGAGGGGGATTGTACTTTTACCTCCGAGGCCCAGTCCATGTCCTGACATTCTCAACNCAGCTTCCAGAAGGCCCTGGGCTACTTTTCAACAGCCTGGCATACCACCTCCCCTCCCCATAGTCAATGAACCCGAGCTTGAAATCCAAGAATAGCTAAACTTCCACTTGGGTCCCAAGAGCCATTTCACTTACCGAAATACTCACCACANTACCATCCAATTACTATGTAAAACACCTTGGGAGACCATTAATACAAAAGGTTATATATTCTAAAACCCAAATGTCATTTTGTATTAGACATTTTCTTAAGGGCTACTTATCTCAGGATGAATTCCAAGAATGAGTGCTTAATAATTATTTTGCATTTAAACAACCTACTTATGAATTCCAGGGATACACTGTGTCACAGTACGGCTGCAGCAGGATACAGCAATTATTATAAATGCCTGGCGGATTAACTGCTACAGTCTTGCAGGCTGACAAAATGACACATCTGGATCAGATCACTGGTAGGTCATCAGACAAAACACTCCCTTCACTTCCACTCCTTACCCAGGAAACAGGGTAACACAGAGCATTTCTTAACCCAGTGGAATATAATGTAAGCCCCACCAGTACCTGAAATACTGGGGCTGATGCAGTTCATCTTTTGGTGAACTGTAATCCNAACCCATCCCTTAGTATACATCCCTCTGGGTTATACAATCCTCTTCTGTGGCAAGCCTGGAACCCAGAGGACCTGCTGCAGACACTAGTTCAAGGTTCATCCAATACACCTCTCACCTTTGGAGAGAAAGGGAGTTGTGACAGAGTCTCCTGTAGTCTAGGCTGGCCTTGAACTTGCTATGTTGCTGAGGATGAACTTGAACTCTCTTGATCCTCCCACCTCTATCTC